>CM074280.1:22868650-23468650 GCA_037194245.1 Opsariichthys bidens | reverse complement strand
CATCCAAAATGCGTCGCGCAACTCCAATCATACGCTCCCACACTCCTCCCATATGCGAGGAGTGGGGAGGATTAAAGACCCAAGTGCATCTCTGATCCTGTAAGAACTCTTGTACACCATCCTCCCCAGGACAATTTATCTCCATTTCCTTGCATGCACCAATGAAATTGGTCCCGCAATCTGAGCGCAATTGTTTGGCTGGACCACGCAATGAAAAGAAGCGTCTCAGTGCATTGATGAAACTCGAAGAACTCATTTCCTCCACCACTTCTATGTGAACTGCCCTTGTACATAGGCAAGTAAACAGTACTGCCCATCTCTTACTGTTTACATGACCTCCTCGGGTACGCCTTGCTGACACTTCCCACGGGCCAAACGCATCCAATCCAACATAAGAAAAAGGAGGATCTACTTGGAGTCGTTCTGCTGGCAGATCACACATTTGTTGCTCCTTTACTTTTCCTCTGAGTTTCCTACAGGTAACACATTGGTTGAGTATCTTACTGATCAGCCTTTTCCCTCCAATCAACCACAAACCACTTGATCTCATGGCTCCCTCTGTAAAATGCCTTCCCTGATGTTGAACCATTTCATGGTAATGCCTTACAAGAAGAGTTGCTATATAATTCTTTCCAGGAATAATAACAGGATTTGACTCTTTCAGCTCAAGACCTGCATGACGTATCCGTCCTCCAACTCTGAGTAGACCATCGCCATCAATGGTGGGATTTAGATTAACAAGTGGGCTTTGTTTAGAAAGGTTACGGTTTGCTCGGATGCACTTAAATTCATCTGAATAAACTTCATGCTGAACATTTCTGATAATTTCCTTCTCTGCTTTTTCAAGAGAATCTACTGAGATTCCCATCTTACAGATGTGCCAACCAGCACAAACTCCAACTTCTGATGAATGAGCAAAACAGTAGGCAATATGCCTAAGGTGAGCGACAGACTTGACCACAGATTTCCATCTGGAAAACCGCTCCCATCGTTTTGAACTCACGCAATTTTCAGACACACACGTGGACAGTGTTTTCACCTCAGGACGAATTTCTTTGTCATCATCTGGATCAATTAACTCAAATCTGTTTTGCACTTTTGATGCCAGTGTTAAACTGTCATGAAGAAAAGAGGGTCCAGTAAACCATGTGGTAGTGAGGAGCTTAGGAGCAGAGACAGAACGTGATCCATGATCCGCAGGATTTTCTTCTGATGGCACATAATGCCACTGATCAGGTTTAGTAGTTTGCCTGATTCTTTGTACTCTATTACTCACATAGACATAAAAGCGTCGAGACTGGTTATTAAGATAACCCAGGACAACTTTACTGTCCATGTAGAAACTGATTGAATTGAATTCTACATCCATTTCTTCACTAATGACTTCTGCAATCTCAGCAGCCATCACTGCTGCACACAGCTCCAACCTGGGAATGGTGAGATCAGGCTGAGGGGCAAGTCTCGACTTCCCAAGTACAAACCCCATTTCTCTATTGCCATCTTTGTTTGTAACTCTGAGATATGCAACTGCAGAAATGGCCTTGACAGAAGCATCTGAAAAGACAAAGAGTTCCACATTTTGAGCTCTGGAAAGAGGAATTGTTGAGTAGGTGCGAGGCACACGAATGTCAGTAAGACTATATAAAGAATTTTGCCAAGCTATCCATTTCTCTTTTAAACTTTCAGGCAGGCTTGAATCCCAATCACAGACTTGTGATGTCATCTCTCTAAGCATCAGACGTCCTTGTATGGTTATTGGTGCCAAGAAACCGAGTGGATCGAAAAGACTATTAACCATAGAAAGAACTCCTCTTCGTGTATAGGGTCTTTCCATTCTTGGAATGTGAAATGTCAAGACATCTGACATAATACTCCATCTTACTCCAAGACTTCGTTGGTCAGGCAGTTCATCCACAAACAAATCAAGATTCTGGAGGTCTTTGGCTCGGTCTTCTACTGAAAATGCATCCAGTACCTCAGGTTTATTCGAAGCCACTTTGTGAAGCTTCAGATTTGAAGCAGCTAACATTCTCTGTGTTCTTGAAAGGACATCAATAGCTTCCTCAACAGTCGAAAATGACTTCAAAGCATCGTCCATATAAAAGTCTCTTTCAACAAAGTGGCGCACATCCCTGCCATACTCATCTTCTCCCTCTTGAGCCACTTTATGCAACCCATAGATGGCCACTGCAGGTGAGGGGCTGTTCCCAAACACATGCACCCTCATTCTATAGTCGACAACCTCTTTTGTTGGATCATTATCTTGATACCACAAAAACCGTAGAACATCTCTACAATCCTCACGGACAAGGAAACAGTGGAACATCTGCTGAATATCGGCTGTAATTGCTACTGGGTTTTTCCTAAATCTCAGAAGAACACCTAACAGACTGTTGTTCATGTCTGGTCCAGAAAGTAGCACGTCATTAAGAGAAACACCATTAAACTTGGCACTTGAGTCAAAAACCACACGTATCTGGTTGGGTTTCTGAAGGTGGTATACTCCAAAGAAAGGCAGATACCAGTACTCTTTGTGTTCTTGTGCTGGAGGAGCACGCTCTGCATGATGGCTATCTAGTATCTTCTGCATGAACTCCATGAAGTGAGCTTTCATTTCTGGATGTTTGTCAAGTGTACGGCTCAGAGACTTGAATCGACTCATGGCATATGAGTGGTTGTTAGGCAAACACTGTCTATGCTTTCGAAATGGAAGTGGGGCTACCCAACTATTTGTAGAATCTTGGAAAAATTCATTCTCCATTGTTCTGAGAAACCTGAGGTCTTCAGTTGACAGTGCAAGTTTATTGTCATTCTTAGTTTGCCAAAACACTGACTGACCAATGTCTCCTTGCATTCTTGTTGATCTTGTATCCTTGATCGCCGTCAAGTTATTTTCACAAAGACTTCTACTAGAGGACACGTATTGCCGAGGAGATATGAACTTTTCCTTGACTGACAAGTGACTTTCACATGGAGAGAAATGACTTGACCTGCCACTCTCAAAAACATACGTTTTCATACTAGCAACCTGTGAAGGACGATGCGCATTTCCCAAACAAACATCACCGATTATTACCCAGCCTAAATCCAGCTTTTGTGCAAATGCTGCATCATGGGGGCCATTGATTTGTCTACGGACCTTGTGCGCTCGTAGTAAGTCCCTGCCGATCAACAATAGGATCTCAGCATTTTCGTCAAGAGATGGTATTTCATGAACTATGGTCTTAAGGTGACAGTGACTAGCAGCTGCTGCCGGAGTGGGAATTTCATCCCTGCTATCAGGAATCATGTTACATTCCAGGAGTGTAGGTAGTGGAATACTCAGCCTACCATCAACAGGCTCTATTATGTAGTCAACAGCTCGTCGACCTGCTGTTCAGTTACTCCAGAACAGGTCCTAAGTGTAAAAGGAACTGTAGGGCCATGAATACTAAATATATCAAAAAACTCTGACCGTGCAAGTGACCTATTACTCTGGTCATCAAGTATAGCGTACATCCTTCGGCCTTTGCTGCAATCACCATTTGGGTATACATTAACCAAGCATATTTTTGAGCAAGACTTCCCTTTAAAGCCTCCGCCACAGACCTCTGTGCACTTAGGAGAAACATCAATCTCTGGTATTTCTTGCTTCTCCCCGCCATGCTGTAGAGAGGAAAGAGGAGGTTTGAAAATCCATGGCGCCTGACCTGGATGAAGGGCTGATGGATGTTTATCACTTTGGCATTCAAAACATTGTACAGTTGCTTCACAATTACGAGCTACATGTGTGTTTGATGCACAACATTTGAAGCAGATATTATGTGCCCTCAGTATTCTTTTACGTTCCTCCAACGTCATTTCTCTAAAGCCTCTACACTTTTGTAATGGGTGCGGTTTGTGGTGCACAGGGCATTGCTTGTCTGGGCCTTCAGCGATGGAAGTAGACTTGGAAAAGGGCATGACATCCATTTTATGCACAGAAACTGTCCTACGGGCATTATTGTAACTTTCAACAAACCTTTCTCTTTTATCTATCGGCATAAAGGAGGAGTTGAGATGAAAGCTGGGGTCATTGCGAGCTTTAGCTTGTCTGCGCAGAAACTCTGCAAAGAATGAGAAGGGTGGAAAAGCAACTCTGTATTCCTGCTTGTAGTGAGAGCCTTCCATCATCCATTTCTCTTGGAGTCCATACGGAAGCTTCTCAACTATTGGGTTTACCCCTCTGGCCGTATCAAGGTATGACAGCCCTGGCAGATATCCTTCTTGCTTTGCAAATTCGACTTCAGAAAGCAAATCGCTTAACTCCATAAGCTTTTGATGTTCTTTGGGTGCTATTTTGGGAAATTTCTCCAGTTTAACAAACAGAGCACCTTCCATTGCTTCTGGTGACCCATACATATCTTCTAACCTTTGCCATATCTTGTTCAGCCCTGCAGTTGGATTACTTATGTTTACGGACTTAATACGTCGAGCATGTTGTGCTGAGTCTATACCAAGCCATTTAATCAGAAGATCCAGCTCCTCTCCTGCAGTAAGATCCAAGGTCTCAATGGTACCAATAAATGATGATTTCCATGATAGATAATTCTCTGGTCTATCGTCAAATCTAGTGAGACCTGATGACACCAATTGGCTCCTTACTAGATATTTTGCCAAATCTGTTGAAAAAGTGTCACCATAATGACGAGCAGAACTGGCTGGATAGCGACTAAGTTGACCAGAATAGGGAATGCTGGCTGGAGTATGCACAGCATGATGTGAAGGACCGTTAAAGGAATTAGGATGATTAGGATAGGCATTATCTGCAGGAATACTTTGCATTGGACGACCCCGTGAAGGTGGTTTATTATCCAACCCTTGGTCTGCAGGTAAGTTAGGAGCATCTATGTGTAGGTTTCCCACATTATACGTAGCTGTATCTCTGGGTACATTCATGCTTCCATCAGTAGCACTGTATCTACTCACATACTCTTGAGTACGTTGTTGTGTATTATGCTCAGGTAGACGTTGAGTAAAGCATTGACTTTCTAACTCTATTTTGACAGCCACAGCCTCCATTACAGCAGCTTTAGCTAGGGCAGCTTCTGCTTCCCGCTCTTTCTCCAGAGCATCCAAGGTAGCTTCTAATCGGGCTTTTTCTGTTTTTATTTCAATTTCTTTCTTTGAAAACGAAGCACGAGCCAAGGCAGCCTCAGCCTTTGCACGTGCCTTGGCTGCAACCATGCTGGCATTTGAAGTGACTGATGACTTAGTTGAATTGGAAGACTTTGTTGAGCCAGATGACTTAGTTGAGCAGGAGGCAACTGATCGTACTTCTAGATCCGAGTGCTCCATATCTCAGTAGACTATGGACTCTCTGAATGATGTGAATAGTGTAAAACAGTCAAACAAGACAGGTTACTCCTGTTGCCATATTCATATGGAGATTGTAAGTCAATCAGGACATCTAGCTTCTTGATTGTAGCTCTTTTTTCACTGTACTGGTCTCATTGAGTCCACATTCAATTATCCAGCAAGTTAAACTCCATCATACAATAATTCCCGGAACCACGAAGTGATGTTTGAGAAGGTTTACTAAATGAATGGTGTGAAACTGAAAATACAGAGACATACACTAATAAATTAAATGCACATATACTCCACATGAACACACCTGTCACACAATGTCACATGAATACATGAAGGATACAACTATCAATATAGACACACTATTCCAAACATCATTTTTCACTATGCAAATACATTCAAAAATAACAATGATAAAAACCAGAAAGACTCACAAAGAATTCCCCATCAACAGCTCCAAACAGATGATGTCCTGTTAAGAAGCTCACAACATGTGCAACCTCTTAGTGTCTCTAACTTTCAGGATGATTCAGTCTGATTATAATGACATCACTGTCCCTCATTAATGATGTCACACTCTGCAATTTCCTGCTATACTCCACATAGCCATAAGAGGTCACTTGACCACAAAACTGGCAAAGCCAGGACAGTGATCTCAATTGAAACACCCACGCAATCTCATTCCTAAATGACAAGTAATCAGCCGTGTCTATTTAAGCTTTGACAAAGTCACAGCAGAACATTTAAATCTGCGTTTGTGTTGCCACTGACCCAGAGAAGACAGTTACGCAGTCTAGGTATGAAACAGCTTCACAAAAAGGCTTTTCAACTACACAGTATCATTATATTTGTTACAAATATTCAAATTAACACTGAGATAAATGTTTATAGTTAGTATATAAATACTGATGTCTTCAAGAAGTGATCAAAATGGAGGAAATCCCTTTTTGAAAGTAACTTGGCGCTTCAAATAATGATTGATTACATATTTATGCCACTAGGTGGCGACAAGTGACTTAATGAAATTTAGACTAGTTGTCATTGAATCGTTACATCCAGTAATGAAACAAGTGGAGTCATTGAATCATTCATGCAAACCATCTTTTAAAAATAATTAATTCACATTAATTGAACATTTTAATTCGACTGCAGCAACTAACATTTTGTCAGAACTTCTAGTAAATTGTTATTTTGTTTAGTTGTCTTTTCAGAATCATGGGAGAATCGGGATCTTTAAATGAAAAAAAAATCTGTTGATCCAGAATCTTGCCGCTCAAGTATCATTATTTTTGTGTTACAGCAATACAAAAGATCAGAGAAGTACTAGGAACTTTATAGTTCGAATATAAACACTGATGTCTACAGATGAGAACAAACCAGCGCAATCACCTTTTTAAAACGTGATGCTTCAAAAAAAGATTGTATCATTACATGTTATTGTAAGAAAGAGCTGATTTGATTTGTTCAGAAACACTGATTCATTCAATAATGAAGCAATTATTTGAGACATTTAATCATTCATTCAAATCGATTTTTTTTTTGTAAAATTGTAAATTAATTTAATATTTTAAATAGACTGCAGAAATAAAAATTTTGCCAGAACCTTTAGTAAATGACATTTTATTGTTTAGTTTTTATTTTGATTCTGTTTTAACTGGAATTGTGCAGATCTAATTTCACTGTTGAATTTCACAGTCACACAACAACTTTTTGAATGAAAAATTTGCATTTAAAGTGCAACCTATTTCTTATTGTATCTACAAGACCCTGTAGACACAATGACTCTATGTGATTTATATCAGAAAATCTGAGCCTTGAGTTGTCTTACATTACAGATACACCCTCCATACTTGCTATCTGAACTCCAGTAACCTCACTCTAACTAGCTACCATCCCAAACCAGCCACATTCCCATTTCAACAACTTCGCCCTGCCCTAAATCTCAGAGAAGGATTCATACTTTATTTGACTATCGACATGCTTTGTTTTCATGTCTTCATGTTTGGCATGGACGAAACAGGTCAGAGTTTTGTATCATGATGCTCCTCTGTGTTGTTCATTCCACTAGATGGCAGCACATGCTCAGAAAATTAAGGTTTTTCCAGAGTCCTTTGTGTTACAAAACTCTGACCTGTTTCTTCATGCCAAACATGATGACAAACAAAGCATGTCAGTACTGATGATCTTGTGAGCACAACTTGGAATTACACAGGATGTTGCTTGTCTTTTGTACACTTGTGTGGTGGTTCTCAATAAGTGGGTCATGACCAACGATTAAGTCACTGGAATGTTCTGATGTGGTTGTGGACAGCAAGGTGAAAACTGTTTAAAGCAAATAAGTTATGATAGCAAGATAAATAGGCCTATAAAAGGGAAAACAATTGTTGGTCATGTCAAAGTCTATGCGGCCAATATAATCACTTAAGTTATGGTGCAAATTCAGGTGTCATTTAGTAGATTGGCCTATGCCAATATGTAGATTAGAGATGCACGATTAACAAAAATCACTTCACAAAATCATATTCAAATGGCGATGTCACTGACCCAGACAGAGCAGTTGTCAGGTATAGGAATGAAAAAGCTTTATAAATAGTAGTACATTTTATTAGAGTATCGTTATTTCTGTGTTACAAATATTCATATTTTCACAGAAGTACTGGGATAAATTTTTATAGTTTGGATATAAACACTGATGTCTCCAGAAGGATCAAAAATAGATCAAATGACTGAATCGATTATATTGTTACACCACTAGGTGGCGACAAAATTAATATTTTGTCAGAATGTTTAGTTGTCTGTTCAGAATCGTATGAGAATCGAGACTTGTGTTTGAAACAATAAAAAAAAAGATTCTCAATTCATCTAGAATCGTGCAGCTCTAATGTGCATCCTCAAATTATGATCAAAAGGCAAGAAAAATATATTAAATACTTGCAATAAGCACATGGTTTATGCTGACAACAACACAAAACTCTTTGCTACTGTATTGTCACCACTTACTGTCCGGTGCAGATCTAAAGATCTAATGTTAATTTACATGTCTTTTTTCTTTCCTTCTTTTTTTTTTTTTAGTTATATTGCGATTTATGAAGTCCTCAAGACTTTTTAACTAACAACAACTCGTGTAAGTATTTTTAAATAACATTATTTTCGCCTTCTACAGAGTTTGTTGTTTCACCATGGCTGAGATTTGGTTGGCCAACATGAGCATCAGTGTGGATGACTCTATGAATCACAGATCCAGTGCAACACTCACAGTGCCTTCTATCTGCCAATGGGAGAGAGCGATCAAGACACACTTCGTTCGGACCAATGGGATGGCTCGATTCTCTCTGTCGCCGGGGTAGAGGACGGGACAGAGGTCAGTTGGCATGAACTTGTTGAAGATTAAGTTGTCTCCTTTAATACATAAAGTAGTTCACAGTGTTATCCCTGTGTTGTTTCGGGAAAGTGTTTTGCCAGGTTATGGTGAACATGAAATATTTGCTGGTGGCCTGATGCTACATTTAGACACTGAGAAATCATTTTTATCAAAATTATTTGATAAAAGTATGATAATAATTATTGATAAATGTAAGAAGGATTCAATTCACAATGAATCGAATTGAATCCTTATGAATGATTTCATAATGATTAAAGTCCCATAATCACTAATAATAATAAAAGTATTTAGGTTCTGTCGTCTTAACAATTGTAATTTCATGCTGTCTGTGTCTGTGAAAATGAACAAAAAAATACACTGTCAAAAAAATTTGGGGTCAGTACGATTTTAAATGTTTTTGAAAGAAGTCTCTTATGCACACCAAGGCTGTAATACAGTAAAAGGGTAATCTTGTAAAATATTATTATTCATAATATTATTTTATTCCAGTGACAGCAAAGCCGAATTTTGACATCATTACTCCAGTCTTCAGTGTCACATGATCTTTCATGAATAGAAAGTTCAGAACATTTCTTTAAAATAGGAATCTTTTGTAACATAATAAATGTGTTTCCTGTCACTTTTAATGAATTTAATGCATCCTTGCTGAATAAAAAATTAATTTCATAAAATAAAATCTTACTGACCCCAGTTTTTAGTGTATGTACAATAGCAATAAAGCAAAATGTTAAAAAAAATCAGCTGTCACATTGTTTTAAGATTATGTTTTACATTACAACACGAAACCGGTAGAATAAACTGCCTACCTAATCTGTGCAAACTATATCCAGTCTTTCAACTTTTGTCATGACCATGTAAATTAAACCAGTCATTTTTACTTGATCCCAGTCATGATACCATGAGTTGGAATTGGTGTGATGTGATCTGTTCAGCAGTGTCCTGTTCATCTGCTTAGATAATGAGTCTCACCTTAATACGACAACTGAGATGACACAAACACTAAGCCTTTATACTGAAGAACTTAAATAACAATTAGACACTTGCTAGACTCACATGTTAAGGACATTAAACTGACCAACAAGTCCACATAATTTTCTGTAGTGATTGACAGACGAATACAGACGCTCTCCGTAGAGCTTAAGTAAAATTTTACTTGTAATTATTCATTCAGTGTATTTTTTGAATGGTTTGAAAAGAGTTATTAATTATACTGGCGATACTTATTAAAAATTAATCAAAAAAATTTAAGTGTGTCCTATGTGTTTGTGGAGACTCAGTGTTGTATATAATAGTGTTGATGTGCAGAAATGGAGATGTTGATGATAGATATGTGGCTTTGGCTTTTAAGTCTCATTTCCGCTGCTGTTGTGCCATCAGAGGAGAACTGATACTGTTTGGTTGCCTGTCAGATGCTTTCCATTGGCTGGTGTTCTCCGAGGTCTCTAAGTGCAGTCTGGGATTTGTATTACAGTGATTGATTTATTTAATGATGTAAACCATGCAAAAAGCTCTCATTGATTCCTGTTTTACAGTATCTGTCTGCCCCACTCGACATGCTCACTGTTTCTGAATGAGTAGATACATGTGTGTGTGTGTGTGACACACACACACACACACATGCAAACAGAGTTTTTTGTAAATGAAAATGCTGCAGATGTGATGGGGAAAAGGGCTGATTGAATAAGAACCAGAGGAGAGGAGCAGAGAGACTTCACTCCTGAAGCACAGACACTCTGTATTGTTTTGAGAAGGACAACACATTTAAAGAGGCCCGCATATTATGCTTTTTTTTTCATGCTGAAGTCTCTTTAGTGTGTATTGTTTCTTTTTGAGCATGAAAATGATTGACAAAGTTACAAAACACAGAGTCATTCCAAAGCGTGTTCTTCTCCATATCAGTAGTAGTGCATTGAAATTCGCGCTTATGATGAGGGGCGGGACATTTCCCAAACGTGCTCATAGCAATTTGTGCTTTTGGAAAGGAGGGGCTTCATAGAGACAGGAACTTATAAAATTACTGACAGATTGTGAAGAGAGGTGTTGCAACAATGTCAAATATGTGAAAAGTCAGGTGTTTTTGAACATTTAAGCAGGAAAACCTATTCTAGAAGATCCAAAAAACAAAAAGTCTTTGAAAAGGGGCATAATATGGCTTTCTTTAAGGGATAGTTCAAAGTGTTTCAAATCTGGATGACTTTCCTTTTCCTGCAGAACACAAACAAAGGTATCTTGAAGAATATTTCAACTGTTTGTCTAAGTCATGTGTAGGGAAAGGGAACTAAAATCATTATAACTCAAAGGTAATTGAATTACAGTGAATAAGAACCGATTCAATATATATAAAATTATTCCGAATTAATATTTAACAGCTACCGGTGGACGAATAATTGAAAAGGTGTTAAATATTCATTCGGAATAAATTTATATATATTGAATCGGTTCTTATTCACTGTAATCCAATTACCTTGGAGTTATATTGATTTTAGTTCCCTTTCCCTACACATGGGCCTCCAAAATCATAATCATTTTAGGGACAAAAAAAATTTACATACATTTTTAAAACAAGCAAGTCTTTTTCATTCAATGGAAGAAATAAGTCTTACAAGTTTGGAATGACATGGGGGTGAGTAAATGATGACAGAATTTTCCTTTTTGAGTGAACTATATTTTGAATATTTATCCTATGTGATAAGACAATATTTACAGCTTCTATTATGTATTCCATGTTGCCAAACGAGTTCCCTTTGAAATGGGAACTCGCATTGCATCTTCTAGTGGACGCTAAGGGGAAACACTAGGGCTGCGCGATATGGCAAAACAATAAAATCTCGATTTTTATCAGAACGATTGACTGATTCACAATTTGGATTATTTTAATGTTTAACTAGTCAACTTAAAACCTTAACTACAATATGATTCAAGTAGCATTCTCTGTATTAACAATCTGGTTTAAAAAAGCTAAAGATGGTGTAAATATAAAATAAATGACTTATTAGTTAAATATTGTTCCAGAAAATATGCGTGAAATATGAAGGCAAATATTGTACAAACTTATCTTAAACACATTCTATACAATATAAAATGAAATAAAATGCTTACTAGCCAAACATTACTCTCAATAAATAGCACCAGTAATCGGCTAATATTAACACCAAATGGTTTGTAAAAACAGAAAATAACAAACATGAAATACCAAAAATACAGTAGTAGTTCTTTACAGGTTTTTGCATTCCATTCTACTATTTTTCCTTTTGCTTTTATGTTTGGTGGATGTGTTTGGCTCTTGCACTCGAGCCTCGCATCTTTTGGAGCGTCTCACCCATGAAATGACACTCTAAAACAAAGTTCAACTCTTGTCTATTAACTTTGCTTTAATCTGAGACATTCCCTAAATTTCTTAACATTAAACGGGGACCTCAAATACCTTGTATGGTAGAAACCAGGGCAGGAAGCGGAAAGACCAGCAATTATTCGCTTTTCTGTTAACGGTACCGCAAAGTATATATTGTGCGTATCAGCAGCTTCCACAACAACTGCTCTGTTCTGAACCTGCTCAACAGGACGGTCTGCCCTGTCGCTCTCGGCAAACAAGACTGTTAGAAGCCAATGTTTAGAGCCACACAAGCCAATGTTTTGACTATCAGTAGTAAATTTGGTGCATGTTGTATCTTAATCTGGCCAAGAACTAAGCATTAAGGCTGTCTGACATCTAATTGTCTATAAAATATTAAATTTCACGAAAAGACTACAGTTTACCTCAGCAAACAAATACATGATATATAAAACGAAGTCATTTTTCTTTTGTTTGTTTTTGTTTTTAAGTTGATGTAAAATAGTTTTTTGTCTTGTTTTACTTTTTATTTTTCAAAAAATGTGCCACATTTTTTAATAGCTTACTTTTCACTCGAATTTACGTCACAACAGGGAAGAAAAATCGCAACTTTCATTTCTTGCCAACTTTATTGCAACAAAAAAACTTAAATAACCAAAATTAAAAGTCAAAGCCAACTTTAAATAAGTGCTTTAAATAAAATGTATTAATAGAAAACAGCCGGCGTTATAGCTTAAGTCAGTGTGTCATTGGCCAAAGAAGGAATTTCTTGTGGTTCATGTGGTTGTGCTGGTGTATTATCTGAGAGAGGATTTTAGAGCTTCAATAAGCCAGTATGTGGAGATGTATAAGTAAAATGGAAGGTGCTCAGAAAGTGTGTCCTTCAGGAATGGAGAGATGAATGTGTCGTCTGTATATTAGACAGGAAGCTGTTGAATCTGGACTGGGCCTTACACCAGGGTGAAGTGAATTAGATTGCGTATGAGAGTTATTGCAGTGTTTCTGGTAAATGTATGGTGTCATGCATCTATCAGGACATTGTATCAATCACCATGACAAGGCTGTCAATCACCTGCTATTTCTGCGGCGTCTTCACAGTGTCACCTTTGCACATACATGCACATGCCTCTCTGCTTGAATATCTTGAATGACACATAACTCTTTCCAAGGCTGAATATCAGTGGGACACAGTCACCATGAAGAACTTCTGTTCACTTCCGACTTACTGTGCTTTTAATTAAAGCCTTGTTTTAGAAAATGTCTGATTATACTGTTGTGTTTTCTGAGATAGATAGATAGATAGATAGATAGATAGATAGATAGATAGATAGATAGATAGATAGATAGATAGATAGATAGATAGATAGATAGATCGATCAAGTCAATTTTGGCACATTTTGTCCTTCATCAGTCATGCCCATCAATGACTAACTTTTATATGGTCTTCACAGAAGGAGAGAGAGGAAGGAAGGAAGGAGTGGAAAGCAATATTAGCTGAATAAGCTGTAGGAATGAGTGTGGGTAGATATCCTGTGCACACCTCCTCTCAGCGTGGAGAAAAGTACATGATGTCACTCTGAGAGGAATCAAGGGGCTGATGTCACACATTCAGCCCTCCTACTGAAGGCTGTGTGTGTGAGATGACTGACTCCCCAGTGGTACTGAAGATGAGAGTGTGTGAGATTGAGTGAGAAGCATGAATAAACTGCAGAGATGATTGGCAAGGAGGGAGAATTCATCCTTTATGTAATTCTGACAATTTTTTGGGATGGAATATGTGTGTGTGTGTGTGTGTGTGTGTTCAGTCTGACAGGTACACATGAATGTTTCCTGTGTGTATATGCTCTGTGTGTCCTGAGGGGTTTCTGGGTCTGTGTGTGAATGTTTCTGTACAGAGGAAGTGATGTATGCCTGAGGCCCAGCTAACCATGAGAAGAAGGAAGAGAAGAGAGAGGAATGCAGGTGCAGAGGGCCCTGTGGGAATGAAGGGACAGAGGGGGAAGGAGTATCTTTAACCTGAGGGTTAAATAGCACTACCAGTGAGTTTAGCTACTTGGCCAGCAATAAAAATGGGAAGCAATTGTCCCTTTATTATACTTATACTTTATATTTTGTTGTCCTCTTGATGCTCAACAACAGCATCCATCTGCTTTCACTTGGTGGTTCTGAATCAGGGAGTCACTAGGTGGTGAAATTATTTAAAATAAGACAAAATATACATTAAACTCAAGCTATAAGCTGATGTTGTATTTAATATTTAAACTAATTCGTTCAACACCTGTCAAGTTTACTAAAGAACTATGGATATCATGGTGAGGAAATTTTCACATCGGTATATAAACTTGTGACGACAGAGGAATTACTGAAACACCAGGTAGAAGCATTATGAACGCATGCTTGCTTTTAACTTTTGCTTCCAGATTCATGGTCAGATGTACTCTTTGTGTGGGGTGCGGTGATACTGGTACTTAATTTTGCAAGTTAAGATATTTGAATATTACCTAGAGGATCTGTTGTGCACCAAATCCTGTGCCATCGTCCTGTCAGTCATCTCATCTCTTCTTACTCGTCACATGATAAGTGAAATCTGACTCCTGCTGCACTTGCTGCAACACTTTCACTTCATAATTGTAGTGTCCGTTGTTTGTTTAATGATTGTCAAGGTGAAAAATATTTTATTGGGTAGAAATTGCAGTGAAATTGTTATTGTGAGTAAAAAATGCTTATTTAGAAACCCTGTAATCAGAAAAGTCATGTAAATAAGTAATAATAATACGTGTAAACCCTGAAAAACTGTAACAGTAACTGAGAGTTCTGTGATTATGTAATTTTATTATTTTAATTGTTTATAATTATTTGATTTAATTATTGGTAAAAGTTGTATTGTTAATAAAATTTGAAATTTTTAGAAATATTTGATTATTAAATTAAATAGATTTATATTGCCACTCCTACTTTCTATAAATTAGCAGCTTTTCTTTATATCAGAAGAACCAGAAATATCTTTTAAATATTATCTTTAAAAGTCAGAAAGATTGAGAACCGCTGACTTAATGGAAAGCAGACTGGGACATTCTGCGAAACATCTCATTTGTGTTACACTGAACACAGAAAGTCATTCAAGTAAACTTATATTTTTGGGTGAACAAATTCTTTAATAACTTCCCCTTATGATCACGAATGTTCACTCTCTTCATCATGTTCAGTGAGGGAAGGTGATGAACGGGGATGTAAAAATCAAAACCTCCTCTTCGCCCTCCACCTCTTTTGAATGAAAGGAGCTAATCAAAGCCCACCCCCACCCCACACGCAGTCACTGCTCTCAGCTCTTTGTGTACCAGGCCTTTGTGTTCAAGAGGCCCTAACGGGGAGAAAGACAGACAGACTGAGAGAGAGAGAGACAGAACACTTAGAAGACGGAGGAGAGACTGACTGCTTTGTGATCACGTTAAAACGCCACTGTAATTTACTCTGATGCTGCCATGCACTTTATCAAGAACACTGCCAGAATTTGACTTTGCGTAAGAAGCAAAGCCTGACAGTGAACGCTGCGCACATACACATGTCCCCTGCTTAACCCCGACACAAACAGACATTACCCAGATGCTACTGCAGCCCGTGTTATCAATCATGGCCTGTCCACTTTTCTCCCTCTGTCTCTTTCTTTCGTTGTCTCTCTTTGCTTCCCCCTCTCTACTTCTCTCGGTGGATTTTGTGGCATGGCAAATAACATCGCATTTGTATTGGAAAAGCAGCAGCTTAATCGCTGACAACAATATATATTTACTAGATTTTCTTGTGAGTCGTGTTTAATATACACTGAAAGACGTCTCTTATGCTCACCAAAGCTGCATTTATTTGAACAAAAACACAGTAAAAGTGGTAATATTGTGAGATATTGTTGCAATACAGCTGTTTTTTATTTAAATATATTTTAAAGGGTTAGTTCACCCCAAAAGGAAATTTCTGCCATTAATTACTCCCCTCATGTCGTTCCAAAGACCTTCATTCATCTTCAATTCCAGAGTTTTTTTTTTTATATCAACCATAGAAAGCAACGCAATTACTGGAACAACGACTTCAATAAACAAATTCATTTCAAATTCTCGTCGCTTCATAATATTAAGGTTGAATCACTGTAGTCACGGACTATGTTAACAATGTCTTTACTACCTTTCAGGACCTTGAATGACTGTAATTATGTTGCTTTCTATGGGGGATAAAAAAAAAACCTCTCAGATTCCATCAGAAATATTTTAATTTGTGTTCTGAAGTAATTAATGACAGAAATGTCATTTTTGGCTGAACTAACCCTTTAAAATGTCATTTATTCCTGTGATAGTAAAGCTGAATTTTCAGCATCATTACTCCAGTCTTCAGTGTCACATGATCCTTCAGAAATCATTCTAATATGCTGATTTGCTGCTCAAGAAACATTTATTGTTATTATCAATTTTGAAAACAGTGGAGCTGCTTAATATTTTTGCGGAGACCGTGATACATTTTTCATAATTGATTGATGAATAGAAAGTTCAAAAGAACAGCATTTATCTGAAATAGTGTAACATTATAAATGTCTTTACTGTCACTTATCATGAATTTAATGCATCCTTGCTAATTAAAAGTATTAAGTATTAAGAAAAGAAAAGAAATTGTACCTACCTCAAACTTTTTAATTATTTTTTCAAAAAAGTCTATTGGTTGCTGTATTAGAGTTTCCAGTATAATTATAATAACTGTATCAAATAACTGTAACTGTTGTTTTAAAAATATGTTGTAAGTAATATTTTAAATTATTTCAAAATATAAAACTATAAACGTAATTTTTTTTAAATAATTGTACATTTAAATTAATCACATTTTTGCATTGGGATGTGTGAAAATATCATGGGGGGAAGTTGTTTTTTCCAAGCCCAGATGTTATGCCCAAGAAAAAAAAAAAGAAGGATGAATATGTAATTTTATGTCAGAGAAAAAGACAGTTACCCATTGTCCCTCTCACACAATATCGGGTAGGCATACTGTACAGCAGTACACAGCGCTCCTTGTGTCCACCTAATAGCTTGGAAAGTTTTACATAGTGCAGCTCAATGATGAATTGAAGCGAATCTTTTTATATCTTTGTGTGGATTGTGTGTATTGTAAGCAGTCTATCAGGAAATGCAGTTCTGAGTTTGTTTTGCTTGCACTCGAGGCACAAACCTAGTCTCAGTGTCTAAGAACTCATTAACCTCTCTTCAGACTGGGAGCTGAATAACAGAACAGCAGGGAGCTTGTGTCAGGTCGACGTCACTGTGATAATAAGCCATCTAATGTTGTGTGTCTATGCGGGACATCTATTTGGGTGATTGTGGGGGCCAAGACGTGAACTCAGGGCTCGTGACTTGGACTCAAGTCATGCACAAGTCCTAATTTGAAAGACCTGTGACTCGACGCAGCCGAAATTAGAATACTTGGTACTCGACTTTGACATTACCGTAGTTACTTGTGACTTGACTCATTCTAGACAACTCATTTATTAATAGCGTGAGCTTAGACTCACACTGATGTTCAGCTCCGGATCAGGGTGGCTGTCTTGTCAGTGTATGATGTCCACAATCATTCAATCATTTTGGATTCATGTTACCAAATTCTAATCAGATTCTAATCAGTAAAAATAGACTGTGAAAAAGTGTGTTATATCAAATGTCCAAAAGTGCTCCTATTCTGTGTTTTTAAAGGTTTCTAATTTTGCTTCGGAGGTCTCTCGCAATAGAATTAAATGCATCCAAGGTCAAAAAACACTTTAATTTTCTCATATCCCACATTGCACATCACATCATTTCTTAAAAAGTCTTCAGTCTCTCTAAACCCCTCCTTTCTGAGAGCCTACTCTGCTCTGATTGGTCAGACGGCCCAGTCTGTTGTGATTGGTCGACCACTTACAGCACGTGTCAGAAACTAAACAGGCATTACCGTATCTAAATTTCAGCTCCGGGTCTTGCTCAGCACACAGTGGTACACAGTGATACATACAGTAACAATGGCGTCATTTTTCCGTATCAATTCCAGTGTGAGTCCTCATCCTTTTGAAGTTCAGCAAAGTGGATTTGCATCCCTGAAAACAGCGTCTTCTTGACATATCAGCAACACAAAGCAAACTCTTCCAGGCCTCAGCTACAACTACAGTGTTTGAGGGTCAAAGTAGACACTGTTTTTGGGCAGCCAATGATGACCATAGACTGGCATTATGCAAGTTTGTTGCATTGTTACGTAGGTTTGTAACTGGAAGTGAGACTTGAATTGCTTAAGACTTGTTTCAGAATCAGTTCTTTCTGTTAGGAGACAATAACTTTATTTGTCATGCACTTTGATCTTTAAAACTTTGCTGACCTTTTACATTCACAAAAAAGCATGATGGGGCACTTTAAAGAGTGACGTCTACTCACGCATATACCTCTCTTTTTCTCGTACACGTGCTCACTCACATTTTAAAACTAGTTAGAATGATATGTAATGCATGTGTATGAAATCACAGTAACATTCATTATACACATCTGATCTAATATGTCATTCAGACAAATTTGACTGAAATGGCCACAAAGTGTCTGTGCATGACATAACTTTAAATTGAGAACGTAATTAAGGTTAGGGTTAATTAGGCAGTTGTTATGGGAGTCCGCCAGCAGCCCAAAGCTCAAAGGACAGTTATGGCATAACTTTAATTACCTGTTGTTAATTTTGAAGGCCGTACCCCATTGAAATACAGACGCACGCCTCTCCACATTGTGTGAACAGCGTGTTGGATAGTGGCAGATGGATCACTTCAGCGAGCATGATCACTCGCTCTGCGTTGTGAATGTCTGCTCTAAAGTAGCTTTGTTCTCACTGTAGAATACTGGAGAAATATTGAGACAGACTCTTTTGGATGAGAACAAAGAGCACACATAAAATCGACTGATGTGTCAGTATGACTACGTTCTCTTCTCTGTCTGTTATTCTGTTCCTCTGCGTGTTTCTTCTGATAAGAGTCTGTAACAGGCTTATGGTCCTTAATACCTTTAAAAGAGATTGTCACACTGTCTTTGTTTTCCAGTGAAGATCCTGCTCTGTCTTAGACGTTTCTTGCGTGTTTGTTTTTGTCTGTGTGTGTTCAAGAGAGCTAATGCACACCATGATTGGATGTGATGAGATCAGCGAGCAGTCTGGATTGGTGGAGTTAGTTTTGGAGTTTGATGTTGTTGTCGAGAACTCTTTATGATGCAATAATTCAGCATGTTGATGACATTATGAGCTGTAATGCTTCCACATGTGCTTATGAGATTAAAAGATTAAAAGACATTCTACTATTATTCTGATGTATTCCGCTGTACAGTATATGTAAACATTTTAGAATATTTGGTTAATTGTTGTTATTACTTCTGAGATATTTTTTGCTAGCTTTAATATTTATTAAACATGTATATGAAACAAAAGTTTAAAATACATAAAAATGTACTATATATATAAAATATAATATAATATATAAAAATATAAAAGTATTCATATAGCTAAATAGTTTTTTTTTTTTTTTTACAGTCACACCAATGGCCATAAAATGCCTGGAAGCCATTGTAATTATATATATGTATATACACACACACACACACACACACACATATAGTGACTATGTAACCTTCACTTTCCTTATTTTTTATGATTTTTGTCCAGTGCCTTACCCAATTATCAAAAACAGCTATTAAATATATGAATATTCATTAGTTAAAAGATGTAAGCCTTTTTAAAGAAAAAAGGCCTAATGAGGCTATATCTAAAAATTAGTGCTGTCAATTGACTAAAAAAAATAGTTAGATTAATCATACATTTATTCTGTGATTAATAATGATTAAAACACGTTTTTAATATATTTTATAATGTTACAATTTCAATACAATTTCAAAACAATATAAAGACAGTATATTTTAAATTCTTGTTTAATAGCATATTTTTATGAATGAAGGCCAGCATCACTCATACTAATATAGCTACTGATGTTTCAATGAAATTGATTTTTTTTTTCAATTTTAAATCATTATAGCCATTCAAAATTACAGTATAGCTAAAAAATGATCAATTTTAACATTTATTATGCTTCAAAAAACTTTTCATTTAAGTGAACTTAAAACAGTCCTCACATAAAAGTTATCAAACAGTCTGCACTGCATAAATTAATATAAATTAAATATAGATTAATCCAATTAAAGCTACTAAGATCAGCGCTTGAATGATTTATAATCCATGGTTTATAAGTCATGTATAAAAGTGTATATCATATAATTTAACAGTAGCCAAAGGATGATGGAAAAAAATGAATGCTACATGAATTGCGTAAAATATTTTTACTTGTTAAATGGAGAAAAATTAATCGCATGTGTTAACGCTGACCGCACCACAAAAAAATATATTTTTACATTGTTGTATGGTATTTTCTCTGCAGCAATACTTGGTTTGATATTTTGTATTGGAAGAACAAAATGTCACAAATGGCACTTCTCAAGTCAAAAATTTCACAAAAAGACTTTTTGGTTTCCAATTATTAATATGTATATTGTTCATAACTTCATAATACACTAAAAATGTTCATGGTGAGTATGAACTACACCTGTGGTTACTCTGCTTAGATATATAGATAGATGGGAGTGGGACCAGTTAGTTAAATCATCAGAAAAAGTAGCTCAGAAAAGAGGTTAGATCAGAGAAAAGTGTCATTTGTGCAAATACAACAAAGTGTGATATGTTGTTTTCCGATGCAATCAAGTTAAGTGCAGCTTAAGTATCCAAATACTTCTTGTTGCTGTGACAGTATCTGTTTGTGTTTTCTTTGATTTGTGTGTAGGTCTGCTGTAGATCAGACAGCCTTAAAGGAGCAACGGTCCCTGTGTCCACAAGTACCCGTATGTTTCAGTTTGTGTGTATGTTTTTGCAGGGTACCTTTAAGTCAGGGCCAGGCTTCTGTTGCCATGGTGAATGTGGAATCCAAAAAGCTTAGCTCTCCCTACATCTCAAGCCCATTACGACATCTCATTGGCTGATTGTCCTGCATGGGATTGTGATGCGGGCTGTCAGCTGGCCAATAGGGCACAGACTGAGTGAGGGCTGTTGCTAGGGGGAGTTGCTTGGAAAAGAGTCAGCTGGGTTTTTCTCTCTCTCGCTCTTGCTCTCCCATTGCACTCATTGACTCCATCTCCCCCTCCCGTTTCCTCCTTCCTGTCTCTCTTTTCTTTTTTTTTTTTTTTGCACTTCTCCACGTGCTAGGGGAATAGAGCACATGTTGAAAAATTCACTAAATATTTCATGTTGCTCTTTGGTGTGTGGAGCTCTGATGCTGTGTATGTGTGTGTGTGAGTGTGTGAGTGATGTGCAGAATTGTTTTGGCTTGGTATTTGTGTGCGTCTCTGTAAAAGTGTGCTTGTGTTTTTGTTCTCGTGGGAATATAATGGTATAGCCATACGTGTGTGTGTGGTGTGTGTGTGTGTGTTGACTCACAGTGCTTTGCAATATCAAGTAGGCAAAAAGTTCCCCTCATTCACCCCCTTTATGCATTAACCCCAAACCAGTGGCCCCATACACTTCCCCTCCAAAGCAAAAGCAAACATATGCACTTAGCTAACCAAAAGAGGACTTTCTTTTAACCTATATTGTTCTTAAATTTAAAATACTCTGTAAATTTACCCTAACCCCAATGATTGACATGATTTTAAGGTTAATGCAGACATAAGTAGTCTCTTTACTAACCATCAGTTCATTTGATAACATTTTTTTCTCTGCATCTGAACTTTAGATTATGTCCAATGTTCTATATATTTAGTCCAGTTTGTCTCTTTGTTTCTTTAACAAATAAGTTATTTAATACTAATATTAATTTAATAATAACAATGAAGGACAAGTAGGGCAAATGAACCAATAATCAGATGACAAGAATGGGGGGGGGGGGGGTGAGACAATACACAGAAAAGAACATGGCACATATTAACAAACATGACAATCCATGTGCTCAAACAAAATATGACGCCAACACGCAGCCAATGAGAGCTCCCACCAACTGAAAGTGACGTGTGGCCAAGTCTGGTGTCCCATAATCGGAATTTATGCTCTGCATTTCACTTATCCAAGCGCACACACTCAGTAGTGAACACACACACACACACCCCCGGAGCAGTGGGCAGCCATTTTTGCTGCGTCTTCCGGGGAGAGATTGGGGTTAGGTGCCTTGTTCAAGGGCATCTCAGTTGTGGGTAATGAGAGAAGAAAAGAGCTACATTTCCTGCCAGTACTGAGACTCAAACCCACAACCTTCGGGTTACAAGTCCAATTCTAACCCTTAGGCCACAACTGGATGTCCACACAAAACATGATAACATGAAAACAAACACGAGCCCAGTGTTAGCCAGACATTGATTTATTTATGGCACCTGCCACAATATCAATATTGACCGCCACAAATAGATTTCAGTGCTTCCCATTCATTAACTGACTGGCGGCCCAAAAACATATTTAAACTTCTCAATATAACATAAAAGGTAATGTTGTGTTTTGCACCATTGCTGTCAAACAAACTAAAATCGAAAGCTCAATAAGGCTATGTGTCCTTATCAAATTGCAAAAGACTGTCTGTTTGCGCTGCGCAAAGAGAAGTGAGCGCTTCGCTCACACGATCATTACCTGATCAGCTCTGCGTCTCGGTTCATGAATTAATGCAGTGAACTCCATCTCTGCATGTGTTGAGTTTAGCGTGCATTCGGGAACGTAGCAGGCACCAGTTACGCATTATTTTCACATTTACATAGTTACGATTACAGCATTTCACTAGATTTGTAATGAGACTCGTTCGTAAACTAAACAAATATAAAAGCTCACGTGTTTATCTCTTTCAAGTATAGAAATTAGGAAAAAACTAATTATAAAAGGTTCATTTATTTTTCAGTGTATTTGTTTTACAATATATGTCTATTACTGTCATAGGAATAGTATTATTATTATTACAGACACTATATCATAACTAAAAGGGGGTTGAGTCCCCTTTAAAGTTCAGTTACTTTTTTCTTTGTTCAGCTTGCACACTGATAATGGGTTGGAGCTTTTCATTTTTAACTCTCAAAGTGCACCAGATTGATGAATTTAACTTTAAAATGTACACAATTTTCCGTGCCCCTTGAGATATAGCTATAGAGGTCCACCCACTACAGTTTCACATAAGGCTATGGCTCTGACGGGATAAAGTGTTTTAACACACTTCAGCTTAACTAAAACTATATTAGATAAGACCACAGCAACTGGAAAACAGTTGCATCATAGTGTTTCTAATTGCTCACATTTTCCCAAAAAGCCTTAGCTAATAGTTCTTTAGCTATATCAGCCGCTCTCTCTAATGGGAACTTCCCCATTGGAATCAATTTCTGCTAATGTGAGATTCCAGTTTCTCTATTACACTACATAAATACACACACATTACCATAATCTTCTGTGTGTATGTTGATCCATCTGAAAACAATAACACTAGGAGGAGTGTTAAAGCTTGAAGTGGAGAGTGTGTTGATGAGATACAGTAGATTAGATCAAAGCACTCAACTCCACCCCATCCCTCTCTCCCTCCCATCTCTCCCTATCCCTTCATCTCTTCTGGCACAAACCCAGCTCTAATACATGTATATTATTGCTGTGTGTATCCCCCCCCCTCCCTTTTTTTCTTGTTTTCTAGTTATTATTAGCCAAGTGAACGCCTACTTTTAAAGTAGAGGAGTTTAAGGACATTTTTAGTCTTTGAAGATAGAACATTACTCTGGTCCCTGTGGTTAGTTACATGAAGTGGAGCAGGCAGATATGTTGTGGACCGATGCATTGCTGTACTGTGGGTCAGTCAGTTCCTCTGTAACACCCATACAGATCAGGTTACATAACACAGCTCAGCACTTTTCTCAAACACATACTCCTGCACTTTTCCAGAGGCATGCATCTTAATGAATAGGCTAAAATTTGGCACAAATTGCGACAATCGATATAGCAGCTTTGGAAATGGAAATCCCATCTTTTAGCTAATGAAGCCAAACTCATTTTTAGATCGAGAATTTGCATGCGAAATTATTTGAAAATGCAGTTTTTAGAGTAAGTAACATTTCTGTTGTTGTCAGAGTTAGAATTGAATGCAATCTTGACATTTTTCAGCATTAAGGTAAACAGGAGCAGTACATATATATATATATATATATATATATATATATATATATATATATATATATATACATATATATATATCCCTGTAAACAGCTCGACCGTGAGGTTGTGATCTCTTATGACTTGTCATGTATTTGTAAAAACATTGAATTTCTTTCATAAATGAAATGTCAGATATAATCTGTGTGGAAACCCACACAAAACACTCATGCATAGACATCCTCTATAACATACTGCGTGGTCCAAGGCTAAAAATATCTAGTGTTTTAAAATACAGCTTTCTTTGGTCAAAGTTGGTCACACACATGCAGACTTGAGCACATACTATATCTTGACGTGTATGGAGAGACACAGATGAATACTTTCTCTGTTATTTTTAGACTTTCTTGTTTTGTCCTGAAGAGCAGAAACACATAATGCATCTCGCTCTCTCTCTCTCCGCTCCTCCTCCCAGACTCACTCACTGCTCTGGAAAGAAAAATGAGATGGCAGAAGAGAAACGGGGAGAATGCGACAGGAAGAGGAAAAGAAGAGAGAGAAGAGGTTCACAGGTGAGACAGGATGCCAATTATCAATTGTGCAAGTGAAGGATGTGCAGGTGTGTGTGTGTGTGTGTGTGTGTGTGTGTGTGTGTGTGTGTTTCAGTGCATGTGGGTGAAACTAAGTGACAGTTTAAGAGAATTAAATTTACTTTCGTTTCTCAGTCAGTACAGTTTGATTGACAGACAACATCTGCAGTTACTAGGAGTAGTGCTCTGCCATACAAACCAGACAGACAGATAGATAGATAGATAGATATACAGACAGATGGATGGACGGACAGACAGGACTAAAACTTGGGGGGGAAAAGTTGTTTTTCTGGAGCTCTTGCTGGACGTTATTTAATTCAATGTGTCAATGTTACAAACTCCAGGAAAGTGACTGAGTCTTAATGTGAGCTCTCTGCATCACCAGGACTGTTTTTGGTTTTCTTTGTGAGTGTTGGTGCAGTGACATTATTTGACTTTTCTCGTCTTATTGCGTCTCACAGAGCGAGAGAGAAATGAAGGGAGTGAAAATGTGTCTAAAGCCGGAAAAGGGAAAAGATGGAATCAAGAAAAGTGTGTCTGTGTGTGCCTGTGTGTAATAAAGGTCTGTGAAGGATAGGGTCCCTGTAGTTGAGGGAAAATTGACTGGAGGCACGTGAATTACAGAAGACAGGCTACGTGTGTAACATTTCTTTCATCTGTCTGCTCTCACATTCCCTCCTTTTCTCAGGTGACTGATTTCACCCCCCTCATTTTTTTTCCATAAAACTGTCTGAGATTCATTCTGCCTCTCTTTGTCTGGCTCTTTGTTCAACAGTAGCTGAAGTGTAGTATTGTGGAGAGAATGTTCTGTCTCCATCTTTCTCGTTTGCATGACACATTCTGCATCAGTGTGTGTGAAAGGCAGATATTCTTCCAGGTTGGTTATGGAGGACACTCTCTCTTGTGTGGAGAGTTCTTTCGAGTCCTTGAGCTCAGAACTGTTGGATTTCTCTCTCTGCTGCTGTTCCATCAGGAATGTGTGACACAGACTCCAGCTTCTGTATATATCCGCCACAACACAAAGAATCAAAAACCAGAGCACTTTAAGTTGTGGGGTCTAATCCCAGTGGAAAATTTTATTGCTCAGAGGTTGCTTTTTCATTGCTCAGTAAATTTCGTGCAGTTCTTGATGATCTTTTCATTGGATGATGTTAGTTCACCCTCGTGTTCGTAAATGATCATGATATGGCAAGTTTAAATGTGTGCGATCTACTTTTTTTTTTTTATCTGCAGACCAAAGGATGTCAACTTATCTTTTATGTTTCTCCTAAAGTTCTATAGGACTTGATAGATGCACCTAGATTAAAATAATCATTTTCATTTTAACAGGGGAAAATTCTGTACTTTAAAATTATAGTAATAAACATTAGAACTATGCCATGAGTGAATTTGGGATCACAACACTACACACAACTGTTTCATAAGTTGGGGGTCAGTTAGATTTTTTATGTTTTTGAAAATGTTTTTGATTTGGTGCTCAAGAAACATTTTTTTTTATTATTATCAATGTAGAAAACAGTTGCTTAGAATTTTTGTAGAAACCATTATACTTTCAGAGTTTTCAGATTTCTTTGATAATTAGCATTTATTGAACATAATAATTTGAAATAGATATAATTTTAATATTTTGATATTTAAATATTTTGTAACTGTATAGAAGCCTTTACTGTGACTTTCTATCAATTCATTGCATCCATAAGTCATGACAACTCTCGGAGTGTTTGGCATGGTAATGGATATGACAGTGTTAATATGTTTGGTCCTGGTGGAATAGATCTGCTACTGCTGATTATAGCCACTGCTGCAGAGCAAGTTGAGGACTTGCTAGTGCCAATACATACACTCACCTAAAGTATTATTAGGAACACCTGTTCAATTTCTCATTAATACAATTATCTAATCAACCAATCACATGGCAGTTGCTTCAATGCATTTAGGGGTGTGGTCCTGGTCAAGACAATCTCCTGAACTCCAAACTGAATGTCAGAATGGGGAAAAAAGGTGATTTAAGCTATTTTGAGCGTGTCATGGTTGTTGGTGCCAGACGGGCTGGTCTGAGCATTTCACAATCTGCTCAGTTACTGGGATTTTCACGTACAACCATTTCTAGGGTTTACAAAGAATGGTGTGAAAAATGGAAAAAAAATCCAGTATGCGGCAGTCCTGTGGATGAAAATGCCTTGTTGATGCTCGAGGTCAGAGTAGAATGGGCCGACTGATTCAAGCTGATAGAAGAGCAACTTTGACTGAAATAACCACTCGTTACAACCGAGGTATGCAACAAAGCATTTGTGAAGCCACAACACGCACAACCTTGAGGCGGATGGGCTACAACAGCAGAAGACCCCACTGGGTACCACTCATCTCCACTACAAATTGGAAAAAGAGGCTACAATTTGCACAAGTTCACCAAAATTGGACGGTTGAAGACTGGAAAAATGTTGCCTGGTCTGATGAGTCTCGATTTCTGTTGAGACATTCAGATGGTAGAGTCAGAATTTGGCATAAACAGAATGAGAACATAGATCCATCATGCCTTGTTACCACTGTGCAGGCTGGTGGTGGTGGTGGTGTAATGGTGTGGGGGATGTTTTCTTGGCACACTTTAGGCCTGAGCATTGTTTCTGACCATGTCCATCCCTTTTTGACCACCATGTACCCATCCTCTGATGGCTACCTCCAGCAGGATAATGCACCATGTCACAAAGCTCGAATCATTTCAAATTGATTTTTTGAACATGACAATGAGTTCACTGTACTAAAATGGCCCCCACAGTCACCAGATCTCAACCCAATAGAGCATCTTTGATATGTGGTGGAACGGGAGCCTCGTGCCCTGGATGTGCATCCCATAAATCTCCATCAACTGCAAGATGCTATCCTATCAATATGGGCCAACATTTCTTAAGAATGCTTTCAGCACCTTGTTGAATCGGTGCCATGTAGAATTAAGGCAGTTCTGAAGGCGAAAGGGGGTCAAACACAGTATTAGTATGGTGTTCCTAATAATCCTTTAGGTGAGTGTACATGACACACTGCTATGAGCAAGTAAGACATGCTGCTGCTGTACAATATACCATACATGAATTACCCATAGCAGATACAGTGAGAAAAATAAGTATTTGAACACCCTGCTATTTTGCAAGTTCTCCCACTTAGAAATCATGGAGGGGACTGAAATTGTCATTGTAGGTGCATGATTTTTTAACTATTTATTTGTATGATACAGCTGCAAATAAGTATTTGAACACCTGTCTATCAGTTAGAATTCTGACCCTCAAAGACCTGTTAGTCTGCCTTTAAAATGTCCACCTGAGGTTGTTAGCTGCATAAAGACACTTGTCCACCTCATACAATCAGTAAGAATCCAACTACTAACATGGCCAAGACCAAAGAGCTGTTCAAAGACACTAGAGACAAAATTTTACACCTCCACAAGGCTGGAAAGAGCTACGGGGAAATTGCCAAGCAGCTTGGTGAAAAAAGGTCCGCTGTTGGAGCAATTATTAGAAAATGGAAGAAGTTAAACATGACTGTCTCCCTCGGACTGGGGCTCCATGCAAGATCTCACCTCATGGGGTCTCAATGATCCTAAGAATGGTGAGATATCAGCCCAGAACTACACGGGAGGAGCTGGTTAATGACCTGAAAAGACCTGGGACCACCGTTTCCAAGGTTACTGTTGGTAATATACTAAGACGTCATGGTTTGAAATCATGCATGGCACGGAATGGGTCGAGGCTGGGTCTTCCAACATGACAATGACCTGAAGCACACAGCCAGGATAACCAAGGAGTGGCTCTGTAAGAAGCATATCAAGGTTCTGTCGTGGCCTAGCCAGTCTCCAGACCTAAACCCAATAGAGAATCTTTGGAGGGAGCTCAAACTCCGTCTTTCTCAGCGACAGGCAAGAAACCTGACTGATCTAGAGAAGATCTGTGTGGAGGAGTGGGCCAAAATCCCTCCTGCAGTGTGTGCAAACCTGGTGAAAAACTACAGGAAACGTTTGACCTCTGTAATTTCAAACAAAGGCTACTGTACCAAATATTAACATTGATTTTCTCAGGTGTTCAAATACTTATTTGCAGCTGTATCATACAAATAAATAGTTAAAAAATCATACATTGTGATTTCTGGATTTTTTTTTTTTTAGATTATGTCTCTCACAGTGGACATGCACCTACGATGACAATTTCAGACCCCTCCATGATTTATAAGTGGGAGAACTTGCAAAATAGCAGGGTGTTCAAATACTTATTTTCCTCACTGTATATACAGGTGGAGCAGGGGAAGGTGAAGGGTTTCTGAAAATGTGCTCCAAACTACTACAGCAAAAGCTGACTAAGTATTTGAAAGTTAAACTCTTTGGCTACTGATACAGCAAGAACCAATCAGCTGTGCCAACCCTCTATGGACACACTGAAGCTCGAGTCCCAATTGGCTAATAATTCTTTATTTTACTCGCCAGACTTTTTACATGGAATGTAAGAACAATGCAAATAAAAATTCTACATAAATATAAAAAATATAAATTACTGTTAAAGTCAAGCATACAGTCTGTTATAAAAAAGGTAAAATAAACTACAAGCAAAACCACAAATAAACACAATAGAAAAGATGCCAGTTGAATGTAGGTTATGTACAGAAATTAAATAAAGTAGTCACATTGTCACAGTCACGTGTAGTTCTGTCTTGTCTTAGTTAATCAGTCATTGTCTGCACCTGTCATCGTTAATCAGTTTAACCTCCTTCACCTGTTTATCATTTCATCAGTGTATTTAAGGTCCTGCCTGTTCTTCATGCATTGTCTGTCGATGTTTGTGCTTTGCACACTGTTGCGTGTCTGCTCCTCTATGAATAAACCTGCTTGTTATCGGTTACCCTCGCCTCCTGTTATCCAATTCCCACCCAAGTCCCCACCCTCATTTCTTCCTCTCCGCTTCCGGTCCCGTCCGGAAGCCCTCTACCTGATCCTGTATCCGTCCCCGTCGCTGGTAACAGCCAACCCCCTGGATCCGTGGCCCCAGCGGCTGTCATCTAGCACCTCTGGCTTCTCCCCCAGCCCAGCTCGAGGCGGAGTCCCCGGCGTCCCTTCTGGCCTCCAAACCCACGTCACCACCTGTACCCTTTAGCCTGGCACCCACACCTCGACCCACGATTCCCTCAGCACCTCCTCGGCCCGGAAGTTCCGCTGGGCTCACTTGTCCCTCCAAGTCGGCCTACGGGGGTCGACGCTCTACTTCTGCCACGGACTTCCGGGTTAGCGGCTACACCACCACCCGTCACCCCTACGTCACCAGTGAGCTCCTCCCTCCCTTCAGCCTCCCTGTCATCCTCCCTCACCACACCGTCACCCCGTTCATTCGGACCAGCGTCAGCACCTCAGTCCCGTGCTCCAGTGCCTCGGCGCCCAGCATCTGGAATCCTCCCTGGCTCCACCCACCTTCAGCTTCACCATGGCGTCTGGGGCCCACGCCTTCAGTCAGTTGCTTGGTACCGCCACGCCCTTCTCCGAAGCCTCCGCCTTCTATCCCTCTTAGACTTCGTCACGGCGCGAGGACGCGCCTATTTCGGGGGGGCGTACTGTCACAGTGACGTGTACTTCTGTCTGGTCTTTAGTATAGTTTTTTCATTCTTAGTTAATCAGTCATTGTCTGCACCTGTCATCGTTAATCAGTTTAACCTGAATAAACCTGCTTTTTATCTGTTACCCTCACATGTAAAATACACACATGTAAAATAGCATTGCATAGTCTTCTCTGTATAAATTTAATATTATAAAATATTTATAATATAATATAATGTATATTAATACATTAAAAATACTCTTAGCCCCCGATCAGACATAACGTGTTTTTCAGGTCTGAAAACGAGGTGTACCACACTGCCTTTTTTGTTGATTTTAGAAAAAAGAGCAGTGCACTGCGGTTATTTATGTCGCTAGACAACCACTGAATCAGCTGTCCTGTCAGTGTAGTGTTAACACGCTTTGGTTTGGTCATATTAGGAGAAACTTAAAAATAAAATGTACAAGCAAAGGGACTCTTTGCAGGGTCCAAAGAACTGTAAGCATTCGTCAGCACAATGGAAGGCCCGCCTCTCCATTCATTCGACTAAACAATGGAAAAAAATCGCGAATGACGTCAGGCGCTTTTCTGCTCAGAGTTGCTTTTTCAGGCGCTCCGAGCGCTCCTGCAAAAACGTGAGGCACAACAGGCGGTTAAAATGCAAGGTGCCCAGGGTGCATAAACTGCAAAACACTCACTGCCAATAGAAAACGTATAGAAAATTTTAAAAAGGCGCCTCTCACTGCAAAAAACGCATTCTTTCTCATTGGGGCCTTAAAGTGACAGCAGCCTAATATTCTACTATTAGGCTGCTGTCACTTTAAGAGTAACGCACTGATCCAATATTCTTACACACACATTTACTTTCTAAACTGTTTACATTCACTTAAGACTATGTTTACCAGGATACTCGCCAAGATGGGCATTTTGACATAACGTTGTGTGAAATTGTCTGTTTAAACGCAAGACATGAAAGAAAACTCAATTCAGTATTCGCGTGCTGTCAGACACAGCTTTCTGGGTGCATGCTTCGAATGTGGGCACAGACAAATGCAGAACATATGCAAATGATAAACTCTTATGACAATGCAGCACTGGTCCTATCAGGACAATGACAGTTCCATCAACAAGCCCTGCATGTGCTATCTCTTTCTCTCACGGTGAGTGCACGTGTGTGAGAGAAAGCCACAGAGGGCGCTATCAGCCAGGTGACGGTGAATAAAGCTCAGCGGGCAATGAAATTATATATACACTAAACTTATTTTTTGCCTCTAACTCAATTACAGGTGACTGAAATCATTCAATTTACTAGCCATTGGCTAATAATAGATATTGTAGTCGCCTCTTGTGAAATTTGGTTGCATATGCAACTGATTTACTCGTAATTTAGAACGTTGTGTGCCCTATGGAGAATGATGTGATTGCAAGCAGATTGAGTTAAGGAGCTATCAGCCTGCGCCATCTAGAGTTTCTTCACATAACTTTATATTAAATCATACTAACCCTAAACCTTTGAATGGTAGTGGACCGTTTGAAAAACGGATATTCATTTTGAGAAAGATTACACTTAACAATGGTATTAAATTAGACTAGATAACTTTAAGCGAGCATAAGATGTCGACGAAGACAATCTGAATGCAAAAAATAGGGAAAATGAGCATCATCCATCAGACCTAGTTTAATATCATTGTTTTCTAGGAGAAATTTTTGAGAGACTTCCTCGCAAATGGGATGGATTATGGATTTTAAAAAGATGTTTTGGTTCCTTTACCCCTCTGTTAGACTTAAATGAACTGCAATGCAGAGAGTTTTAAATTAACCTAGAGTGATTTTGTGTGTGTGTGTGTGTGGGTGTGTGTGTTTTGGTGTTGGAACACCTGCCAGCTGTTACCAGGTGAGTGAGTGGAGTATATTTATATGTGAGTGTTTATGTGTGTGTGGTTTAGCATCAACGTACTGCGTCTGTCTGCTAGTCCCAGCAGGGGAAGAGAGTATTGTGTGTGTGGTTTAAAGAGCGAGAGAGGCTCATTGGGTAAAATATACAATGTGCACGATGAAAGCACTTTCTTTTCCTTCCTTTCAAACTGTCACCAGATTACTTCACTCTCATATGTAAACACAGAAGTATCTCTCTCTGTTTCATTTGTGATATATTATGCTGTAGCTGCTGACCGCGGCACATATAGAGGTCTTAAACACTCCCACACACTTACCTGGGATACTGTAACCATTAATCACACACATAGACTCTGCCTGTAACGAGTTTCAGTCTTTTGTAACTGTTTTATCTACAAAAGGGTTAACCTACACACCCCCTCGTATGGAGCCCCTTCTCTGTATTTCTTCAATGTGTGTGGGTGTTTTGCCTGTGTGCATTTATGCGCATATGCGCACTGTTTGTTTAGCCAGCAGATATAGAGAGGCATATAGAAGTATAAACCCTTGAATTATACAACCTGACCCATAACCTACGACATATTCTATGAACTTTTCTCTTTCTACCGTTGTTGTTTACATTTGCTGTGTGTTTGGATGTATCCTGTACTCTATTGGTAGCTGGATTTGTTTCTGGTTATTTACTGATCAGAGTGCTATCCAATCATGAAAATACTAAATGCTATCCAAGACACATTCGAAATGGCTCACTCAGACCTCCTGGTTTGAGACTAGGTAGCATGAATGAAATTCGGACATACTACATCCGCCATTTTGTTACTGTCACATGACCTTCCAGCATCAAGTTGTGTCGATTCACTGCCATTCATAAATTCGCTCTCATGGCCTCATATGGGAGGAAAAGTGAATACATACTTCAGAATCTCACTGGAAGTAGTCGGTCATCCGGGGACTTTTTGCATACTGGTTTTCAAACACTCTGTACATAACTCAACGATCATACTACTCTATAGAGTACTTTTTTCCACACACTATATAGTAGGTAAGTATTTGATTTTGGATGCAAAACTAGATTATAAAGTGCAAACTTTGATACCAAGCTGGTACTGAAATTTTAAAAATGCAACACTTTTAGCGCTGTTGAGTGGATTCGTAAACGCCTCTGATTGACCAGTGTTCACATGCCCGTCATATATGTCTGTGATTGGCGTTGATCATTGTACCCAATCACCGAGATATATGTTGAGCACGGGAACACAATGGCCAGTCAGAGGTGTTTACGAATCCGCTCAACAGCGCTCAAAGCCTCACATTTTTAAAATTTCAGTACCGACTTGTTATCGAAGTCGGTGCTTTTGACAACACCTACTAGATTGTCATAATTACTTCATCAACAGCATGCAGGTTTACAGGGGTCACGTGGGAGGAGTTTGCTTTGTCAGAGACTTTTAAGGGGTCATGAGGGATTTGGGGGTGGGGAGCGAATGAGGGGACACCCCATGAGGTATAGAACATCTTGAAAAGGCAGTTGTAGGAGAGAGTGAAATGTCTGTCAGGAAGTGGAATCATTGTTAGTTTGTATCTGCAGTAGCAAACTTATTATTGTAGATTGTAGGGAACATGATAAAAAACACGCAAGCATGCTGCCCGTGGTACTGCACATTTCACGTTCATTTTGTAGTTCAAAATTGTGAATACACTGCACATAGCACACACAGACACACACACACACACACACACATATCCCTCTCCATCTCTTTTTTCTCTTCTTTTAACACACTCATGGCTCTTGTTTTTACTGATAGCATGCAGGTGTGCCATTAATTACACACTTTCCTTCTATCTCACGCACACGCCCCACTGTCTCGTTCTCTCTCTCTCTCTCTCTGTCTGTCTCTCTGTCCCCTGTGTTGTTGGTGTCTGGGGGTAAAGGCCCTATTAGTGCCTCTGTCTGGAGCCTGGAGAAACTCTATACCCGACAGAGACAGAGAGACAGAGCAGGAGAAAAGGGGGGAAATGGGGTAACTTGATCTCTTTGGTTTGTCTATTCAATACAGAGGTCACTTGCCCAGGCACGAAGCATTAATCCTTGCACACACACACACGCACGGACTCATAAACACTTATTTGTCCTAGAATCCCAGAGCGGTAACATGCAATGTGATGATGTAATTCCAAGCAACAGTACATGGACACTATTGGCACTACCATCATGGAAATGGTGCCTATGGAATTATGGGTGGTTCTGTCAAAGGAAAAAATGGCTACTGGCTGTTATACCCTCCGGCACAAAGATATTCTGGTGGAGAGAGAGAAAAGGACAGAAATGGTGGGACAGGCAGACAAACAGTGTTTCAATTGAAATCAAGGAATCTGTCTTCTGGCACTGAACTAACTGTCCACTTCTCGTTTTGCGATTTTGACTTTTTATAAGTCAATAATGACATACTGACCATTTTATGTATTATTCACTATTATTTATTTGAATTTAAGTAAAATTTTGGGACTTTTTGACACTTTTGCGCTAACCACTATACCAGGGATAACAAAGCTACTTTGTTTTGGCTGTGATTTTTGTTTTATTGATCTGTCCTTTTCTAGGTAATGACAACTCTTCAACAATGAAAAAGTATCAGTAAGGTATCATGTTTTTTGAAGATTTACCGAAGCAATTTTTTTTCTTTATAGTAATTGCTCCTGTATCTCAACTGGTAGAGCATGGTGCTAGAAAAGTCTTGGGCTGGATTCCCAGGGAATGTGTTGCTAGGTTCACTGCAAGTCACTCCGAAGGGAAAGTGTCCGCTACATACATTGGTGTATTCTTTGAAATGTTTTGGAGAACAATGTAAATGCCATTGTACACGTGGTAATGGTACCATGGTTTAATTATCACTGACTATCCCATGGCACAGCAACAGAACTTTTTTATTGGAGAGCATAGTTACAATCAGAAGGCCACTTCAACTTGGGATTGTATATTGAGCAGTTGCCTTCAGGATTAATTAATTGCCTGCTTTTAGCGTGCAGATGTCTGTGTAAGTGTGTGTTGTTTTTCTTTTTTGTTTATGTAAAGTGTTCATAGTAGGGTTGGGTGATACGTTAAATATTCATGATTTATTTGCGATGGTTTTGTTGGAGATTAAATAAAAAATTAGCAACATTGTGAATATATTATTTGGTCATTAAAGTTGCAGATTTGTTTCAGAGATAAAGCCAGTAGTATTCGCCTGGTCATGTGATCTCTGCATGCCAACAGCCATAAGGTGGCACACTCCCTGCCCCAAATGGAACCCTAAGCAATCTTCCTACGAGTCCACACATTTGTGACGTAATGCCACTTTGACTGTCGGGTAGAAGTCTGCCGTGGAGCTCTCTTTAGTGCGGGTCTCGACAGAAATGCACATTGATGGTATATATATATATAAAGGAAGAATGTATTGTGTAGAAAACGTGATTTTAGTTTTTTTTTTTTTTAAATATTTAATATAACTTGATTGTTACTTTTATTTTACTTCTTGCCCTTACCATTTTTGAGTCCTATTGGCTACTGTGACTGGGTGAAGTGATGGTTCCTTTCATTGAACTTACCAAGTTCTGTCATGAAACTCTAGATGGCGCAGGTTTAACGCAACCTGCTGACAATTACATCATTAGCTACGTGGCACTAGCTGATTGATTCCTGTTGCATCTGTAGTCAATGAGCTTGCTGCTTAACATTGAAATAGTTGGTCAGTTTTTGCTATAGCAGTTTGCAGCATGCTTTTAAAGTTCCTCTGAAACTCTCCACCTTCCCCAGCTCCACCTGTATAGATCTATGGGTTATTTCATATATGCCATTGTACAGTAGCAGTATGTCTTACATACTCACAGCACCCTGTGTGTGTATTCATAGTAGCAAGTCTCCGTTCTTGCTCTGCAGCAGGAGCAATAACAGCAGCAGAGTAGCAGATCCATTCCGCCTAGACCAAATACATTAACATGCTAAACTTCAGCCATTTCAGAGCAAACACATAAATATCAAGACTGTTCAAGATATCAAATATCATAAATATCAAGATACATTTTCTTAACTCTATTGCCCTGTCGAACTGCATGCTATTGTATTGTGCCAGTGCTGCAGGGCAGCGTGTCTGACTTGCGTGGCCTGGTGATTCCCTTTTAGCCGAGGGTTTTCCTGCACGCACAGCCCCTGCATGTGGCCTGGCCTTGGGCCAGAGCTGCAGCCTGCTCTGCCTGTGTCAGAGTCCCCGGAGGCCTGAAAGGACAAAGCTGGTCTCCATCCAGCTGTCTTAACCCCCAACGCTGGCACAGCGCAAGCTTTATCTGTGCCTCTCGCACTCACTCTGATATCATTTCACTTTTACGGCCTGCTCTGTATCTCTGGCTCGCACAACCGTCCACACGCACTCTGTTTTGCACAAACTGCAGCTGCAGTGGCCGCTGTGTGGCAGTGTGTGTGTCTCGCGTTGTGTGTGGCCTCACATCAAACTCCAAAGTATTTTGGTTAATGAATTCTTTGCCCTCACTGTATGCCCGTCTGAGTGGTACCAGCATGTAAGCTCCAGTACCGCCCCGTGCACCACCCACAGAGAGCCCTAGAGAGAGAGAGAGAAGTGTCATCTGCGAGCTCAGGGTGGTTCTGGTCATGTGTGGTCTTCCATAGTGTTTTAATTAGGTTCTTCTCACTCAGATGGATCATTACCTATAATGAGTCCAAACCACAGAAACACACATACACATTTGTACACAACGAATACACGTATATAAGTGTCTACACAAAAAGACGTTTTCATGGATACTCGTCGCATGAAATGCACCTTAAAATTGTTTGGTGCTTAGATGTATATACTCATCTGTCTCGAGCCATTTGAAACATTTCAGCAGTTTACATTCCCTTTGTTACCATGTACAGAACTGTTGAAAAGTTTGAGGCCAGTAAAATCTTTTAATGAATGTAATTTAGTATTTTTATGCAGTGTATTTATCATGTGATTATTACGTTACAAAAGATCTTTTTCATATAAATTATGTTCTTTATATAACAAACATTATATAATCAAAAAATGTATCATGGTTGCAATAAATTAAGCAGCTCAACATTTATAATAATAATAAATGTTTCTTGAGCGCAAGATCAGTATATTAGAATGATTTCTGAAGGGTCATGTGACTGAAGATTTGAGTAATGGTGCTGAAAATTCAGCTTTGCCTTATAGGAAAGAAAAAAATATTTTTGAAATATATTCAAAAAGAAAAAAATCTTTAAAATTGCAATATTTCACAATATTATGCAGCATTGATTAGCATGACTTCTTTCAAAATATTAAAATATCTTACAACCCCAAACTTTTCAACGGTAGTGTAAATTTGAACTCTTTCTGTCTTCAGTATCACACTTACTGTATTATCAGTGTTTACATGCACAGCAAAATTCTCTTAGCTGTAAAAAATTTGCTTATTATGAAAACCTGACGATGCAAACAAAAAAAACTCATTTATGTGACAAGTCATCGCACTGAATACGCAAGCAGAACTGTGCAAAAGGCGTTTAACCGAATCGTGGCAGTAACATGACCTTACACGTCTGAGTGAGTGTGAAGTTTGTGTGTGTGTGTGTGTGTCTGTCTGTCTGCGTACAAAAACTTTTAAGACACCCTAAACCCTTATGACCTCTGTGTCCAGACGTTCTCCCTTCCCCCACGGCAGTGAAACCCCTCTGTCCGCATTCAGCACAACATCACATAACTACACACACACACAACACACAGATTCCAGCAGTCCCTCCTCTCTCACTCAACACGTATTTAGAAAACACTCATGCTTTATCTGCGTGTAACATGATGACTTTCACTACACAATATCTGCAGTTGTGTGTGTTTTAAAATAAAGCAGTAAGCTGTGCATTGCAGTAATTTTGCCAAAATGTAGGAATGGGGTTATCACAATACCAAAATTTCAGTAATAATTATAATAACAAATTAATACCAAAACCATTGTTGCAAAAACTAATATATTTTTTAACTCGCATGTAAACATTGATCAGTTTGATTCATTGTTCTGTAACATGAAATGATTGTGTGAATTTGTGAAAGTCGTGACATATTGAGACCCATACTCGAAATTGATGCTCTGCATTTAACCCATCCCAAGTGCGCACACACACAGCAGTGAGTAGTGAACAAGTGCGCACACATCCACACACACCCACCCGGAGCAGTGGGCAGCTATTGCGATTAGGTGCCTTGCTCAAGGGGCACCTTAGTCGTGGTATCGAAGGTGGAGAGAATGCTGTTTATTCACAATCCCCACCTTCAATTCTTGCCGGCATGGGAATCGAACCGGCAACCTTCACGTTACAAGCCCAACTCCCTCACCATTAGGCCACGACTACCCTGCTTTTTTTTTTCTTTCTTTTTTTTTTTTTTAAATATTGTGGACGTGCACGAGAGACCACCATGGATTTACTGATCAGAGCACTTGGAAAATTCTGCATGGACTCTTTATTAAGTGATGCACATGATGTACTGCTATTGTAATGAATCCGTCCTACTGGATATTCATGAAGTTTTCCCTTTTTATGTTCCTCAGAAGAAAGAAAATCATTCGGCTTTGGAACGACATAAGGGTGAGTAATCAATGACAATTTTCTTTTTTGAATGCATTGAATGAATTTCTTTTTCAGTAGAGATTGTACATTGTGACTGTTTAGCAGTATCACACACGTGTGTGAGTCACTGAAATTACAGAAAGGATTTGAATTTCAAGGTATTTCAAGCGAAAGGAGAAACTTCCTAAACTTCAGAGCCTGTCTGTCTCTCTCACACATTCTCTCCCTGGAGTCAGACAGGAGCAGGTTGGGGGTGAGGATTAGACAAGCCGACGCCCCCTCAACCATAGGTGCCCACAGAAGGAGGGACACATATGTCTCTGTCTCTAATAGGTGGGCTGTGACAGAGACACCGCAGTGTTTTTCAGTAGTTTGATGGATGTGGCCTGAAGTGACTCAGTCTCTGGTCAGTGTTTTTTGTGGTTGTGTCTCTCTTCCGCTCTATTTTTATATTTTTGGCAGGCCTTTGAACCCAAAAGGTGACTCACTCTCTTTCTATGGTCCAAACCCTGTGTGTGTGCAGTGAAGACAGAAGTGAGGGAGTTGAACACACAACCTTGCACACATTTGTAAACAGCAGCCATAAATATGCATCCGTACACACAAAAACTCCCTGAACCCGAAAGGAAAGTCTGCGAAACTCACGTGCCGAGGCTTATACAGACCAGCTGCATGTGGTTTGTGTTTGTGTATTTGACCTTTTTTCCCTTCCTCTCTCTCTTTCCCTGTCCCTCAGTCTCTTTGGACTTGTTGCCTTTCCTTTCCCAACTTCCAGCAGCTATCAAAGCACTGACTGAACATCCCAACACACACACACAACACACACACACACACACACAAATTGCACATTAAGAGCAGTTCACATACTAACTCTTTGTATGTGAGCTAAGAGAATCCAGATGCATGTGCTTGTTCACTTCTGTGTGTGTGTGTGTGTGTTTTGTCTAAGTGTGAGCAGTCTGTAGCTGACTCAGCTGATAGTGAGCACTTAATAGGGTCTGTAGAACAGATCCAACAGCAGTTTATTAGGTCTGTGGGCTTTCTGGGCTCACATTCAGACCCTGCGTATTGGAGCAAGACTCTGAACAGTGTGTGTGTGGTTACTATGTAATGGACCTGTCATAGAGCAAAACATGGTGTTATTTATTATTATAAATAATACTTATTAACCAACTTACTTAAATCCTCTGTTTAAAGCTGGTATTCTAGTCTGACCACAAGTCGTCAGTGCTAAACACAGGTGTGAAACGGGTTCAAAACATAATTCGCATTAACATCAACTGATACAGTTAGTTACCGTATATAGTCATGAAATTAAAGAAACCCCTCCTGTAGGAAAACCTTGAGAGTTGGTCACATTAGAGATGCATGTTAGTAGCCGAGGTAAACAGCAATGTGTCTCCGTTTACCACTTGTGACCGGATCACATGAGACGGATGTTAACACCAGGTGTAAACAGGGCCAAGGTCACACACACATACTGTACAAGCAATAAATGTGTGTGTGAGTCTGTCAAAATCTGTTAATTGTCACATACACACAGTGCATGGAAAAGATGTGCAGAGGTACTCAAATTACTGAATGCGAGCGCATATTCATTGCATTTTTTTGCATGTTTATCAGTGTGTCTGTGTTTGTGTACCATATTTCGGGACAAATTTGTACCCAGAAAACCTGGCAAAATCCTCCAAAACCTTTGGCATGTCCTCATTTGTAAAAACAGTATAAAAAATACTGTTATGTACCAGAAATCTTTGTCCTTGTGGGGACATTTATTGGTCACCATGATTAAAATACCTTATAAATCATACTAAATGATGTTTTTTGAAGATGTAAAAACAAAATGAAAACATTTTTGAAAATGTTTGTCTATGTCTATGGTATGTCCCCACAAAACATGCAAACCCAGCATGTGTGTGAGTGTGTATTTAAAGAACACATGCACACCTGTTTGCATGTGAACTTTAAGCATTTAGACTTCTACATTCTCATATAACTCATGTTCGCACACACACACACACACACACACACACACACACTTTTAAACTAACTCTGCAAGCTGTGGCTCAGGGCCAGAGGGTAAAGGTGAAAGATCAGATGGGAGAGTTGGTCACATAAAACAGCCATGCTACTGCAGAGTCTAAAAGGTCACCTTCATAAAGGTCAAAGTTCATCCTGCCCTGTCATGCTTCAGCACGTGTCCTGAGCAGGTGTCCTAGCAACCGAACTGAAGTGTTTGCTGAGTAAACACGCATCCGGGTACATAAGCCCAAGCTCAACCGCACACACACACTTTGATGTTTGGTATCCCGATGGGTCAAGATGTGGTGGAAACATGGAGCAGATTTTTTAAAGGAAGGGTTTTTTTTTTTTCCTTCCTGCTTTTCCGTCTATGTGAGGTCAGAATAAATTGGTGTCTCTGATCTTTGCCACAGCAAAACAGGGAGCCATGGGGCCGAAGGCACATATGTGCTTGAATGTTTTCTCTTTTATTTGATCTGAGCAGTGTCATATATGGATGAATACACGGATTTATGCAGTTGGGGTTATGCAGGATTTATCTTAGATCTGATTTGTGCATTCACTAATTGTGATATTAAAGAGTTAGTTTTCAAAAATGAAAATTCTGTCATTAATTAAGACCATTCATCTTCGGAACATTAATTAACATATTTTTGATGACATGCGAGAGCTGTCAGGCAGATTACTACTTTCAAGGTCCAGAAAGGTAGTAAAGACTTTGTTAAAATAGCCCATGACTACAGTGGTTCAACCTTTATTTTATGAAGCAACAAAAAAACGACTTTATTCAACTTCTTCAAATTCAATTTCTTCTCTTCCATGTCGGTCTCCAACACACTTCATGCTGTAAACACAGTGCAGCGCTTCTGGGTGCTATGTCAGAATGCCGGCTCAGTATTGGCCAGCTCATGACAGAACTTTGCATATGTTGTTCGTATTAAAATAATATAAAACATATATTTTTTCTTTGTCTATTTATTATTTTTGACATGCTGCAACTACTGCAGCCACTTTTGCCAGTCCAACAAAAATGTACAAAAATATGTGATTTGATGACTATTTATTTAAATAGCTGAACAATTTAAAATGTCTGTTAGTTAAAAAGCACCATTTGCTGTACTTGTTCAACTGGTCCTTAATGGAGAACTCCACCTGGCTAGTGGCCCCCAGGTAACTTGAGTTTATGACCCGTGGGTTAAACTGTGTGAAAGAAACGAGTCCTTAGAACAAACTTTTAAAGTCTTGCTTGAAGTTTTTCTTTGTGCTGTGTGCCCGTGCATGCATTTGTTTGCACATCTGGTTAAGTAGGTGTGCAAATTCCTTGTGCAAAACATGTCTGTGTTTCTGCAGGCCAGTCTTGTGCGATACAGCTGTATGTGTGTGGATTTGTGTGTTGTCATCATGGTTTCTGCTGGTCTGCTGAAGTTCCTGCTGATGTTTATTGCTCAGCTTGTTTATTTATCTTATACGCCACGTGAACTAGACAGTGAATGTGATCACGTTTGAGTGTGTGTATGCAAGCTGTATGATTCCTCCTGCTGCTTATACTTTTGTGTTCATGCCTGTGTTACCAGCATTACTAAAAATATCCCTTAAACTCGCTCACCTCCTCCTGCACCCCCTGCTGGATAGCCTCCCCCCGCTGTGAATCGCTCCACCCTGTCATGAAATGCACGCTACTTCTGCTGCACATTCCACATGGAGAGCAAACCAACTCCCTGCAGACCCAAAAAGGGGATATTCCCTATGAGCCTGCCTTGCTGTACAATATGCAAATGAGGTGGAAAATAGTATTTTCCCCTTGTATTTGTCACATGCACACACGTAAAAAAAAAAGTTTTACTTCGCAGCATGTTTGCTAACTTATGCATGTACGTGTTTGTGTGCAACCGTAGTGCATAATTGTGTAAGCAAGTTGTCTCCCAGTATATGTTTTGATTCTTATAAGGTATATTTCCATGCATGTGTTTTTATTCCCTTATGTGAGTGTGTGTTTGGCCAGCTGTGTGGAGGTACATTCTTTAAGCTCCAGGCGGAGGGGGGTTGGAAAACAGAGCAGGCGAATTCCAAATTCCAATTCTCCCTCTGAACATGTCCTAAAGGGCCAAACTGCAAACCCAACAAAACTGACATGGCTCTCAGTTTTTCTCCTCTATGCATCTGTTTCTCGAATGAACAGAAGTTAGTTGACTTTAAGTTAAGAAATATCAGAATTGGTTATTCTACAGATTAATGCTCTGCATTGTTTTAATACTATAATCTTTGGATTTTTCATACTGTGATGTCATAATAACATGATGCCAGCCCCGCCCATTTTTACTCCCACTAGTCTAAACAGGAAGCACTTTGGCTCCTGTTTTTTAGGCTTACAAATTAACCATGTTTCTTGTACTCTTTCTTTCTTTTTACTCTCGATCCTTTCCTAACAGAGATTGGGGAAATGTTCCCCATTTCTCAGTTGTATGATTTAATCTAAAATTTGACTGTGTAATTATAGCCACCAGGTGTTTGTATTTCTGTGTTGCATATAGAAAACTTGTTTAAATAAAAAAAGTAGTACACCGTGTACTAACATCACTCTTGGGTACAACAATCATAAATGGACAGTAGTAAATATAGGTACAGTTTAAAAAATTGAGTTTGGTAAGTTTTTTTAATGATTATTAAAGATGTCTCAAGACACAGTAAAGTTCTACTTTTCAGGAAATGGAAGAAAACAATGTATTTTTTAATAATTAAACACTGCATTGTCAAATTTGGCATTGTGGTGTGATATTATGGATCAGCCGCATCTGAGGCAGTAAGTGCATCGCATTACGTTGCCATCAACTTACAGGTTATAAAGTTTACTGTAGCTATGTGAGTACTCAGTGTTTTATGTCAAAATGTTATTAAAGACAAAGTTCTTTATATACATTACATTATATTATTGTATTTATTAAGTAAAAAATGCTGTACTTATTCAAATAATCAGATATTTAATTGTAATTTGTATTCAGCAAACAGTTCTTTACCCTTGCATTGCAAACAAGCAAAGATGTCCAAACTGTGCGGCACTATTCACAATAGAGGAGGGGTGGAGTTATGAGGTTTTTCCTAGAGTTTGAGGGTCTAATGGAGGTAATGAAGTTTTCATTGTTTAAATATTTGTAAAACAAACAGGAGGACATAAAATGTGACCAATAGAAATTATTTATTCAAAAAACAAAAAGACAAAATTTGGAGATTTCCACCCAATATTTTAAATTTATGATCACAAGTGGTCATAGGAGATGGATGTTAATACCTGGTTTAGACAGTAATCTGTCTCTATTAACCATTTGTGATTGATCCACCTGGAATGGATGGATCAATCACAAATGGTTGATGTAAATAAGGGCAAAGTGCTGTGAAAAATTATTGCATTTTTGTAGTAAGGCAAGGGTGCACTTACACACATCCCATCTGTGTTGAAGGTGTGTGAATGTTCATCAGGGCCGGCTGACTGGCAAACTAGCACATTGAATAGCACTTAACCTTCACCTCACATTCACAGTGGGAATGTGTGCGCGTCACTCTGTGTCTGTGTGCATTTTGCTGGCTCGCATTAATAGATTATTGATGCACTCTTGTGATGGTTGACAGTCAGATGGAGGTGGAAATGGACCTATAATTTCAAGCTGATGCCAGACAGACGACACAAATGCTAATTCATATCCTCAGATTGAAAGGATTTCTCATGGAGAGGTAGAATTAGACAAAAGCTAGAATGGATAAGAAGAAGTGATAATAGAGTTTTCTTCGTAACACCCTTTGCTCTCACTCTCTGTCTGTCTCACCCTACTCATTTTGAACAGATGGGTTGAGGTATCAGTTTTTAATGAAAAAGGGAGTGTGAGAGTCACGTGACTGTCTCTTACACACATACAGGCATTTCAAATCTTTGTGGAGCTCTCATAGAGTCACCTAGTTTGGAATAAGATAGATGGTTCAATTATTTGCAAAGGAATTATTTGTGTGTTTTGTCTTCCAGAGCAAGCACATAACGCTGAGATTCTAGTTCAATTAAAGTGTATACATGCCGGACAAGATCAGTAGTGTTTTGCAGATTTATTATTTGTCCGAACTTTACACAATCTGACTAGTATGATGACATTTTTAAAAGGCAAATTAATGCTTTAGTCTGATGAAATCAGACTAAATCTATCGATTTGAATCTATCATTCAAAAGTTTGAAAAAAAAGATTTTTATAATGTTTTTTTTAACAGTTATTTGATTAAAAATACAGTGGAAACAGATATTGTGAAATATTAATACAATTTAAAATGAAAATTTTCTTTTTTAATAAATATTCAAATGAGTTTTCTTCCAAAGCTGAATTTTCAGCATCATTCAGCACCAGTCTTCAAAGTCACATGATCCGTCATCATTCTAATATGCTGATTTGATGCATAAGAAACATTTCTTATTGTTATGAGTATTGAAAACAGTTCAGTGCTGCTTAATATTTTGGCAAAAACGTAATTATTATGTTTATCTGGTTTTTTTGTTTGTCTTTTTTTGGGGCAAACTGCTGTACAACAAAGGTTTACTGTTAAAATTAAAACATTGGGGAAAAGTGTGATATTTAGGGCCTGAGCACTAAAATGCGAGGACCCCCTTGGAATTGCTCTGTTTATCCTTAAAACTGTATTAATATTAATAATACATTATAATATAATTATTAATATTACAAATAATGTTACTTTGAAAAGTACAGTCTACTATTATATAAATGATCTATTTTCTAATATAAATATGTTTTAAACCCGAAATTTGTCGCAATATCAAACTTTTATTTTAATGGGCTGTCGTGACGTCCATTCATAAAGACACAAACACTAGTCAGTATTGAGATTCTAATGGGTTAACAGTGTTCATGTGAATTGATTGACAGTTTTCCTAAGGAAAGTTAACTTCATCTAAAGCTATGTGAAAAGACAGAAATGGTGCATTGTGGGATGTATTGTTAGGAATGTGCTGATTGGTAATTGCACACAGCTGTAACTCATTAGATGTTAATTGCCATTTAATCAGCAGCTCCTCCTTGTGTATTTTATATAAAGAAGGGGAATGAGAAGTAGGAAATTTAGAAAAGGAAACTATTTGTGCTGTGAGCAGAAGAGCATGATTCTCACTTTCCTTTCCTCCTATCACAGTTTCCTTTCTCTCTGTCAACACTTGCTCTTTCTCTGCTGCCTCTCTAACGTCTCTGTTGGAAAAGGAAGAACAGGACAAAGAAGAAAGGGGAAACTGTGTTTTTGTGATTTATGAGGACACAAATTTGTATCCTGACATGGGTATTACACTGGTATTACGACGTAACCATGAAATATGAGGACATTTCATGAGTCCTCATATTTAAAATAGCTTTAAAAACACTGATCATTTTATTAAAAATGTAAATGCAGAATGTTTTCTGTGATGGGTTGGTTTAGGGCAAGAAATGCACAGTTTGTAGCCCGACTTCACAAAAATCAGACTGGTACATTTTAATTCACTTTTAAGGGTTTACATGGCAATTTAAAAAAGATGATTTACTTCCAGAGAAGTTGTCAATTAAGGATGGAGCGGTTCAAACTATAATGTTTTTATAAGAAAACGCATCTTTTTCTCTTCGTTTTGGCCATCCGTCCACACTGAAACAACATTTTTAGTGGATAAATTTGAAAATGGCTCTTTCACGTTGTAGTGTGGGTGGCGCAAACAGGTATTTAAAAACGATGATGCATGTTTAGTCATGTACCGCATTTTGTACCCATAGACATGTATGGTTATACCCGCGTTGTTGTGCCTGCAATTTACATTTACATACAAGGTAAATACTCTTTTGAAGAATACTCGTATTACATTCCTGCAAAGATATTATTATATCTGATCTCTCTCTGCATCATCTTGTGAGCTTTTAGCATGTTTTATGCTTGCGGAGTAAGAGGATCGAGTGTTTCAGACATTTCAGTGTGGATGAGCAACTTCTGGAAAATGCTTGAAAACGAAAGTGTGGATGAGGTTTTAAATGAAATTTTTTTTTTTTTCAAATGTCTCAGAATTAATGCCTAAATTGAGTTCGGTGTAAAAACAATTCCCCCCTCAGAAAGCCCGCGAGGTAGTACTTTTTCAAAGTTCGAGAACTTTCGGGGGTGGGACTTGATTGGTTGAGTTCACGTTGCATTTTATTTCAACCACCATTTTTGAAAGTCTGTCACGGTGTGTGCAGTAAGATTTGTTTGCTATTCAATTCAACAATGAATTTTAAAAACTATGACCGATGGACCGACAACGATGTTCAGGCTTTATTAAGCTTGTATGCGGAGAACGAAATCCAGCGGGAACTGGAAAGTCACGTGTAGTCCTACGTTGCTGAAATAATGTTCACGCTACTTTAGAATGCAATGGACATGCAGACAGGAACAGGTCTGGGGGAAATTGTTCCTGGTAATTTTGGTGGAAACACGGCTTATATTAGATCTGACATGGTGATGCAGGGTTATTTGCCATTTGTGTAACTCAGCCAAATGTATTTTTATTTTTATTATTTTAGTTACATAACTCTACAAAGGACTTTACCAGCCTTTCTTGACATACATTTACACACACTCTCTTCTCTTTTGTCTATTGGCCGAGAGTCAAATATTTCACTTCTCGTTGGCACACGGCCACATTTCTCCAGTAATAAATCAATACAATTGAAATTATGTAACATGTAGGTCAATGGCACTGTGGATGATATTATATGTGGCTTTATTTGGCTTCTGAATTATCTCTCTCCCTCCTTTCCTCTCTAAGGAACATTTTTAGAATAACTTTCGTCTTTATTGGATCATGGGAATGGAATGCATGAAAGAACGCTAAAAATAGCATCAGTGTATCAGGAGACTGATTTTTTTTATGTGTGTGTGTGTTTCTACTTTATTACTGAACAATGTAAGCATGACTTCTTTGCACTAAGTTAGCAGGTTTTCCATCCAGCCTGCTTTTTCGAGTCTCACAGTGGAACGTTTTCTGCTACACGTGGATATCCTCTGCTGTCCCCATTGAAGGGTGTGAGTTTGTGTGCTTGAGGCTGATTCGAGGTGACACAAAAAGAAAAAAGAATACAGCACAAAACAGCTGTTTTCTCTTTTCTCTCTCCCACGCATTGAACACAAACACACACACACACAAATGTGTATCTCACATTCAAACACATTTCAATGGTGATGTATGCATACAAACGAGATCATACATGAACACCCCTAGCTTTTTGTTTTCAGCTGGATCTAGTCATCCAAGCTCAGAATTTCAAATCTGTATCAAATTCGCACTAAATTGATCATTTCTGACATTCTCACTGACCGGTTGCAGCTAACAGCTATGTAGGTTTTCCAGTGGTTGATGCCTTTATATCGAGAGAGAGAGAGAGAGAGTGATGGGCAGTATAATGCAGATGTACACTATCATTCAAAAGTTTCAGGTCAGCAAGCAGCACCGCTGTTTTCAACATTGATAATAATAAGAAATGTTTCTTTAGCACCAAATCAGCATATTAGAATGATTTATGAATGATCATGTGACACTGAAGTAATGATGCGGAATATTCAGCTTTGCATCACATGAATAAATTACAGTTTATAATATATTCAAATAGAAAACAGTTATTTTAAATTGCAGTAATATTTCACAATATTACTAATTTTGCTGTGTTTTTCATCAAATAAATGCAGCCTTGGTGACGGTGCCACAGTGTATTCGTAATACAACCGAATATGTTTTAACACCGGTAACACCGACTACTACAGCAAGCCCAGTTTGCACCAATAATTGGCCAAGTGACAAACTGCCAGATGTTGCTATTTTTAACCTAATACTGACTGACCCACTGGCCTCTTTGAAATGTAGTCCATTTAACTACTTTTGGACTTTTCCTGCATTTTTGTATGGTTTTTGACTGAAACGAGTGTGTTACTTAGTGGTTAGCTAAAATATTTTATTAACTAACATGCAAGGTAAGTGTATAACTTTTTGAATGATGGCTATCTGCAGAAATCTGTTCCACATTCTGGTGCAGATTCATGATGCACTTAGATTCTGAGATGACAGAAATATTGGAAGAGAATGGGAGAGTGAAATATAGTAAATGGATCCCTTCCGCTCTCAGATCCCTTCTATCTGACACACAGGGAGGGAGGGAGGGTGAGAACGAGGCTAAGAGAGAGAGAGGTGACAGGGGACGGGGGGAGGGACTGTTTAGAGCGAGAGAAGTGAAAAAAATGAAGAGAGGCAGGCTGGCCTATAGCGGGGGTTGGGCTTAAGCGCTGTGTGTATGTGTGTGTGAGAGACCAGCTCCTTTCCTCTCTTTGTTTGACTACTGAGTGGAAAAAAGCAGAGAGAAAGAGTGTGTGAGTGAGAGAGAGAGTGAGAGAGAGAGAGAGAGAGAGAGAGAGAGAGAGGGGAAAGCAGAGAAAGGAGAACGAGGGAGACACACTCTTTTTCTTTGGCTAAAAAAGAAGGGATTCTGTTTTGTTTGGAGCTAGAATTCTGCATCCTCTTGACTCTGACAGCTTTTGCATGGTGTGTTTTTGTTTGCAAGCCCTGCTGCCGGTGTGTGTGTGTATGTGTGCGCGTGCATGTGTGTGTGTGAGGGGGGCAGGTAGTCAAGCCTGCAGCTGGTTAAAGGGAAAATAAGCTGAGATTTTACCGAACAGACCGAACGAGCAGTTCTCAGTGTGGAATTACCTCAGAGACGCAGGGAATAACATTGGGAAACACGGTAAGACATGCAGCTCCCTCTATCCACAGCTGGCCGCTCTGTTTCTTTGTGCTTCTAGCAGGGCATTTAAACTGAACTAGTGAAAGTATCCAGACTGCATTTGGACAGCTCAGCAGAATAAAAACACACGCTAGGCGGAGAGCAAGAGAAAGTTGCCCTGCTTTTTCCAGTTGGAATGCTGCACAAAGGAAGCTTGTTGTATGTACTCATTCCGGCTCGCTCTGTTTATGTTCTGCCTGTCACACACACTACTCACTAAAGCGAAGAAGGAAGATAAAACAGAAATGCCTATTCTATTTCCAGTGTCTCCTTCCCTCTCAGCCATGTGGAAAATCAGGATGTATAGCTGATTGTTCCTGACGAGATTTCTGTTCTGTTAAGTGACTCTTTGTTGAGTTTGTGTAATTGTTTTCCAGGTGTGTGTGTGTGTTGTCGTGGTTATAGGAAGTGGTGGTTATGGATTATGTGTTAGTTGAGAACTAGAGTAAAACCCCGGCGGCGTGAGTGTGTGAACCTCTGCTTCCTCCTGGCTGTGTGTCCGTCTCACACAACCCACATCCATTACCGGCATCCTGGAGTGTTTCGATCAATCAAGAGTCATTGTGCATATGTGTGTGCGTTGCTGGGCGTGTATCTGTTGGCTCCGCCCCTCATTAAAGCTCTCCACTAAGATAAAGAAACACAAAACATTGCCAGAAGAGCACACTTCATCATAGTCATCAGGAGATCTGTAAAGCAATCTCACGTCTTCATCTGTCAGTATTCGGTTTCTCCATTCCTTAATGGTTCTCCACCGGAAGAACATCCTCTGTCTCTCTCTTTCTCATTCTCCCCATCTCCTTCCTCACCCTGTCCATCAGCGCAAGAGCAAATTGTGAACGTCTGCCCTGAAACACATTTGGCATAGTGTCTCCGGTGCCTGTTTTCATCAGCGTGTGTGTGTGTCCCGGCACCCTCAGGCCGCTTTTGCTTTTAGCCTACATTCATGTTTGAGTTCCACTCTGCAGTTTAAGCCTGAGCACAATCCAACTCTGTTAGCATTAGGGGTGTGAGGACTGTTATTACCCATAATGCCATGGTGATTAGCAGTGTGCTAATCTATTCATTAGCTGCTAATCTAATCGTCAGCATTGGTAATGACCAGACTGTTTGTGTTTTTCTGAAGTAGTCTTGAATAGTTGTTTGTCAAAATATCATTGCTAGTCCGAGCTAACTTGGTATTTGCCACCACTGTCATCAAAAAAAGTGACAAAAATGACAATTTTCCTGAAAGTTTTTACAATGTTTCCAATATTATTTCATTATTTAGAGTTGTGAAATAACTTATTGCTATGGTATTTTGACTGAAACCATGCTCTTGTATTTGGTACCCAGATGAAAAACCAGCCTAAAATGGTTTGCTGGCCTAATCTGGTTTAAGTGCGTCTCCTAGGCTGGTCCAGATAGAGTTTAGCTAACTTAGCTTAGACTTCCCAGCCTGACCAGCTGAAATGTCCAAAACAGCTCTAAAACCAGACTGAGAGACCATCAAATCATCTCAAACTGATTAAGGTAGATTCATATCCTGATTATGTTGGCTTTGACTCTATTAGAAGCTCTCTCTTTATTACTCCCTGTGATGGGCGTTTGTTCGTCTGCAGATGTGGTGAGGGTGTGTGTGTCCCCTGAACCCCACCCCCCAGGACAGGCCTGGCTGAACGGGGGATTGTGCATTCATTGGAATGGAGAGAGAGAGAGAGAGGGGAGGTAGGAATGATTGAGTGGGCTGCCTAGAGAAGAAAAGGAGACAGAGAGAGAGGGGGGATGGGGGAGGGGAAATGTTGCTTGGCTGGTGTTATGCTCTTTGGTTGAAGGAGGAGAGGGGGAGGTGGTTAAGGTGTAGACACCCAGCTGGTTAGTTTGAGAAAAAGAGATGTATAAACATCTTGGGACGAGAAAATGTACAGATTGCCGGAGATCAAGTCAAATGTTCTTAAGTTATAGAGTAAACACAAACACCATGTGATAGGAACTATTTGCACAGAGAAAAAAATATACTTAGAAACACTGACATGCATTGAATTAACCTGATATTAATACTTGTCAATGCACTGGAACTTCATAAAATTACCTTATCCATCTATTGATCTATTTGTCAGGCTATCGTTCCATCTCTAGGATAGAATCAAGTCTACAATTTGTATAAAAAGTATACTTTTGTATGTGGGTTTTTAATAACTGCAACTTTGGCATTGTAAATTCTTTTTGTCGTGGCAGTTGCTGCTTCTGTGAATTGTGTTAGGATGGAAGTGCTGACAGTGCCCATGATTTCATGGTGAGATCATTTTTGATTTGTTTTGTTTGATAAATTGTGTTGAAGTCACAGAGATGGGAGGATAGATGTGAACAGTATATCTGTCTCCCCTCTGTTTTTTCAGAGTCAGGCGTTTTCTCTCTCACACACACTCTCATAAATTCCTTATTATCGTTAGCGTGCAACTCGATCACTCCAAACACACACCTGTGTTTCTACGCCTTCTTTGTCTCGCCCGAGTCCCCTGGGAATGAGGTGGTACTGACATGAACATGCACATACTCTCTTGAGTAAACAACCAGAGATGTTTTTTCCTGGAATATCAAGTTTATTTATATTTAATAGCATCTTTGGTCTCTAGCATTGATGCTATAGTGCTTTTTTGCCTTTTGGATCCAGTCAAATATTATCATTCAGTGTTAATGGAGTGTTTATAAGCAAAGTAACATGAAAACAACACATAAATCATATAGCTCAACACATACAAATTCAATGCCATGAAGTTTAACATATAATATGGTCTCAAAATCACAATCCACGCCATTGTAAATCTAAGAAAACATACCTCATAACTTCCAGAATCAATTTCATCTATGTTTAATGTTTCATATGCATGGGGAGCAGGACATTGTGGGCGGGGCTACCTGGTAAGAACTGAAACTTTGAAGGTGTAGATTTGATTGCTTTTCATCACAGTGTTAATGGAAAGACATGCTGAAGTTCATCATGTTAAAAAAATATTTCCCTTGTTTGAAAATAATGCTGACCGTAGTGGTTTAAGAAAGGCAAAGTTGGGAATTCAGACACGCTCAACCTTTTAAACACTCATAAACACAAATACAGACTGTGGTCAGACCTTTGTGAGTGTGTGCATGTTTTCTGTCGTCTTTAATTCTCTGTGTGTACGTCTTTGATCTGCCTTTATTGTTCTTTTCGTTCTCTCTTCCTCCTCTATATTTGTCTGCTGACAAAGCAAAACACTGTCTTGTTAAACTTTAATTGATTTGTGCTTGTAAGTCTTCTGCACAGTATTCCCACGTCTCATCAGCCGGGTGCTATTGAAATGTTTTTGCAATAGGCCTGCGTAATATACAGTATTACAGTTCAGCGTCGACATTGCTATGTGCGCATCCTCGATAGTCACATCACAGGATGTGCGATGTAAAGTAAGTATGCATAGTGGTCCGTACAGACCCCATGATTCAGAACTCGTGTGAGTTTAAACATTCAGGCAAGTTTAAAGCATGCAAGAAGACACGAAAGAGAACTCAACTTACATGCTGTTTGCTGTTTGTGCACAGAACTGAATACCCTTTTTATGCTTGAATGGACACATACACGCAAAATTGAAAAGTGTCCTTGTAAACACAGTCGCTCATGTCTTAAGTGAAAATATACAGTTGAGAAAGAAAACGATTGCTTATCATTATAAGCCAAAAAGTGACAGCAGCCTAATATTTCTGCTGCTGTCTGTCATTAATGTTAATCAAACAACAAAAGGGTAAGAGAAAATCGCTTTTGTGGCTTTAACAAAGATTTATTAAATGTAGTATTTGAAGACAGTGTTATTTTTCAATTTCTCTACCTGAATACTTAGACTTAGACTCACCTCAAAAACTTTGGCTAAAGCACTGTTTATTTCCTTTGTATCTCTGTTCTACAGTATTTATCCATGCTTGTAATTTGTTTATTATTTTATATGCAGATGTACTCCCCTACAAAATCACCCCAATCATTCTAGAATGATTTATTCTTTCCAAATAGAGCAATTCGTGTCATCTGGTGAGATTGTTTTCATATTGCAGAAAAACAAAATAATTTCAGCTTTTTCCACTATCGTGCTGCCCCATTTTGGAACATCACACACCTGTTTCATTTGGAACCATGTGATCTATGAAATAATCGAACACCCCAAAATTTAGCTCTCTGCAAAGTGCATTATGGGGCATGACCCTTATGTGACCCCTTGGAGTGATCGATGGGCGTTTCGCATTACTTAAATGGAGTCATGTGACTGAGCGATAGAGTTTCGCCTTCAATGGGTGAAATGGCACCCAGCCAATCGATGACCGAGATCACAGCGATATGGAGAGAGAGAAAGGTCATCTCAGGGTCAAAAGTGTGTATTTGAGCTTGCTTTCGGCCCCCATTTCTTCATTGTTCTGTCATCTCTCTGTTTCCTCCCTCGGTAATATCATTAAGCCCGCGCCGTCCTTCTAACCCAGTTCTCCAGTGAGCTTTGACCTCTTGTGTAAGGTGTGTATGATGGTGAGAGAGAGAGATTTTAACTGTACTCTGAGCTGTTGTGTAAGGTCTCTAGGTTAAGGTGTGTGTGTGTGTGTGTGTGTGTGTTTGTGCTCATGTTGTGTAAGACTCCAACATTAGTGTGTGTGAGGTGTGCGATAAGAACTGGAGCCGTTCAGGCTGCACAACGCCGAGATTCTCTGCAGGTCTGTATGAGATTTAGTGCCTTTCTGTGCGCGCGCGTGTGTGTACGTGTGTTTGCTCTGCCTCTGCTGCTTTTCACACTCCAGCAACCTGATCCATTTCCTGTAGATGAGGGAGACGACCCCCGTGTGTCACTGTGTGTTTGTGTGTCTTGTTGCAGTCAAAGCCATTGTTGATGTTGTAATTGATTTCTCACTGCTCTTGTTTCTGTAGTGTGAGACGTCTGGAGCGCTAATTCAACTGGCTTAAAGGGTGTGTGTGTTTATAAATGTGTTTTATGAATGAGTATTGGTTTTGTAGCTGAAGTTGAATTTGTCTTTCTGCCACATATTAAATTGGCCATTTGTCTTTATCTCTTGCCCTTGGTATCCAGTTCACCTCCATGAAAAGCATTAGGCCAGAAACATTACACACATGCGCAAATTCAGACACAAACACATTTCTAACGTACAGCCTGATTGAAGACTTCGTTCTGCGCTCAAATACTTGCGTAGCTTGTTTCGGGCCTAAACACTGTGGCTCTTTTAATTTAGTTTTAAATTTAAGTAACATTTATTTTTAACAAAACTCCTATGCTGCATCCTAAATCAAATATTTCTCTCCTATATATTATGCGGAAAACAGCACACCAAAACAATAGTATGTCCGAAAACATAGTAGTCGAAAAACAGTGGGCGAAAAGTACCTACTACTTCCGGCGAGAGCCTGGAGTGCGTATTCAATGGACACTTTGCTATCCCATGAGGCAATGGGAAAGAATTTATAAATGGGATGAAACCAAACCATCGTGCTACATCACACATTCTATCAGTTTCCAGTCTACTGTAACGCAACGTACATTCACATTACGTGTTTAGCAATGCAGAGGTAGAATGATGCTCACGTGACATTGCAGTTCTTTGCTATCACGAGTTTATTATTTGCATATGTTTTAAAACCTTGCCAGTTAAACTTTTTATTTGCACACTGTTTTTCTGAACACAGAAAACAGTTGTGAGAAAATTGGATGTGCATCTGTACCGTAGCCTATATTAGATCCGTGCATTCGGTCTTAAAGTGACAGCAGCCTAATAAACCTGCTGCTGTCTGTGTCATGTTAATCAAAAAGCAGAAGACAAAGAGAAAATCACTTACTACTCTTGCCTGAATCACTTTAGTAGCTTTAATAAGAGTTAATGTATGTTTAATGGATATAGTTAAGTCTATTTAGTGTTTTATTTTTACATGTATTTCTTACTTGAATGCTACTGTTAAATAACCTACTTTGGCCTAAACATGAATCTTGTTAGACTACATTTTTAAAATAGGGAAATTAGTTTGGTTGTGTTGCTCAGTGACTTGCAAAATAGTCTTAAAACCAACATGAAAAGAATCGTGCCCTTGCCTGAAAATAATCGTGATAAGATATTTTTGCCATGTTGTCCACCCCTAAAATGCAGTGAAGTGATGCAACTGATGCTGGTAGGTCACCTGACCGTAACTACATGGCAGATGTAGCACACCTGAATTTCATTCATACTACCCCTATTCATATTATATTGAACATACTTTTTAGTGGTGGTGAAGTTCTAATTCAAATGTTTTTTTGTTTTTGTTTTTATATATAATTTAAATTTATATCTTCTATTTAATGATTTTAAATTTTCAATAATAGACTATACAATTATTATGTAACTCTACCAGCCCATACATGCACTTGCATTTGTACACATGCATTTTGTGAACGATGAAACAGAACTAGCAACAGATCTTGTCTTATATATTGTGACACATATCCAAACAAATTATTGATAAAGAAAAATTATTGGACCGGAACTTTTTTTCATCCATCAGTTGCAGTTACATAAGATTTTGAGATGTGACCGTTGCACTCAAAAGTGAATGCAAGCTTGCAGATGATTTAGGAGGAGCAGATTGTAAATGAACTAAATGGCATATGTTATCACAGAGAAATCTGTGGTTTTCACTAAAAGATCCTGTTATGACATTTTGGTTAAACATTAAAAGGTCAATAAATGACATGCACAATAAGAACGATAACATATATTTGCAAAATTGCATGCCAAAACTGATTGGCTTGCTGCTTTCAAGATTATCTGCTCATTCCCACTGTTTTGACAAAATAACAATTGACAAATAATGCAGCACTGGCCTAAAACACTCTCACACTGGCCATCAGTCTGTCCTTATTGTTGAGCCCTGATAAGTGCCTGTATGAACCCCATGATTTGGAAACAGGGCTCTGTTCTTTGGCATAATCTGATGTTGTAATGTGATTCTTTGTTCTAACATCACAATAATATAGAGACACTAAGAAGCTCTTAGATGTGAGGTGGCATCATAAATAAAATAGAGAAAGAGAAATGTAAGGCAGGTTTTGGGAGTTGAGGTTTAGATGCTGCATACTCTCTGAATCATAGTGTGTGCGCGTGAGCTGCCATGGACATGTTACCACCTTCAGTGCGGCAGGTGCGAGATGCGAGGAGTGTGTAGAGCTCTTCCCATTTGTTTATGGCAACAGTATCACAGGCAACTGTGGACGTTGCTTTTCATTGAATGTTTATGTGGAGCCATTTGCTCGCAGCTATAGTGGCGTCCCCTGCTGTGTGTGTATGTAAGTGTGTGTGTGAGCATTCGTGTGCTCTGGTTAAGAATAAATAGAACAGCAGTGTGATTTCACACCCCTCCTCCTCCTCTCCTCCCATCCCCCTCCTCTCGCTCTCTCGCTCTCTTCAGCATCAGTGCATCTGTGTCATGTCACAGGGTTCTGCCGTCCCAGAGTAACCCACCTCCCCCTCCTGCACACTATAAACGCTCACTTTTTCTCTCGCTCGCTCTGTATACATCATCGTCTCTCCTTATATATTTCCACTTACTGTATACACACACACACACACACCTCTTTGATATGACAACATCTGTTAAACGCGCATATGTAAAATGTATTTCGTTTCTGTGTTTGTGATCAGCCCTGATCACACACATACACACACATATTTCTGTGTATACATGTACATGTGTGGAAGACGAGAGGGAGCACAAAAGGCTTTTGTATGCTAATGTGTGTGTTTGTGCCGCCTCAGGCTCCTCCCCCAGGGAGAGACGGACAGGTGTGGAACAGATTGAGTTCTGCCTCATCAGTGCTGTACATACACACTCACACACACCCATGCATGAATACACCTGCATGCTCACAAACAGTAATACACACCAACTAAACACAAAGCATGCAGTGCAACTAATGTGTACATACGTAAACAAAAAACAGACTGTTGAACTACGTTATATTTGCTGTTTATCAATAAATCATAATTAGAAATGAATTGGCTGATCACTGACCTTTCCACTAGTACTGATATTTCCCACATTTTATTGTCATTGACTCATTTATTCAACTGATTAGTTTAAGCCCAATTCATTAAAGGGATAGAGTTAGGATGAAAAGAAGGTAAATACCGGATTGTCAGCTATGATGTGCTCTCACGTGATATTAAACATGGTTTCTTCATTTTGCGGTTAAAACAGAATTAAAACATCAGAACGAAACTCCCAGAATCCCCCTCAACATCTCCACATCTCACTGAATTTCTCCTGCTCTCCGTCTTTTTCTCAATTTGATTTCTCTTCCTCTTTTGCAGACATTATCACATACTTCATGCTTTAAATTTGTGGCATGTTTTAGATTTGTTGACAGTGTGTTTTTCACTTTGTGTATGTCCAAGTGTTTCTATAAACACAAATTAGTATAAATTTAGTGCATGTTGCATGTTGCCTAAGTATAAGTGTGAGTATGTGTATGTGTTCATCCTTGTCGGTGTGTTGTTCTTTGCTGTGTGTGTGAGTGTGTGTGTGTGTGTGGTCTTGTGGTGGTTCAGAGACACCATGTGTGGATCATATGTGAGTTGAGTACGTTTTTGTGTGAATTTTATAAACAGATGGACTTAATGATGAATACTACACACCTATAAGCCCACACGCTCACATAGACATACTGCATAAAATATAAAGTACATACATGCAAAGCATTTCTTAAACAAATAGTGTAAGTTGTTGTTTTGCATACATAAAACGTTAGTCATTTAAATGTAATCATATTCCCCAAGTATCAAATTAAGACACATACCAGTAATGGCAACATATTTTATACCTACAGACCATGATAACCATGACCTCTTGGTTAACCATACTTTTGCACATTTGATGGCACTAATGAAATAAAAAGAAAATGAATGGTGCCCTTTTTAGGTTTAGAACAACACAAGGTAACGACATGAGTAAATGAGTAAATGACTTTTCATTTTTGGGTGAATTATCGCTTTAAGACATAGGTCTGTGTGACTGTACAAATAAGAAAACTATTTGAACGTATGTTATGAACAAACACTGATTTACATGTTATAATTCACTCAGACGTAATCTCTGCCCCCGTACGGATTTACCTCTTTGAGACATGGTAAAACAGCTTTTAGAGGTTACAAATGCATACAATCCCAATGATGTTTTTGACTGAGTAGAAAAGCTAGTCACCATTAGAAGCTGAAGACTATACTTGTTGAGTTTGGTGTGGCGTATAATGACAGTCTGCACTGTCTGTCTGTGCTAGTCGTCTGCACTGGCCGGGCTCTGCAGGAGCTGAAGTCAATAAAGAAATGCTGATCCAAAAGTCTTGTTCACCTCGCATCTGTTTAACCGTGAGACTGATTTACACAAGAAGTTGATCCCTCAGGGTTTAGTATTTATTTGTGTGATTTTGTCATGGAGAAGGTGCAGAAACCTGTGTGAGCCTGTTTGTTGATCACCTCAGCATGTTTTTACCTGACTGACTGATGTTCTTGTTGCTGGCTGTGTGTGTGTGTGTGTGTGTGTGTGTGTGTGTGTGTGTGTGCGAGTGTGTGCGTGTGCAAGAAAGACGGTTTTGTCTAGTCTGGCTGTCTGTGGATGTAGATGGAAAGTCGTTTATTGAACTTTGTAAGGGAAAAACAGAAAATGGCTGTTTTGTTGTGGGCTGCTGTCTGTTTCTCTTTCTCAGGCTACTGTTATGTGGTCAGTTGCGTGTGTGTGGTTGAAAGAGACCAGCAGAAATGCACCACGCCCTCATGAATGACTGACAGATGTTCAAAGATGTTTTAAATATTCATCATAGAGTTCACATGCATAAGGGAGTCTGCGTTTAGCACTAGCGATCTCTGCTTGGCTTTGTTGGTTACTGATTAGACAATAAAGTGTGTGTGGGTACAGGTTTGCATGTGGGTAATTTTCATACATGGCTGAATCTGACCTTTTCATGTGATGTGTGGCAAAAGTTCACTAAACCAAATCTTCATTGTGGTTTTTGCACTCCGCCCACCTCCCTGCACACCCACACACACACACAACTGATCTCAATCATAACCACATGGATGCACGCAGACTGGTGGGCAGCAACCTGATAGACCAAAACAAATGAAACAGACTTGCAGAGGTAAGCAGGATCATGATTTGACCTGGTATCATTGTCTGTGTAAGACGTTCTGTAACATTCTGGGTCAACAGGACACTAGCAATAGCAAGATTGGGGGGTTGAAACCCAGGGAAAGTAGCTACTGAAAAAAGGTATACCTTGAATTAAAGTACTTGATTAAAGTATCTGCTGAATGATGTTGAATATTTGATGGTGACTGCTTGGGCTATTACACTGTGGTTAGTCACGTTTATTGTCATTTTAACACACTGGAAGAAAATGAAATGTGCAGACATAATGTTCAGCAAGTACAGAAAACAAATACAAGCAGTAAACAAGTTGTAAAAGCATTAATGGTGGAACAACATTTGGGTAAATTTGGGGTACAATCTAACCATAAATATTAAACTTTGATACATAACTTGTTCCACATCATTTGTGCTAAGCATTGGCAGACATTGTTTTTTTTTCCAAGAATATCTATTTTCCATTCAAGGTATGTTTCGCTAACATCTTGCTCTATTGTTTGAGGTACAAAAACACTAAAATGCTCTTGATCTACACACACGAATGATTTCTCAAATGAGCTTGTTAAGCAAAGTTGCGCGGTTACCTTTTAAAGCAATCTGACTTGCAGCGTTTGTGTCTTTAATACCTTTCTGGACCTCAAAAGGTGCAATGTGGTTCAGATATCCTCGGATTTCAAAAATTTCTTAATTTATGTTCCGAAGATGAATGAGTTGCTTATGGGTTTGAGACGACATGAGGGTGAGTAACTTAATGCCCCTTTAAGCATTTTTAAGGGTTTGCTGCAGAATATCATAGATACATAGATTTCTTTTAATCAGTAAATAGTTGCCTATCAACAACCCAGAATACCTTAGTAAGAAGCCACTTTGAACATCTTAGCAACTGCTTAACAACGCCTTGGCAACTACCCACAACACTCTTTTGTCTTTGGCACAGGCACATTTCCTTCAAAAAGTAATTTGCATGTCTGTGCTCACGTGAATGTTGTAGTCTGTGTGAGTGTGTTTTGTGTGTCCACTTATGGGTATGTGGTCTATTGTCCCAACACGCGGAGCAGCTCTGAATCATACAGTGACTAACCATTAGAACAGCTGAATACAGTACCTCGCATTCACGCAAAACAAGCTCACACACGAACGCACGGCACACTTAGACTTCCACACTACGAGACTCATAAAAGCGGTGCATGCTTGCAGGCCTTTGTCAGTGTGAGTGTCGATCACAGGGAGCAGGTGTGATAAGATGTTTGGTTAGGTAAGTAAAGTGATATATCCTCAATGCTCTATAACACAAGGTTGATAAAACTGTGTCACATCGTTTAACTGTTCGGGTTTGAGGCCCTCAGGTGTGGAAAAGCTTTTCAGGCAAAGTTACTGTTTTACTAAAATGTTTTTACTAGTAGCTCAGGGGTAATTTTGAATGCATGTGGGAAAATCTTGTTTTAATTTAATAGTGTGTGCCTGTAAATCAGGTTTTGCATATAGTTTAGTAAAATCTGAAATTGCTTAAATTCTGGGGAGCAGCCAACACTGTATATGAGGAAAGCAGCTTAATGTGTGTCTGACTTCGTAATGACTTGATGAGAATATACGAATGCGAAAGGTTTTTGTGATATTAAAATATTGTAATCTCACAAATAGAAGCCAATAGAAAGTTCCTACCTGATACCTGCTAAGTTCCTGTAGGTATCTTTCGGAGATCATTAATACAATGGAAGAACAGGTTTAGTGTGTCTCTGTAGTGGGTCTGTGTGTTTTCTTTCGTACCAGATGAACGGCACTGTAGAGTAAACCTTCTGTATTTCCTTGTCTCCTTTTCACCTTTACACTTATTACAGGATGTGTGCAATATCATTGTATGTTAATCCACTACATTAGGTTCATTGATAGCCAACACCTCTGTTTTTTGAGTTCCCACAATTCTGATATCTTATTAACAGTTGGAGGTGTACAGAACAGGCGGGTTGTGTTGAGTCACAGAAGTGTAATATGTGCTGGGCGAGATGAGTGATGAGTGTGGGTTCAGTCGGTCATTGTGTTTGTGTGTGCACATGCCCCAGCTGGTGTACATACAATAGGGAAGAGAGAAAAATCTCTGCGGGTAAATCCAGCTAAAGCTGGTAAACCATCTTAGACAAGCAACAAACCAGCTGGCCAGTTTAAATTCGCAATGAAGCCAGCAGTTTAAAGTCGCAATGAAACGCAAGTCGTGACAGATCTTTTCTTCTGTATTGTGACGTACATGCAAGTGTAAAGGAATAATAAAAAATAAAAAGTGTACAATGTACACTTGGTTGTTGGTAGTTGGCAATTATTTCTTTATTTCTTTAATTTGTTTATTTTTATTATTATTATTATAATAATATTTTTACTATTTTACATCCTGCCCAATGCTGTCCTTCAAACAAGCATGGCAATTGATAGCTATGAAAACATATGTGATGAATATATCTATATCTATGCTATATGCAAAAGAGCTCTAAAGCAAAAACATAGTTTAAATCCTTACATTAAAATGAAGATGATAATAATAAAGAATAAGAAAAACAAACTCAGTGTTAACATATAAGAGGAATGTTCACTCTTTACTCTGGACACAGTAACCTGTTACTGTCATTACTTTATCTCTTAAATGTAAGAAACGTCTTTCACGCCATGTTAAACAATACGCTAATCTATTAGCTTAAAATAAAGAATTCTCATGGTTTTGGCAGCTTGGATCACGTACATTTCCCGCAGCAGCTCACTCTTTTTCCTCCACTATTTTTAGATTGTTTTGTCCATAGAAATGCATTATGCAGTGCTGTAATTGACATGATTGGCGGAAGTTTTCCTTGCATGTTGGGTAGATGTGACTAATCGATAATGACATTCGTTGTCAATGATTTTCATTATCGATTATTATTGATTTCATTGATTAGTTGTTGCTGACCCACAGACAGTGTACTGATTTTGCCTTCATTAGGATAGAAAGCTGCTTTTTGCTCCAAAATACAGCTCCTATCTTGAGCTGGATTTCCTAGCAGGTATGGTGTCTATTCTTATCTTTCTTTTATTCTGTCACTCTTAAGCTCAGCCTGTCTCTCATTTTGACGCTTTCTGAGCACCAGTCCTCTCAATTGTCTCAAGAACACTTTTGAGTCTGGGTGTCACACTGTCCCTCTTAGACTTTTCTCATGTTTGTTTGGTCTGTGTCCTCTTATAATCCTCTGAATCCTCTCTTCACCTTCACAGAGTAGATTAGTCCTCTTTCTTTTGGTAGTAGAGATAGACACTGGCATTTTCTCATCTAAATCCTGTAAACTCCCCCTCACTGTGACCTTTGAGCTCATAGAGTCTTTCAGGGTTCAGAGTGACATTTAAAATGAAGCACTAGATGTTAGCTATGAGATCTGCTTTCTGGGTTTGATTCCAGAAAAGATATCAGTTTTTACATCTCTGTCTTTCTCCATTATCATCATTATTTTAAAGCCAGTTATAAACTGGTTTGCTGTGTTTTAATTTTCATCCTGACCAGTTAATTTCTTAGTAATAGCATTGCTTGCTAAGGCAGTTGTGCAGTTTTTAATTTTTAAGTGCATTGTGGGTTTCACTGCGTGATTGTGTCGACATTTTGCAGTTGTTGTTGCAGGGCTACGTTAAAGTCAGCAGCTGTCTACCTGCAGGGGTGCGACCTTTTAACATTAAGGTCACAAGTCAAGCGGCCTAACCACTTCTGCTTTATAGCCATCAATAAACAAATAAACCCACTTTATCTTGACCCAAAATTACTGTTATTTTCATACTAGAGAGAGAAAGGGCTTGAGTGGGCCTTTAAAATGTTTCCCCTCAAGCTACAGTCTTGGGTAGAAACAGAGAGAGAGGGTGGAGAACAGGTGAAAGTCAAACAGATCCAAGGTAAATCAGTAAAAACTCAACAGCAAGTTTTTTTTTTCCCATCCTTGTTGGGAAATTAGTTTTTTTTTTTTTTTCCTGGCCTATATATATATATAACAATATATGCGTGTATGTATGTATATATATATATATATATATATAGCATTTGTTATGTATGTTTTATATTAAAACCATAAAGAAAAATCTTGACATGTTATCTTAAATAATTTGTATATGTGCTAAAATAATATTTATATTTCTCATGAAATGTAAAGTTTTCTTTGCAATAAAAACTATAATATATGCAATATGACAATATAATATAGGTGTTTCATTTCTAATAATAGCTGGATATTATAAAGTATAGTTCTTTTCACAATACACATTGAATCAAAGAAGCTTTACTTTAGAGCTGGGCTATAATATATTTTACATTTTGTGATGATACAAGCAATCAAACAGTTATAATGTAATTGAATGACAGCTGTATTCATAAACTTGTGCTAGAAAATGATGACATGTACAAATGCAAAACATTTCTGATTACTGCTCTGGTAACTGACCTGAAACACTCTCACACTGGTCAGAGAGTGTAACCAGGTTACACCTTTTGAGGTCCAGAAAGGTATTAAAGAGATCGATAAAATTGTCATGCTCACATGACCAGATCCAGCCAATACTGAGCCACTGTTCGGACGTAAACACTGACCCACTGTAGTCACGTTGACTATTTTATCAATCTCTTTAATACCTTTCTGGACCTCAAAATGTGCAATGACGTTGCTGCCTATGTTTGGAACGGACACCCTTGGATTTCATCAAAAATATATTAATTTGTGTTCCGAAGACAATGAAGGCCTTACGCTTTTGGGACAACATAAGGGTGAGTAATTAATGGCAGAAATTAAATTTTTGGTGAACTAACCTTTTAATAGCCATATATTCCAAAAGAAATGCACTGAAAAATAAATGAAACTTTCAAGATGATTTTTGTCCTAATTTCTATATTTGAAAGAGCTTTTATTTTGGCTTAACTGATTCCCCTTACGTTCCCAAATGCATGCTAAACTCAAAACATGCAGAGATGGAGTTCACTGCATTCATTCACTGTGAACTGTGAAAATATGGAGCTGATCTTGTGCTGATCGCGGCGCAAACAGACAGTCGATTGATAAGTTTTTTGCGCTTTCGATTTTAGTTTGTTTGATGGCAGTGGCGCAAAACGTGACATTTTATGTTACTATGAGAAATTTAAATATGTTTTTGGGCTGCCGCAGTCTAGTTAATGAATGGGAAGCACTGAAATCTATTTGTGGCAGTCATTGTTGATGTAGTGGCAGGCCGCCACAAATAGAACAACGTATGGCAAGCACTGCACGCACTCTTTCACTGGTAAAACTAAAGCGTCACGTTATAATTCGCACTCGTCTTCTGTGAACAGTAAAGTCTGCCACCTTTGATTTGATTGGCCATCTCAATCATTTTGATATTTCCAAGCGCTGTTAGACTGCTGAGTCAGAGCAGCCTAAAATAACTTTTAGAATTTCTTGTCATCCTAACTACAAACAAAATGGTGCGTAATGCAATTCTAATTATGGGGTTCCGTTCCCCTCAGTGTTTATGGTGGTTATGGCCCTGATTTTTTTGTATTCTTCCTCCCATGTCCTCAGAAGGTAGTCACAGTTCCCATACTATTTGTGTGGGACATTCACTTTCAAAATCAACTGGCATGGACTGTAATTCATACGTGTGTGTATGTGGGGTTGATGTGGGCACTGTAGGAGGACGTGGGAGTTAACCCTCTGAATGAGCCATCCATCTACATGTATGTGTGGCAGATGTGACAACTAGTGAACCCTAGTGCTGACTCAGTGTGGAGCCCACAAAGTGGGAGCAGAGTGTTGGTCTAAAGGCCGCTATCTGTTCTTACACACATACCACTCATTTCTGCCATTGCACATCTGACAGTTCTGCCTATTTCACTTCTGTATATGCATGTGTTCAAGATTGTGCTGCGCTCGTGGGAACGCTGCTATATTTAGCTGCCGTGTGAGAACGGGAGACTGAGCTCTGTCCCTCCCTGATTATAAGGCCAGAGCCAAGCAATTGGAACTAGAAGCCCTCCTTTGGAATTAAAGTACTCAAAAACATGCACATATCTCTTAGAATCTAGTGTAGCAATATGTTGGTGTAATGGCACACATGAGCACAATGAGTGGGTGTGTGTGAGAGAGATCACAGGGCGTCACACCCTGGTCACACTGGTCATATCCCTTCTTCCTGTTTGGCGTATCCTATTATGTGGTCATAGCCTCACACACACAATTCTAAATAGCAAAGATACAATGGTGTGAATGTGATAAGGGTTGTGTATCATGAAAATTTTTTTGTATTTTCTTCACTGTTTCCTAAAGAAAGTATTCGCACATCGACGTTTCCCTATTTTTGGTAGCAATGTGCTCTGAGCAGCTTACTTTGTGTGTGTGTGTGTGTGTGTGTGTGTGCGTGTGTGTGTGAGAGAGATGTCCTTCCGCTGCTGTCCAAGAGGCCTGGTTCCCGTGACACACTCCCGTGGTTTGGCTGGCCTGTTTTGTCTCGGTGCCACTGATGTAACCTCGCTAAATATAACGTGCTGATCACACACACGTATGTGGCGTCTGTTCACCATTAAATGGACATACCATGCTGTCCTCACACAATGTCACGAAACATCCTGACATGGCAGATGGCATTAGTTTCTTAAAAAACAACAACAAAAAAAAAAACATTACAGTCGTGACTTAAGTCAGTTGGATACTCATGTCTTGTCCAGTCTTCCTCCACTTTTGCTTTTTATTTCTTTTTTTCTATTTTTTGCTTTGTTTTTTGTTTTGTTTTTGTTTTTGTTTAGCACTTCTAGGTCCATCTGTTACGTCTGTCCTATTTTTTTACTGCTCTTTGGTTTACAGTTCTTGTCTGGCTTGTTCAGCACTCAGATCATTATTCTCTGTGAAATTATTATTTTTTTTTTTAAACTAGGTTATTTTTTTAATGTCCTGAATAAACCATGTGATGTATTTTTCCAATTGTTTTTAGTTCATCTGAACATCAGATTCAAATTTAGTCAAAACAAATTTGTTTTTGCATTCTGTTGCCATAATAAAAGTAGCAAAAATAATAACAATAATGGTATTATTGTTGATCTTTTTATTTACATGGCATAAAATTGAAAACAACATATTATAAAATCAAATAATAATAAAATAATTATTATTACCTCATTAATATTCTTATTTACATGGCATAAAATTGAAATCAACATATTATAAAATAATTACTAATACCTCATTAATATTCTTATTTACATGGCATAGCATTTAAATCAACATATTATAAAATAATTACTATTACCTCATTAATATCCTTATTTACATGGCATAACATTTAAATCAACATATTATAAAATCAACTAATAATAAAATAATAATCATTAATGTGCTTATTTACATGACATAAAATTGAAATCAACAGCGAACAATAATTATTGCTGTTATTATTATTAGCCCCATATCTACTGAATAGCATGTCCTAAGGCTATATATGGTATGAAGGACTTTATGACGTTAGTTGAATGGGTGAGGAGGAGTCTGGGGTAAAACATTTAGTCGATTATTTGTGTGTGATGAAGCGTGATTATCGTGTCGAGGCTTATTAATAGTTAGGAGGCGCGACTGCTGTCCCGGGTGGCCGTGAGAGTAGAACAGTCACGAGTCCGACTTAAATAAGACAGCAGGCGGAGACGCACCAGTTTGCGCTGTCAGGGAATTCCGGGCCGCGTGCGCTGACGTCAGCTGAAGGGGCGGTGCTGAGGAGAGAAAGCTCGAGCGTGCGCCTCTGTGGTGTTACGCGCACAGCCAGAGCAGTGTGTCCCTTTAAAAAAAAAACCCAGAGCCGCTCAGCGCAACTCGATCCCTGTCTTAACTCACAGACATAGCTCTGTGCTCGCTACAGAGAGAGAATACTTGCCCAACGACAACATTAAATATCAGAAACACACCCTCTGCGGAGAGACAAACAGACTTTTTGGCGTTTAAACCGAAGGATTTAAGAAAACTAACGATTTTGCGGATTACTATTGTTGTTCAGCCTGGTTGGACTGATATATTGCTCTACACGCCAAGGAGTAGTTACGGATAAACTGCGCTCGCGACATTCACCGGTACTGACAGGAATCTTAGTCCCACATTCGTGTTTTAGCCCTTGTTTTTGTTCTCAGGCCGCGTCGACGCGACGCTTCTGCATTTTATTCCCGCAGCGCTTATAACAAAAGCGCCGCCTGTAATTCAAGCTTCTTTATATGTGATCACTCATAATTAAATAATTTCACACGTTGACAACTCTCTAGTTTCCTACAACTGACTTGTCAAACCAGATGTGAGGAAAGCTAAAAGATGTCCTCGTTTGTTCTCCAACAGATCCCGTCTAACTTTTGGGAGCACTAGTGGACACGCAAGCTGAACGAGTTTTACTACTAAGGGTAAGTCGGCTATCTCTTTTTTCAGTTGTTTAATAGTTGTTATTCTCGTGGTAAACTCGTGACTACCTAAAAGTTTAATGTTGTCCGTGACTGAAAGAAATTACACTCCTTATTACAGGCTAGCAACAGTGTGTGTGAATGAAAGCGTTGTAGTAACGGTGACCGGAAGATCAGCGCTCACTCCTCACGCGCATTAACTCTTTACTGTCCACAACCTCATGGCTTTGAGACAATGAATGGCCTTTGTTTTTAGACAAATATAATCTTTGAACAAATCAAAGCATGGTTTAATTCTTTGGCGTTTGATACTGTGATATATGGCTGTGTTGTGTGAGAGGGGTGCTCAGGGAGAAATTGTTTTGGTTGTAGAGTCTCAGTCCCACGTGTCCGGAGGGGGGTTGGGTTCACTGTGTAAACTGACCTGGCCCATCCCCATAGTTGGGTTATATTATCACAAAACTTTTTTTTGCTTGTTTTATATAAATCTTATTGAGCTTGTTACAGTTATTAGTATCAAAACTTCTATTATTATGATTTTTCTGTCACATGACAGCAAAATGGTTTGAATACTTGTTTGACCACACACTTTAATTTTTTATATATTTTAAAACACAATGGCTCTGTTACATGTTTTAAGAGTCATTTAGCAAAAGATTGCCAAACTTCTTACAACACTTTGTATTTTATAGTCTCAACACATCTATTTAATTTTGAATAACTTGACTTCAAAGCAAAAAAAAAGAGCATTGACCCATTTGATCGTAATATGATCCACTGCTCTTTGTTTGACACGTGAGGGCAGGGCTCTGCTGCGGGATGTGCAGAGCTGGGCAGTCTCGTAAAGTTGAATGGATTACCTCAGCCTGCTCGTGCTCAACTGAATGCGTCTGCCTGAAAAGAAATCATTTGCATCATTTTCTACAACAAGCCTGCAGCCCTGCCTGGGGGTGGGGTGTTTTTCTCTCAATCTTTGCATGTGCGTTTGAACATATTCCGCTGTCTGGGTTAAGGGAATATGCTGGGGAAATTTCACTGTAATACGCTATGAGCAATATTTGTGTTGACATTGAATAAACAGTGCCGACAGCATTCGAAATTACAGTGAAACAGTTACGCGTTTGTTGCTTGAGTGTGTGGGGAGCAAGTTGGGACACTGCATTTTACGGGTGGTCATAAACACCCGGGAATAAATACGGGGGTGTATGGGGGACAGGAAGATCCCTTTGAAGATGGACTTCCGATCAATTAGCACGACTGACATGAAAACAGAGAGGCTGCATTTGTTTCGCTTTGAAGTTGTGGGGCGTAAATGTTGAGAGCGCAGCAGCTGCGGAGACTCCGTCCTCCTCGGACCAGCGGGGCTTTTTGAATCAGCCGCCTGATTGCAACGTCACTGTCCCTTTATTGTGTGGGCGTACACTTATGTTAAGGCTATAGGCCAGATTGAAGTAATAAACAAAAGTGGGTGTGAATATATAAACATTTTGTTAGTAGTTGTTGAAGCAGAATGTATGAGAATAAGTGAGGGTATTCTTTTGAGTAGTGATGTCCAATTCGTGAACCGTTGTTTTGAAGCATAGTTGCGTCATGATCCAATGAATCTGTGTTTTTAATCCGTTTAATCGGAACGATTTCAAAGAACAGACTCACAGAAATGAGTCCATCTTTCCTTCATTAATTTTGAGTGACAATAGAACAGTTAACAAGGTGTTTGTGCTGTGAATTTTATCCTAACAGGTGGAGAGTAAGAATGGTGTAGGTTGCACATTTGGCATGTGTGCGTGTGACAGGAAGAATTGATTATGTATCATGTAGGTCAGTTGGCTCGTTGGAGTGCTTAGTCAACGTACGCTTATCACGGTAGCCCTTGATGATGACGGTGAGTGTGGTTATACTGGTATTTCAGGACTAGCCGAATGAAAGAAGAAAAACAGACGTAGGCTGTAAAATCCTCCTCGTTCATTCCATTGAGCTCTAACAGTTGCGTGTGGGAGTTTTTCCCATGTCAGGACTGTACTTTTGTGGTAAAAGGAAGTGATGTAGGAAAGTTAAAGCAATTTTACTAGAGAACGTGTGTTGTTATTGAACATGATGAGTTAGTCTTAGTTGGTGTAATTAAATAAGAAAAGGAGTTTAATACTGTTTGACACCACATTTTTTCCCTTCTGTCTGTCTTGTTTTTTCCTATGTCATCTCACACTGTTGTCTGTCTTCTCACACTTTGGCAGAAAACTAGAGTGAGGGGAAAAGGGAAAGTGAGTAAAAGAAAAGGAGAAGTAGTGAAACCAGAGTGGGCGTGGTTGAGAGGAATGGTGAGAGGGAGGAGAGAGTGGTGGGAAAAAAAAAAGATCAGTCATGTTTCTGTGACTCAGTCAGATGTTTTTTGGATAGAGTGAGCAGCCAGGATGCAACACACAGATCGCTGATGTGCGTCATAATGTGGGGGGCGTGACTGAGGAGGGATTGTTTTCTCTCTCTCTCTCTCACATTAAAGTCATATTTTCCATCTGTTTATTGTCAGTAACTTTTATCATATTTCAATTATGGAATGCTTTCGATGCCAGACGTTACTCTCCATCCCACTCTCCACTCTGCTGGATCCTTCTCTAACTTTGTTGAGCTTCAGACATGAATGTTTCCATTCGCCACCGCTGCAGCCAGTTGCCATATCAACCTGGGAGCCAGCTTGTTCGTGATTGTTCCTTTTTGTTACTAATAACAATATAAGTGTGCCTGTTTTTTGTATCTGATGCATTACTGTGCTTCTGGGAAATGAGGAGTTTGAATGTAGGAGGGGACTTTTGGGGGCTAATGAGACACAAACAAGATGTTCAAGGTTTGACTGTTCCAGTAACGAAAAGTTAACATGTTTTGATGGCTACAGAGATTCCTGGTACTTCATATTCATAATGTTAAAAGACGATGAAAGAGCAAACTCGTGTTTCCTGACATCTATCTCACAATGACACGGTGACACATTTGTACAGTCTGTGCGGCTGAGCACATTAAAAGTTTTCTCGCAGATGGCTGTGCAGACACACTCCAGACTTTCATGTCTAGCAGACGTTCGCATACTGAGTCACTGTCATTCACGCACAGCACTTGTCTTTCAGCTTTTTGCCAGTTGGGCTGTGTGTGTTGTGTAATGTGCTGGCACGTCAGTCACACTTTCTGTTCCTTAAGTTTTAATCTACTTCTCAGAGGAAGCATTGCACAAGTTGACTGACCCAGACGGAAGCATGTCAAAAACATCTGCTGAGCTTCAGAAGACTTAAGAGGATGAGAAACTAGACACCTGACCAGTCCTTGTTTTATTTGCCGGCCCATTCATAAATGCATAAACGTAGAATATGTTCCGTAGGATGTTACCTCATTCCCCTCAGTCTCTTTTAAGGCACCCTCCCCTCTATTGAGAGGCCCACTTCCTGTTGCTCTGACGACAACTTCCTGTCTTATCATAGCTGTTCTGCTTTCTTTAATCTCACATGATGGTATTCACATTTACATACAAACACAGAAGCAAAATTTTCCCTGACTGTCCAGATAGAGATATCACCATATGTCATACAATAACTATAATGACTGTATTAGTGTCCACTCCATCTGACAATATTGTTATGTTTATTGCAGGCACGTACTGCGGTTTTGTCGTCTCCCACTTTAAATGCCCAACTTCTTTATAGCAAGATGGATTTTATCTTTAATCAGCTGAAAAAAAAAAATTGATTCCACTGATATCGTTTTTCTGTGCCATATGGTACGGACTCTGCTATTCTTTTATATTCAGAAAGATTTTTAGAACTATATCTTAATCATTATAGTTATAGTTGCATGAAATGTAAAATTAATCTAAGGCATGTTATTGACCTTATTGTGAATGAGTCATATTGTCATAACTGAATCTTTCGGTGACCGACTGACTTCTCTTTGATGAATTATGCTGGTCTTCTCCAATTAATTAGTCTGTTTAAACTCCACCCATATTTTTACAATTATCTATAACCTCGCATTCAGACCTGTCTCCATCCATTCAATGACCAATAGATACAAACAAGTCCCCACCCTTCTTTCTTCGAAAATCCATGATGTATGCCGCAACATGGAAGAAAAGATCTTTTGCTATTTCTATTTTATTGCCACTTTGAAGTCAAAGTTGTTTTGGACAATTTGGCATCTGACATCTGTGAATATGAACACATTATGAGTAATATAAGTGTCAGTAATCAACTCGTTCAAGGTAATGACTAAAGGGTGTTTTTCAGCAGTGCTCACCACAGTGACAGCATGGATGTTTACTCTCTTAACAGGACATGACCACTACAGTTACAAAGAAAAGCACCCTGTTTCTCTTTGAGACGAGTCATACTGTGACTGACACATGAATTCAAGATTCTATTTGCTGAGGAAAATTGCTGATTTGGTGTTACATTAGGATTGAAAATGAGTATTCAGTTTAGGGTCACCAGATTAGTGTCTTTCCCTACTAATAAGACCGTTTCCTCAACATTTTTACGTACCGCAAATCTGCCCTGGTTTATATATTAGCCTACATATTTATTCATTAACAGCTGATACCAGATGAACAGCACATTCATTTAAACATGTGCTTTGCATATTCAGTGAATGTGGATATGAACATTTAGTGTTTATTGAACATCAATATCATATCAATGCCTGTGAAGTCAGCAATTAATAAACACTCCATCATGATGGATTTATTGTCTGTCTGGCAACCATAAATCAGCAGTGTTGAACTAGTTCGAGGGCAGTGACATTAGAACGATAGCAGAGAAAACAATCATGGTCTCTGCATAGAATCCAGTTGGGACATTCTGAAAGGATTTATTGTAGTGTTATTTTTGAAGGGTGGTGCAAGGTTGTCGCGAAGTTACATGTGGGTGAGGGCTTGGCTAGAGTGTCATCTAGAAGCAAGCGTGTGTGTTTGTCCTCAGCTGAACTCTATCTCTGGATCAGGATGAACACTCTGTTGCTCGTGCCCGTGTTTCTGTGGAGGCTACAAGTGTGGGCTTCTAAAACAGCGACGCCATTGTGACGACTCAGCCTTGCATCATTGGCAGAGGCAGACACACACAGAGGGAAGGGAACAGACGCAAGCCTACTGTGACGTTGTGTTTCCTTGTGTGTGTGAGTGTGATTTTTATCTGAGGTGGGTTATATAATGGCCAAATGCAAGCGCTCTCCCACAGGCTCTTCCGCTGTCCCCCTTTGCTCATTGAGGAACATGCCAGCTCTCTCTAGTTCCTCTCCTCTACCCATCTCCAATCTGTTTTCCCTGTCCAGGCAATTCCTTGATTCCATTCCATGTCGTTCTTTTCTGCATACTTGTGCGCTCAGCTGTTTTGGCTCTCCAAGTAGCTTTGTGGTAGTTTCTGGCAGGAATGAGGATTGTGTCGTCATTCTGGGGGATGACGTCATTCAAACGACCCGTAGCATCTCCTCCTTTAGGTATTGTTTTCACATTGCCATGTTACTAATGTCAGTCCTTTTTATTTGTTCAAAATCAAATCATTTCTTAAATCAGCTTTGGTACATATCACTTCAGATGTCAAGTCTTTTTGTCCAGCTGTACGGTTGGTTAGTTCACACGGTTGTTTCCTGAAGGGTTTTTTTTGTTGTCGTTTGATTGGACAGGGTTTGTTTTGTGAGACGCCCACAATGGCCCTCAATTGGTTTGGTGTTTTTAGGTTCTCATCTGGTAAGTGTGACGACCAAGCCAGTGACTGGAATAGTTGTTTGATGTTTGTTATGGGGATTTTTATCAAGCTGAGGGTCGACGTGGGGGTGAATGGGGGGAATTTTTTAATTATGATGTCATCGTTTTAACATTTATGAATCAAAAGGGATTTGAATGACTTCCAAAGAGTTTTTGAACCGGTGTATGAGTAAATACACATGGCATTTCTAGAAAACGGCTCTTGTTGGTTGTAGCATGAAATCGAATGCAGATCTGATGACTTACAATAAACCAATAACCACACAACCACGTTCACTTTTTTTTTTTTAATGAATTGCACCGCAAGCCAACTGTTTTCTCCTGTCTCATCCACATTGGTGAGTTTTAGTATAAAAAAAACCCACTGTAATTTTACAGTACATATGTTTATTGATGACGGCAGACTTTGAGAAATTCCCGCTGCTGTGATTGAGGTGGACGTCCCCAATCACCTGACCGTAAAGACTGTGCAAGAGAAAGGAGGCAGAGTCTGGGTTGTGGGGTAAGCCCTTTCCATGGCTGAGTCACGGGAGTTCCCCAGTTAGACAGCAGACAACTAGCGCGTGTGTGTTTCGATTTCTCTCTTAAAATAAGTTTGATTAAGAATCAGTTTCAGGGTGATATATTGTTTCCACCTTACTAGAAATCTATATTACTAGTAATGAAAAACCTGTTCTTGTAAAAGCAGAGCTGTGGCAGTACGATATGGGAGATGCACAAATGTAGTATAGAGAAGTTTCTGTTTGCATTTGTGTGTTATAGCATGAATGCACACTGGAAAAATGACTCTTGTTCTTTCTGTTTGCTATTTTTTTGGGAAGATCTGGAAATTCAAATGAGTAAAGGCTCATTTCTTGTGAATTTTTATTCATTTATTTTATTTTATTTTTGGTACTACACCTGTATCGACGAGGCACACATCTGTGATGCACGTTAAAATAATTCATTGACAACAAGTTGTTCTGTTCCATATACACCACAAGATACAAGTTTCAGGAGGTAATTCGTTTGTAGAATACGGTTGTCTCTCCCATAAATTACTGACCTGTGTGTGTACAGAACAGAATTAAGCATTAAAAGGTGAGTTGACAACCAAATTTAGCTGCAGTGGCCTATATTAGAGGTCTGCATTTCCGCGGCTCTCCCTTGGGAACCACGGGACCTGATCAGATTTCTTGCGTTGCGTGATTAAATTTCCGAATGAAAGACCATAGCGGATGGTAACTCTGGTGTACTTTGGACGGGAGGGGGCAGCCTGACAATCTTTTGAAAATAGCGCATGTGCGCTTGAACTTGAAGTAAGCAAAACTTTCTGCAGTGATGGCGTTCACACAGTTCCCAGGTCCCTGCCCTTAGCAACCGGGCAAGATATATCATCTTTGCATCCCAGCCACGAGTGCACCTTCAGAGAGAAGATTCAGCCTTTGTGGTCAGATTTTGGAGGAGAGACATTCGGTTGTGATGCTGTCATCAGTCAGCGACATTGTTCTTGCATGGATGTTAAAAAAAAAAAAGTCCTTATTTAAAAAAAAAAAAAAAAAAAAAAGTATTTTTTCTCTTATGCTAAAAACATGCAGATATACCAACCCCTGAAAACACTATATCCACCCTGGATTTCTGATGGAGTGTTTTTCCCGAGCTACAGTTTTCATGTGGTAGTTGGCTTTCCACCCTGATATGTCTCAATGAGAGCTAGGCCTGTGTTTATTCAGACACCTCCCCACAATAACTCACCATTGTGTGTGAGAGCCAGTATCAGGGATTTCCTCTCACTGTTGTACTGCTCGCCACCCAAGACCTCCCAGTGTTGCAGATGAATTGTTTTATTTTTATTCTAAAATATGTAAAGTGCTAATAATTATATTAATATTAAAAATAAATATGAATAAGCAGGTATGTCCAAACTGCATGTTTAAGTGTTTAAATCACAATTTATCTTATAAAATACAGTGCTTTCTTTCTATTCTAGAGTCATTTTTGACACCCTGACTGTGATATTATTGATGGCACAGGTGCGAGGCCTGGCTGTTTTTACAGCATTGTACTGATTGGATGGAATAAAGCCAATGTAAAAGACCAGGAAAACAAATAAGAGTGAAGTCAAACTCAATACACTGATGATTGCCTCCTTGTCTTTCTCTACAGTGATAAACAACCACAGAGTCGGCAGAGATGATTGAGTGTTAGTGCTAAACCCTAACTCTTCAGACATTTGAGAAGTGGTGCTAGATGCTTTTTTGACAGGTAAGTGTGTGTGTGAATATGCAGAAACTGGTCTAAGAATACAGTATTACAGGCTCACGATTTCAGTCCCCACTAGCAGCTAAATCCAGAGTTCCTGAAATATCTCAAAGCCTTTTAATAGTGCTGCACCATATGAGCCCACCCACTCTTCTCTGGCTCATGCACTGTAAGCTCAGAATACACACATACATGCTGTCTGACTAAACCTGCTGAGCAATGAGTAGCTCTCACACACACTTACTGTATCCAAACAGTCTCAGAATTCTGCCGCACACATATTTATCTTTGGACTAATCATGGCTCATCACAATACAGCTTATAGACTGTATTGCAAGTGTTAAACGCTTGTGAATTTCAATAGGAAGTGTTACTGTGCCTCCTGAGTAACTAACCCATCAGGTTGTACAGCATTTTGTAGATGGCAAGTTTTGCATCTTTGGCCGTATTTTATAATAAGTGTGTGTATTTTGTGCCATAGAAAGAGAGCCTGTATGTGTCACACTTGAAACTCTTTTGCCAAGTCCATAATTAGTGTGTGCTAGGCGTCTTTTGCTGTATGGGTATATATGTACGTGTGCCAAGCAATTTCAATCGAGTGTGTGCACGCATGCTTGCCAATATTTGTGCATCCAGCTTGCGCTCTGTGTGCCATGTGTGTTCAGAATGCGTGGGAAGCTCAGTGTGTTTGCGTGCGTGGGTGTTTCATGGGAGCACAGCCGGTCTTCTCACTTTGGAGTCTCCCTAAAGAACACTTTAATTTTAGACCCGTCTTTTTCCCCTAATCTGTCCATCCATCCTGTTCAAGCCTTCTGCTCTTCCTTTCCTCCCTCCACCCCTTGCTCTCTTTTTTTCTGTCCTTTCCTCTCTCCATCACGCCTGGCCTAATGAGATTAACCTCAGTGCCTCTCTTGTCTCTCTCACACACACACACACACACACACTAATACACATGCAAATAATCAAACTCAAGCAACACAACACAAGTACACACACTTCTTTATGTACACATGCACACAGATACCGCTGGCTTGACTCCAGGACTTTGCTCTGCTCGTCCCCTCCTCCCATCACTCTCACCCTCTGCCAAGAGGCCTCAGGAAGGGTTATAATGACCTCAGTGTACTCACCCTATAGGTGAACTCCCACAAGCCCATCTGTGCTCCCTTTTCTTCCCATTAGACTACAGAAGAGCACTGCCCCCTCGAGGTTACAAATGGTACTGAAGCTCTGGAGGGTTCCTTTGTTAATTGCTGCCTTCAGGCTAAACACTCACATAGACTACAAAGGATGTGTTTTCCCCCTGTGTTTAATGGATTTTGTTGTATATTTGTGCCTCACCCCCTTATGTCCCATCTCTCTTCTTTTCTTTCTTTCTCCAGTTGGCAGGAGTAGCAGTAAACAGCTTCTCCTTCGTGTTGGTGAGTGGCCCTCTCTGTTTTGCAGTGGAGGGCTTCACACTCACACAGAGCAAGTGTGGTGAGTAACCATGTGTACTGTTCTCTTGGTAGAAATGATTGAACAATCCTTTAGATTAGCATATTTGCTGCTTCTTGGCATATGACATTATTTTGTACTCTTCAGTGCATCATTATTCTTAACTAATTGAAGCTGAAATCAATTAAATTATAATTATTACATGGAAAACTTTAAAAACTTGCCTTGCCTAAGCAACTAGCTGAAATTAAGTAATACAATTTCTATAAATAAAAAAGCTAAAAATAAATATTTTGAAATTTATTGAATGAATATAAAAATCTAATTCAAAATATTAACACTTTAGTGTAGCCACTAGAAAAAGAGATTACATGTCTGCTCTTCCATCTGACTTTATCAGATTTAAGACATTTACTGCAGCATTATGGGTTAGTAGTCAAATAGTTCAGTCACCCCTAACTTCTTGCCATCTTTCCAGCATGTAGTGAAGCATTTTCTAGGCAGTGTCAGATGTATTGGCTAAGATATTGAGGATGTGTATGAAATTAAATGGTCTTTGTCTTTAGTCTAGGCTGGATGCATCACACACCAGAACAGTTCGCCGGGTGCAGCGCACGGGACCCTTTTCCTCTGGACGGACTCAACCGGGGACCATGGGCTCCCGTGGGCAGCCGCGCCTGGCCACCTCCCTCCAGGTAATATACCTCATCATCAGGGCTGCATTATCCTTTTACCTATTTCACTGATAAAGTTGTGTTAACAGAACTATCAAAAGGAATGATCAAAGCAAAAAAAAAAAAATTCTCTTGATAGGTGCTTACCTGGTGTCAGTCAGCACCAGTTCCTCCCCCACATGACTGGCCTAAACCATCCTAGCAAATTCTTAAACAATGGGTGAGTGTCTATTAAGCTATATTGTTGTTTTGCAAACACTTCTGGCAAAACGTACAACTTGCGTTGTGTGTTTGTTAATGTGTCTTTGTATTTCCAGTCCTTTACATCTAGGGGATAAGCAAGACCTGCCTCAGGCTTTGTTACCAGGATTACAAAGGTCTGCTCCTCCAAGGCCCTGGGAACCAACCAGAACTGGTCAGAGTTATGAGTCATTGCCTGGTGATAACCACAACCGACTACACAATGGCTACAATGCAGGGCCTCCTGCACACCTCACGGCTCGAGCCAATCAGCTACTGAAGGTGAATATTGAGCCCTTTTCATTCATTTTTATTTTCTTTCTTGTTACATGAATGATGCTAATGTATACATCAGTATTGTTAGTATTAAATCAGTGAATGACTAGCTTTACTTTACATTGAAATTTTCATGAGAATTTTCACTTTTAGGAATTAAATTGAATGTGTTGCACTGTTGTGAACTTGAATGAATGTTATGATGGAGAGTACTGACCATCCTTGGTTTCTCTTTTTCTCCACAAGTATGGTGCTCCTCATCCTCAGTTCCCAGCCCATGGCTCACGGCCCATGCTTCCATTACCTGATATGTGGACCCAACCTCAGATTCAGCAGCAACCCAGAGGACCTCACTCTCATTCTGGACAGTTAAAACGGCCTGGTCCCCCTCTTGGAGAGCACTCTGTCATTCAGCATACCCCTGCTCCATCTCTACACCGGCCCATGGAGGACTGCCCCAGTCCAAGCAAGAGAAAGAAGAGCTCTGGGTCTGAGCAGGTTGGTCATGTCTTTATGGCCTTATCCATGCATTTTCTGTCCTATATCTCTCATTTAACAAATGTTATAAAAAGTCATCTCTATTTCTGTCTCTTATGTCAGGCTTCTTATTCAGCAATGCAACGCATTCCTGGGCCACCTGCACATTTGAATCAGCAGCCATCCTCCCCATACCCCTCTCCTAAACCTCCTAAACAAATACCCCTCCCCTCTCCTCCTGGATTTTGGAACCCGCTGCACAAAGGAAGAGCACCCTGGAGCCCAAATGAACGCAAAAGCGGGCAGATCGATTTCCAGGTCAGTCATTGCTGATCTGAATATTAATATTCAGTGATATTTTCTTGTATTGTGTCAGGGAGTTCTAAATGCCATTATCTGTCTCTGCCACTCGATTAGCCTTCAGTTTTACCCTTATTTTTTTTCCTCTTCCTCTTGCCAACAGTTAATAGAGATCTTGTCAAAGTACAGAAATCATTGGCAAATCTATTTAGCATATTGAATATGTGGACTCGTCTACTATCCAAGTCCTGTAGTGTAAAATGTTTTGACTGGGACTGACATTATTGATGACAGAGTCATGTAGTGTGAAAAGGACAGCAACCTGTAGTCATGTAGTATATGGGCATTATTACTGACATTGTGTCTTGCACTTTGTTTTATGTTAGTTGTACTTGACTTAATTGCTAATTCTTCTGATGCCCTATTCACAGGATTCAGCTAAGCCAGGATTTGGAAGTTTCCCATATAAACCACCTCCCTTGAGTCCGTCAACCATGTCTTCATCCACCATTCCGCCCACAAGAGGTTACGGACAAAGCAGGGGTCCTCTGCCACAATCCCATAAGACTGGTCCCTCATCAACATCTCTGGGGCCACCTTCACAGAACCCTCACATCCAGCATTCTACCTACCCCTACCCCAATAACAGACCTACAGCTCAGACCCTAGGGGAACCACAGGGTACTACTCCACAAAGAGGACATGATTCTGGAGTGAATTCTTTGGATAGCCGGGCTCCACCTACATCCTTATCATCACTGCGGACAGACAGGGAGCGCCCTGCACCCTCACCAGCAAACCACACCACTGTGCCTTACAGTCACCCCCAGTTCCAGCCTCACCCAGGGCTGATCCATTCCACCAGCCCACCAGCCAGCAACAAGGCCCAGGCCACAGTACCTCAGCACAACCCCAACAAACCCTGGAAGAACCAGGTAATGCACACAGAGAGAATGAAATTAAATGAATCGCACAGATTCAACTTATATTAAACAAAATCTAGCTCTGATGCACAGAAAGATTTGCCTACTTATGACTTGTAAATTATTGCCCCTTTAATATATGAGCGTAAATTAGTATAAATATAAATGGCATGAAACGCAATATGTTATCAATAGTGACAATTGTGTATCCTATTTTTTGTTGACTGTAATATTCATTTCCTTTCTAGGAGTCACATGACATTTCAGCAGCAGGGGATTCTCAGGTTGTCGCACGCCTTTCTCAGGCACAGAATAAGGTTGTTGGGGGCGACCAGGGTCAAGGGAGCCTCCAACATGTGAGCCCTTCTCAGGCCCCTGCTCGAAAACCTGTCATTACCCCAAACCTGAAAACTCCTCATCCACCTTGCTCCCTGGAACTATACACCAATGTTGGAAGCAGACCTACTATGAGCTCTGCACCCCCTACCACCTCCACCATCCCCAGCACCCTAAGTGGCTGGAGAGGAACAGATTCTTCAGTGCTGATCTCAAACCCAAACCATGTATCCATGATTGGCCAAAATCTGCCACATCCAGGGTATCAAGGTGCCCACCCTGGTGTTGGAACCCTTCCACACCCATACAGAGGGGCACAATCTCAGATTCCTCACACAGGACAAGTTAGACCTAACAGTGTCCCAGTGTCCTCTGCTTCCTCTACCCTAAACTCAGGGCTTCAGAGATCAGAGGAGAGTGTCATCACCAGCAAGACCTCTAACACTCTCTCACAAGCTGTCAGTTCACTTTTACATCGCCCTGAACCTCCAGCACACACAAAAGTCAGTTTGGCCCTCCAGCCAACAGTCCAGCTGTCCAACAGTTCATACAACTCTGTGCCCATTCAAGCTTCCTCCTCAATTTCTCAGGCAACTACTACTGCTCCAGCCCCAGTTTACCCAAGATCCTGTTTGCAAACTGCTGCCCCAAGCTCTCAGTCCATTGCTGATGCTTTAAATAAACTTGATGCAGAGTTGCAAGGCCACATGCAAGCAGAACAGAGAAGGAGAGACCAGGAGGAACAGAGGAAACAGAAGGTAGAGCATCAGAAATTGGAGACAAAGCCACACGGTGAGTCTGCGATCAAGAGTCTAGAGCGTTTGCTATCAGGTAGTGCAGCTGAGCCTCCACCTCCTCGTTTATCTCCAGCGGATGCACCCTCTTCCCTCTCACCTCCTAGTCAGAATTCACCACCTTATCCCTGGTTGAGTCGAGGAGGATTGCCCCCACGTCCTTCTGGAAGTGCAAAAAACCATTATGGAACGACCACGACCACCCCCTCTTACCCCCCAGACAGAATATGCCCGTGAGAAGCAAAGACAGAGAGAGAAATGGAAGAGTGGAGCACCATCTCAGAATTCCACTAGGATTCCCACGTACCCCTCAGAGTCAGGTCTCATCAGCCCCTCCCACAACCACACAATGCAATTGAAACCTGACCCATCCAAAGATGTCACCATGTTGAAAAACTCTCATATTGCTGGGATTTTGGATGCTATTCCCAACCCCCCACCCCTGCGAGAGCCACCTAAACTTTACCAGGCTTTCCCCAAGGATGTTCCCTCTCCTTTCACACAAATCAGCACGACCACAAATAGCTTGCAAAAACATATTCCCAGTACAGGACTTGGTAGTCTGGGTAGCAGTGCTAGTAGTTGCAGTGGTGACTCTGATGGTGCCCAATTTGAGGAGGAAACTTCTGAGCTCCTGCCTGATGGATTGGCTAACATTATGAAGATGTTAGATGAGTCCATCAAGAAAGAGGAGGAGTTATATTCTGGTCAGATAGGAGAACGGGCAGTACCAGAGCCTCCGTTTTCAACAAATTTGGCTCCACTGAAGAATTATTTATGTGCACCAGACCTTGTGCCTGCCCTAAAGCAATCTCCAACTGAGGATTATCAGCCAGATGGCCATGCAAGCCCACCTGTGTTAAGTCGACAAGGTTCCTTGGCATCACCTTGCAGTCGCACTTCTTCACTTGAAGAAGAAGAGGAGGTTCTTAAGGTCATTCCCAAGTCTGCCAATTCCATTAGCATGCAGTCCCAAGAAAGAATTCTTCCCACAACAGGAACCAACTATCGCCATAGTGACTTAGCCAAGCTGTATGGCCTTCCAGAGGTTGAGAAAAGTGAGTGCGAGGATGACGAAGAAGAAGCTGATCGGGAAGATGAAACTCCATCCTGCTCACCACCACCTCAGCGGCCACATCTCCACCAGACCGGTGTGAATAACATGTTTAGAAACCTTGCATCTGTACTTGAGAGCCAGAAATACACCTACCGTGGTGGACCCTTTGGTCGTCCGCCTCCCTCTGCTTTGGTGGGTGTCAAGTACTCTTCGTCTCTTTCTCTGGGGCCTGACATTTGCAGGCAACAACAAAGCACTTCCCCCACATCAGGTACAGCCAATCAACCAGGTTTTAGCAGTCCGACACAAACCCCTGCCATTAGTAACTCAGGTCAGCCCTGTCCCCTCTCGCCTACAAGTTGGACATCAGAGAGGAAGAGAGGGGATAACATAATCCAGTTAGACATTTTGGGCAATGATGATGAGGAAGAGATTTCAGAGGAACCCACAAGAGAGAAGGACTCTGGAATTGTAAAACACTTGTTGGAAAGACGACCAAAGCTGACTACCATCTCAGAGTCTTCGCTAGCAGAGCTTAGTCATAGCTATGAGGTGAACAAACACATACTCCCTTGTAAAGACCACTCAAAGGCAGAGTCACAGGAGATATCCAAACCTGATAAAGAAAAGGACCGACACAAAGACAGAGAAAGAGAGAGGAAACACAAACATAGTAGCAGTAGCAAAAAACATGAGGACAGAAAAGAGAGGAAGAAAAAGCACAGAGAAAGACATGACGATGCATCTCTTTCTTCATCCTCATCTTCCAGCTTCAGTCGACGGCACAGGGACGGAAAATCACACAAGGAAAAGAAGAGCAGGCAGGTGCTGGCTAACCTGGACATTCAGAGTAAGGAGTTTAGGGAGAAGGAACAAGAGCGGGATGGAGACAAGAAGAGAAGGAAAGAGGAATGTAACCGACTTCAGAGCGAAGGGGAAGAGTGGGCACAAAGTAAAGACAAGGGCAGCAGCTCAGGACGTTCCTCTGATCTCCCATCAGCTTCATCAGCATTATGTTCTGACGACTTTCAGAAACTAAAGGCACTGACAGATGGACCACCCAAAGAACTTAAGATACGTCTCATAAAGGTGGAGAGTGGGGACAGGGAGACCTTTATTGCTTCAGAGGTGGAGGAGAGGAGGATTCCTCTGGAGGAAATTACCATAAAGAACACTGCTAGTGAAATCATCAGAGCCTGCAAGTAAGCAATATTTGCATGCAGGACATCTCTGAAACTGAATATTATTTGGCTGCAGTTGCAATTTAGTTAGGGCAATGAAAGACCATATCTAATAATTAATGCCTTCTTGTTTCAGGGGAGCTCGTGTGAAAGAGAAATTCAAGGAATCATACCTCCTACCTGCCTTCTCTGTTAAACCAATTTTGAACTCTGAGCTACCCATCCCTCGAGAGAAACTCAATCCCCCCACACCCAGTATCTATGTAAGCACTGCAGTAGCATTGTCAGCATCTCCTGCCCCCTTGTGGTCACTTTGTATTGCATACACAATAATCTCTACTTGAGTAATAATTATGATATTCAGTTGTGTATTAAAAGTATGTCTTACTGATTCTATGTTGGTGTTTCTCTGCAGTTGGAAAGTAAAAGAGATGCATTCTCTCCAGTCCTGCTGCAGTTCTGCACAGATTCTAAAAACCCCATTACGGTCATCCGGGGACTGGCTGGCTCCCTTAGATTAAGTGAGTTTATGCATATGTCTTCTGGATTTGGCCTGGAGGATAGACATTTTCAGTTGTAAATTTTGTAACTCTACTGTTGTGTCCAAACAGTTGGTGTTGTGGAAACTAAGTTGCACTTTTTACCATTCCTTCTCCTTTATAGATCTTGGTCTGTTTTCCACAAAGTCTTTGGTGGAGGCAAATGCAGAGCATGCAGTAGAAGTCCGGACCCAGGTCCAGCAGCCAGCCGATGAGAACTGGGATCCCAGCGGCACTGGCCAGACCTGGCCCTGTGAGAGCAGCAGGTCGCATACAACAATTGCTAAGTATGCCCAGTACCAGGCCTCCAGTTTCCAAGAGAGTTTACAGGTGTGAACAAATGTACACTCCTACACCATTAATATTTGGAAATGGTATTAAATTTCCTGAGGTGTATTGGTCATTATGCAAATACTTCAGAATTCTTGTTTGTACAAATCTGTCTGATTATAAACTATAAAACAAAATGCCTTTAGAATTATACACATCATGCACTCACCATACCATTGTCTGAACTTCCAGGAAGAGAAGGGCAGTGATGATGAGGAGGAGGATGAGAAATCAGCCACCAACTCTGAGAATATAACCAGTAACTCCTCAGCTCCCAGCTCCAGGTAATTCATTGCAAATTACCTTAGCACTCCATTCTTGAATTAATCCAAATAATTACCTTATTTTAAAAAAGTAGCATTTATTTAAGGTTTTATTTAACTTCTAAATCACTCTCCTTGTGTGTGTAAGATGTGTGTGTGAAGTTAAAAATGCTGTTACTAATAGTTTGATTATTTTTACAGTTCAGAGCAGAAATCTGTGGGGAAGATAATTAAATTTGGCACCAACATTGACCTGTCCGATCCCAAAAGGTAAGAAAATTGTACATCATTGCATGAATGTGTGCAGCAACTTCCTGTTTCATAAATATGAAAAACTTAGATGTAAAAATAGAATCCTGCCTGTGTAACGTACAAGCAATGTGTATTAACTAAATGATGTTGTCTTGTTCTTTAGATGGAAGCCTCAGCTGCAAGAATTGCAAAAGTTGCCAGCTTTTATGCGCGTTTCCTCCAGTGGAAATATGCTGAGCCATGTTGGCCACACCATTTTGGGAATGAATACAGTACAACTCTACATGAAGGTCCCTGGCTGCCGCACACCAGGTTTGACTTGATCTCAAATAACTTGATTAATGATTTTTAGTCAATCAAGGATATTGTAGTCTTCTTTGGCAAGTAGTTCTTTAAGTTTTGGTTAAAATTTCACCATTTTCACCAATTTTAATCCTTGTGCATCAGGACACCAGGAGAACAATAACTTTTGTTCCGTAAACATTAATATCGGGCCTGGTGACTGTGAGTGGTTTGCTGTCCATGACAACTACTGGGAGGCCATTAGTGATTTCTGTGAAAAGTAAGAAACTGTCTCTCTTAAAAATTCAAAATCTGTCTTTGTAAGCCACAGCAGAATTATCAAAAACTCTGTCAATATGACATTAATAGCTAAATAACATTTGATTCCTAATGTATTAATTTCAACCGAATTGTGAATGAATTTTCATTCAGGCATGGAGTGGACTACCTGACAGGATCATGGTGGCCGGTTCTGGATGACTTGTACCGCTCTAATATCCCTGTGTACCGGTTCATCCAAAGGCCAGGAGATCTGGTATGGATCAACGCAGGCACTGTACACTGGGTTCAAGCCGTGGGCTGGTGCAACAATATTGCTTGGAATGTGGGACCTGTCAACTGTGAGTAACCTACACACTAACCTTTTAACCTTTCTTTTTATCTTTAAAAAATGTTATCAGTCATTATAGTTGCATAAACAGTCGTAACAAAATGTGTAAAACTAAAATTTCTTTGCCAGGACACAGAACTGTAAACAGCTTTTTTGATAGACCTTTATCTTTGCATTTGTAGCATATCAGTACCAGTTGGCTTTGGAGAGATTTGAGTGGAACGAAGTAAAGAAAGTGAAATCCATCGTCCCCATGATTCACGTGTCCTGGAACGTGGCACGCAACGTCAAAGTCACTGATCCAGACACTTACAAAATGATCAAGTGCGTATGCAGCAGCATTACACTGACTTTTTCCAAGTTGCACCACAATTAAGTAGCATGGACATTACATACATTTCTTTCCTCCTTTTCAGACACTGTCTCCTTCAGTCTATTAAGCACATTCAGATACTGAGGGACCAGCTGGTGGCAGCTGGAAAGAAGATCTCCTACCAGAGCAGAGTAAAGGATGAGCCGGCCTACTACTGTAACGAGTGTGATGTGAGTCGATTGTTGTGCTTCAGAATTTGTAAAATATATTAGCAGATGCCAAGTCAAAAAAGATATTGATATCTGTATTCAAAAACTCACCGGACCTGCAGAATTATATTCCAAAAAATATTTAACATACAGCTGTCATCTCAGGTTATGAAATAATGCAACTTTGCTAGTGGTGCAGAAATTACACGCTGGATCATTACATAGGTTGTGCCAAGTTTTGAATTCTGGAATTGAAATCCATTGTTAACACTTCCTCCGCAGTACAATCACAACCTTTTGTGTTCTCACCATTTTAATTATGACTGCATCCTGAACCATACATTTTGATGCAGGTCAGAATGTTCTATCTTTGCCGTGATGTAAAGAAATGACTTGCGTCGCATCTGAATTTAGAGATGCACCAGTTGACCGGCCATAAATTGGTTTTTAGTTTTATTTTTGCAGATATCTTTTCTGGACTTGCGCGCACACACACACTACTGTGCAATAATTTCCAAAAATGTAATTTGTGTGGAAATATTACAAGGTCCGTAAACAGGACATTAACACAGGCCAGAGACAGACGCAAAGAATAGACGCGCCAAAAAAAAAAACTACCAGGCACAACAAGCTCACTATTTGCAATGCTCAAAATGTAGGAAGAAAATATAAATACTGAATTCGCAGTGGGGGTTCATATGAATGAATCTCTGAAGGTAACGTTCTTCAGAAAAGTTTCAATTGCATTTTCTTTTCCTGTTGTCTCCATATAAAGTAGTGTTTCTAAGCAGAGAGCTGCTTTTGTGTACAACGTTAACCAAAGAAAGTTAGTAAAGTCATTCTCGTTGTTGTCTGAATGCAAAAAATGCAAAAACAAAAAGTTTGTTTTATCTTGTAGATGTACCCTAAGAAGAAAAATAATTCAATCATGTGACTGTATTCTGGTAGACCCCCTAAAGAAAATAAACTTGCAAATGACATAATAGGGGCCCTTTAAGAGTTTCTGGTTTGTTTGTTTTTTCGTTCTTGAGCAGGTGGAGGTGTTTAACCTGCTGTTTGTGACCAGTGAGAGTGGCAGTCGGAAGACGTATGTGGTGCACTGTGAGGACTGTGCACGGCAACGCAGCCCAAACCTCTCTAATGTAGTAGTGCTGGAGCAATACCGCATGGAGGAGCTAATGAACGTGTACGACTCTTTCAGCCTGGTGAGTTCAACCGCACACTTTGTCAAATTGCACAACCAAGAACAAAGCTTCAGAAAAAGCTAATATCTATCATTTGCTTGTCTGCTTTCTCAGGCCGTCAGTCCCAGCTCCCGATGAGAACGTCTCATCAATTTCCCTCACACAGCCATAACCAAAACTCCTGCTCGCAGGACAAGATCTTTTATTTTAGTCCAATTAAGACTTAAAACATTTACCATTGGAAAAAATTACCTACTACTGTTTAATATTTGTTGAACAGCCAATCGAGAACCAGTTTTCTCAGCATTGTTTACAGAACCAATCAGCCAATAAGACTCCAGTTTACCAACCTCTGAATGGCTCTGCGGGCTCTCCACTTCAGATGGACCGTAGTTTGGTGCTGTCATGGCTTACAGCAGCGGAATTGACAAGATCCTGTCCGTTTGGGTTTTTGTTCTGTAGTTTTCTTTCATGTTGCTGGGTTTTTTTTTTTTTTTTTGTTGTTGTTGTTGTTGTCTTGAATACTGAAATGTCTAAAATGCTCTTTTTACTTTTCGTGGGTGCTTATTTTTCTCCAATAATTTATTATTTTTAAACCTAGAACAGCCTAGATATATACCACATTGGCCTTGTGACTTGTATTTAGTGAAGAGATAAAAATTAATAATAATACTAATAATAGAGCTATGGACATTTTTCTAAAGCATTAAGAATTAAAAGAAATACAGTTGTTCAGAATGCTTCAAAACATACGGGTTTTAAAATACTTATTTCAGTTTTAGTATGGAATGTTGTGTTTATATCTTCAGGACAAGCGTTGTAGGATTGCATTTTTAATCCATCTCTTTTCCTGCATTTTGTGAGTATACTTGTTCAGTTTCATCTGTTTTGGTCAGTGAATTGTTTCTCACCTCTATACAGATCTATTCTCTTCTTTTTTTTTTTTTTTTTTTTTCTTCTTTTTTTTTAAATTGTAAATTGTTTTTATTTAAATTGTTCTTCTATTTATTGGATATAACATGTTCTCCCTGCCTCAACATGGTTATCATAGATGTATTAAGGGTTTCTATTGTTATTCTAAATCCTCTGTAATATTTTAAGGGTGCTAATTTTTTTTTTTTTTTTTTTTTTTATCGGTGCTTGCCCCTTTAAATATCTTTCCTGTTTATATAAATTAAATGTCTCATAACTGATTCCTTGTCCTTTTAGATTGTAGAGCACAGAGACTAGGATTTGACTAATCAAAAGGTGTCTGTTATACACAAATGTTTTAAAAAGTCATTTTCCCCACTTATGTTAACATCATGATTTAAATGTGATCACTGTTATATATTTAAACACTTGCTCACTTGCCTGTTTGTTTATTTGGGGGGGGGGGGGGGGGGGGGACCGCTTAAGTCCAGGGGCCATGTTCATTTGAGTTCTCAGATTAGACCTGTGCTCTCTGAATCTTTTTGTTTGTTGTTGTTTTTTTATTAAGATGGTATCTTGGACTGATGTTAGTTATCCTGAGCCAAGATTAGCAGCTATTCCGATGAATTCAGGTGATTCACGAATTGGGGCTAAGAACAGTTTTTGATACCTGTCTTACACATTAAGTGGTGCTTCTGTCCTGTTGTAAATGCTGTTCATTTGAGGACATGATTCTGACTACAACAGGTATAAACTTTCAATATATATACAGTATACAGTAATTGGCTGCAGTGGGTTGTCATACGCCTAGACTGAGGCATCACATTGAACTGTAAGTGGTGACATTTTACTGGAATGGGTAACCGTGTGAAAGGGGATTTAACGCATTATTGTTTTGAGTTATATACTGTAATTTTTTACAGCTTTAGAGGCGTTAGCGTGAAGTAATTCATGTATTATCAGGAAAATGGTTTTGATTGATCTAGATGGTGCTGAGTTCTTGAGCTACTCTCAATTTTTTAAGAAATATTTTTCCTGTTGCAATATACACACTTTCCTTTTTTCCTCATTGTTTTATTTTTGTGGTTATTTAAAATCTGCACTGTTTTGGAATTCACACACGAAGCGAACTGAGCCAGACATGTCTTAAAACACTTTGTGAATTCGTGTGACATTGATTATGATTACTCTGAGTAATATTAAATGCTTTTGATAAACTTTGATCTATACCATGTCTCTGTATTCATTCAGTGTTGAATGTAAGGTTTCAAAAACATTTTTATATATCATTAGTGATTCCAGACAAGTGACGTATGAATGCAAAAACAAGAAAACATCAGAAACAGCGAATACCATCCCGACAGATCTGTAAACATAAAAGGTTTGCCATTGTGAATAAGGGTAAGAATAAACATGCTTTGGAAGAAGGATTGATTTTATATTGATTTATTAGTTAATTTTAACAAAAAAAAAATGCTTAGTGTACCTCTAAACAATATTTCTTAAATAATGTTTGGGGGGTTTAATTTTTTTTTTTTATATATATATATAATTTTTGAATTACTTTTTTTTTTTTTTTTTTTTTTACCTTTTTTTGTAAAAATATTAATCTAATCTTTGCAAAAGTGTTTATATGCTATTAGTATATTGCTCTTGTCGTCATACCGCAATTTCATCAGCCCATACCAGACACTCCCGTTATCTGTACGCGAATATTTATCCTTGTTTATTCATCTCATGTTTTGTGTCAGGTTCATCCCTATCAAAGTTCCTTCCTGTTCTTCTCTGTTGACGTTGGTTCAGAGGAACTAAAGCTTGTTTACTTTTGTGATCGGTTACCAGTAACATTCCCTATCACTAAACTTCAATACATGTTTGACACAGGATTACTCACTTCATGTAGTAGCTTTCAGTTTATCTGTGTGAGAATGGAAGTGTTCCATTTAACACACCTATGTACATAGCAGCAAGAGTTGAACTGATGGTGAGATATATCAGAGTTTACAACAGCCGAGCTACCATCAACTACCAGGAGTTTATTTAATCTGCCAACAAATTATTTTGTAAAATATTACAATTCATAGTCAGTTATTGCAGAAATTCACTCCCATAATACTCCAAATATATTAGCAGACACTTTTTCCAAACTGACTTTGGAGAATCAACACAAATTCAGGAGTTTGAAAAAGAGTAGAGTTCGAAAAGGACATTAGAATCATGCAGAGGTTAACGCTGTGCAGGCTTGCGGATTTCCTACTTCCTGTAAGTACAGGAAGCTCTTTCCACCCCTCCTTTATCACATTGCTCAATTTTTCTCCATTCAGAAAGCCAAACTGCAAATGTAAAGCTTGTTTAATTAATGCACACTAGTCTAAAGTCAAAGAGCTCTGCTGAACTCAAACTTGCACTTGCCACAAACCAGAGGCTGGTGAAAGCAAATCACTTACAAAAGTGGATACAACTTTTTACAGCAAACCTTGACAAAGTGATATTTGGGATTTAACAACAGCATTTATGCACTCTTCAGACAGATTACAGCAATAGTCAAGTCACCTTTATTTATAAAGCGCTTTATTCTTTTTTATAGTTTCAAAGCAGCTTTACAGTGATGACAGGGAAATAATTCAATGATGCAAACGGAGTTCATTTTGGCAGTACAGCAGCTCTATAAGAAAAGTGTCATTGTTCAGTGTTGATTCAGTTCTGTTGTAAAGATCATCAATTATTAAATTAGTTAATTTCGTTTATAAATCAGTTCTGCTGAAAGCAGTGGTGTCATCATCCAGCTCAGTTCAATTCTCATCCAATAGTGTTAGTCAGTCAAATCAATAACATTGTTGAATATTAAGTGTCCCCAACTAAGCGAGCCAGAGGTGACAGTGGCAAGCAACCAAAACTCCATCAGATCTGGTCAACTAACCAATATAGTGTGGTTATGTCTAGCTGACTGCGTTGTGTGGTTATGTCTAGGTGCAGGTCCACCATTTGATCTGACTACGGTAACCTAGGGATAAACAGAGAAACGTAATATTAGCATAGATACCTTTCCTCTTACAATTTAACATGTAGATCAGGTGTTATGGAAAGTATTCCTGGTTACAGCTGACCTAATCTAGCCTAACAATCCTTTAACGGATGTGAATTATAGAAACGTGATAATGTGTTATGCGTATGCCAGGGTAAAGAGATCTGTTTTTAGTCTAGATTTAAACTGACAGACTGTGTCATCAAGTCCAGGAAGACTGTTCCAGAGTTTGAGTGCTAAATAGGAAAAGGATCTACCACCTTTTTGATATTCTAGGTATTATCAACTGACCAGAATTTTGAGACCAAAATAGACGTGAAGGATCATAATGCATTAAGAGCTCGCTCAAGTACTGAGGAGCTAACTGAGTGCTTTGTAAGTAATTAGCAAGATTTTAAAATGTATGCGATGTTTAATAGGGAGCCAGTGAAGTGTTGACAGAACCAGACAAATTTGGTCATACTTTCTGGTTATAGTAAGAACTAGCTGCTGAGTTTTTTTTTTTTATTAAGCGAGCAAGGTGTCCACCCAGTAGGGCGTAACAGTAATCTAGCCTTGAGATCATGAATGCATGAACCAACTTTTCTGAATTTGTTATTAAGAGCATATTCCGTAATTTAGAAATATTTTAAAATTTGTAAAAATGCAGTTGTACAGATGCTAGAAATGTGGCTTTCAAGTGAAAGATTGGTATCAAAGAGCACACCCAGGTTCCTAACTTACGACAGACTTGACAGAGCAGCCATCAAGGGTTAGACAGTTATTGCATATAGAGTTTTTGGTTCAATAATTAAAACCTGTTTTTTTTTTTAGAATTGAGTAGTTGGAATGTATGTGTCATCCAACATTTTATATCAACTGTGCATTCGGTTAATTTTGTGAATCACACTTTAAGCAAAAATAAATTAATAAAAATAATAATTTCACTTCTCCCTGTTAAGTCCTGTTCAGGGCTTTTAAGAATTGCACATTAACACAGTTATTATCTTTTCTTTTTAACGGTCTTGACCACCCTCTTGAGTGAAGTCAGGGGTCAGTACCCAGAAATGCAAAAAGAGTAAACATTGCCTTGTACAAAGCAGTGGGAAACATTACATCAGACAGAAATTAATTTATCTGTTTGATTTCTACCACAGATGGGCTCTTATCAGTTACACAACCAAGCATTTACTCTATTCCTCTCATGTGCCACCACTCCCTCTGTATTTTTTCACATATTCTTTTTATCATGAAGGAGAGCCCATGCTGCTCCACTCCATCCTTCTTTCAGATCTCTCAATCTTTCCTATCAGTTGTTTGTGTTCCTCTCTTTTCTTTTCCCACATGGTCAACAAAAGTGCAGCCTGGATCAGCCTGACTTTAAAGCATGTTAACCTTTAAAGAAATATCTGTGGTCTGGATTATAGCGGTTAACTGTAAAACTGATCTTGCTCTTAAATGTTGCCTAAATTATTTCCTGTTTACACTTAACTTCATGTAGTGATCAGCAAAAATCACACTTTCAATTTTTGGGTTCATACAATGTTTTTTTGCAGTGGGATTTTATTGTGAAGTCTAGTATATCTGTATAATTCCCAATCATGATTGCAACCTCGATTTACTCTGCATGAATAAAGAAATTATACTATTCACAATATAAATGTTACACAGAAAAGTCACAATTGTCATTTTTAAAGTAAATATTTTATATGCATTTTAAAGTTTATATGCATCCATTAAAATAAAATCAGTAATTAAAATTAGTATTAAAGTAAAATAAATCCTGTAGCTGTAGTCTACCTTTTTGCCAAATAATTTTGTCAGATACATACTTTAACCAGGTTTAGTGTTTTAAAGTATTTTTAAAAATATAAAAACATTTTCAATATATCTCAATTGTTTAATCAAAGCGGTTTATTTGTTATATGTTTCTTAGTGATGGGAAAGACCTGTTAGTGTTTAATGCTGTTATATTTGATATTTAAGAGTTTTTGCAATGTTGAGGAAATGTGGTTACCATTGTGCTGAAAAGTAGATACTGTACTGTACATGAAGGTAAACACTACATTGACTCTATAAGTAGTCCTATTGACCGCACCAACACCGGTAACAGGTAATATCCTACTTGTTAATTAAATACACGTTACACAAGTTACATTAAGCATGTTCTGTACTAGCTGTGTATTTAAGTAAATAAAAGATCAATTTGATGCAGTGCTCAAACTGAGGTGATTTAGGGGCTGTATACACAGCACCAACTTCAAGTAAAAACAGAAAACTTCTTTTGTGGTTTAGCCATTCGTTTCACAATAAAACAATGGCATTTTGGGGACCTGAAAACACAAACCTTTGAAAACTGGTTTCAAAGTGCAGGTTTTTGAAAACGACATTGCTGTTGGCATGCATCGCACAGCATTTTTCATTATTTTCACAGACCAGAATGAACGGGGATCGTTTTGACAATGTTGTCATCTGTACGCAAAAAACACAAAGGTGTCGTGTAGATTTACCCTTAATTATGAGTAATCAACTTAAAAATTTGTATTCGTTCATGCTACGATTCAAGTTCCTCTTAGTCAAATGTAGTTTGTTGGTTGAATGTTGGTTGGTTGAATGTAATTTCATTAGTTGTTTTAACTAAATTTATGTAAACTGGGTTTTTTTTTTGAGCCACCACATTGTTTATTCCCTGAAATGTCCCCTAAAAGACTGATTGTTGCATAACAAGTGCATTATGGGTTGAAGATGATGTATGGAGATTTTTCAAAGATCACTTGAGCAATATCAACCAAACCACAAGATTACAGGAAAAACAACACTTGGCACCATGTGGTCAGAGTAGTTTACGTTTTGAGCAGAGAAGAAAAGGAGGTGTGGAAGATGTGGAGTAAATGTGCGGTGGCTTCATGTCCTCTCTATCCATCAGCAGTAATTAAAGTCTTCACTTCGGCTCTTTAAATAAACATTCCTTCCCCCACACAAAAAGTGAAGAAAGCGATCGAGAGGAGAAGAGAAGAGTCAAGAAAAAGGGGAGGGGGCATGAGGGAGGCACAGAGAAAGGCACTGCTATAACTGCCAGGCAGGATACATCCATATCTCAGTCTGCCTCAGTAAGAGAGAGCGAGTGGACTAATATACAGCCAATCTGAGCTTAAACCAGCTATATTTAAGAGAACACAATAAACAAGAGCAAGGATCAGCCTAGTACGGCAAAAAAAAAAAAAAAAAAAAAAAAAAACGTTTTTAGAAATTTAGAAATTCTAGAACCCTTTTGAACAAGGAATTCCAAAAAAATAGGACAAGAAATACAAAACAAAAACAAGGACTGCATGTTGAGTTAGATGAAGACAACAAAAAGAGGACTACTGGACTCACAACATTGGGTGAGTTGTGGGAGCAGAGGGCTTGATAAGGTGCATGTGAGACTGACCTATCAGAGGCAGGGGAATGTTTGGAATTTACACTGACAAACGTATCTCTTTGATTGCTTTTTTTAAAACATTAATTTACATAACCGTTAGATCAGCGATGACTATGCATGTGCACTGCTGCATAGATTGAAGTGTTGCACGTGCATACCTGCTACCTTTCATTGAAAAACGTCTCTGAGTGAATTTTTTAACCAGCATTTATTGGCACAGGGAATGGAATGCACATATGTTTAATTTTGGGGGGGACGAGATCTGCTACGCAGCTACTGAGAATTTGTTCAGCTTAGTTAAAATAACACATAAATGACATGATGCTGCAAGATTATACTAAACCTCCGTAGCAGATGTAGGTGGCACTGGGGATGAAGAAGGATAAACAGAATTTTTCATAATCACGCAGAAAGTTATGAATATAAATGGTATATGTATATTAAAATACCCCAACAAGTAGAAGCATCAATTCCTCCCAAAAAATCACATCAGATCTTCTAATATAAATAGCAAAATAAATCCCATTCCATTATTAACCTATAAAGATTTTTAAGTTGCTATATTTTGGTCAATTCTGCTTTATACATGCATACACATGGTTCTGTAATATTTCCAAAGTTTTTGCTCAAGATTCATTCTCAATTGTGTGATTCCCAGAAAAGTGGAAACAGTGTTAGCGGGTGGAGCAGTCTGGGGTTCTCCAGGTTTGGCATGGTGTGCGCTTGTGTTCACGTTTCCTGTGAGTGGTGATTTAGTGTTTGTTATATGCAGAGTCACCTGCTATATAGGCACTGACAAACAGAATACAAAGGCAGGAAGACAACACAACAGTCTTGCATCATGCATCACTGATGGCATATTCAGGATCTAGTGTTTAAGGGTGAGAGTGTATGTGTGTGAGAGAGAGTCATAGACCATCCTGTATCCATATTTAGAGGATTAGAGTATGGCATTGAGGCCACAGCTGTGTGGCGTGTAAAGTATTTATGTAGTTTGACCTCGGTCTATTGTTCTGGAGTACTATCTGGATAGTCAGTGTAACTGTCTAACCAATGAGGGGGAAGGGAATCTCTTTTCAGCACTCCACAGGTTACTGGAACCTGGATTGAAGCCGATGATGCTCTGCAGCCAGTTATATCTATGTATTATTATGGTGATTGTACTGTATTGTGTCTGTATGGTATTGATTGCGAGAGTGTATGTTCTGAGATGCAAGACAATTTTCTGAAGAAATTCTGACAAAGAAATTCTGAAAAGTGATATTTTCTGATTTACATACATTTTGTAATTTATTTAACATTAGTCCTTTTTAAAGTAAAAAATGATAAAAGTAAATGGTTTTCATAAATAAAATTAAGCCTCTCCTGGATCATAAGGATTTAGCATTGTGACATTTTCCATTTCTGTACTCTTATTACCAACTATGAAAACAAGAATTGGTAACACTTTATTTTACTGTGTCATTGTTACTATAAATTATTCATAATTACGTGCAACTAACCCTAAACCAGACCAAACCCTAATCCTAAGCCTATAGAAAGTACATGTAGTTACTTAATATTACTCAGTACTTAAATGTATAATTACAGTGTAACAAAGACACCTTAAAATAAAGTGTAGCCCAAGAATTTTACATATCAATTGTTGTACCACACGTTATTAATGCTGATTTTATTTTGTAACAATCAACAATTGTCTCCTGACAGGATGGATCTCTTTACTATTTGACAAATTTATAAGATATTATAAACCATTTTAAAAGTGAAACTTGTACTGACCCTATCATTGGGCTTTATAATTTATTTATTTTTTTAATTTGGGGTTAAATTATATATACCCATACACATGATAAAAGACTAAGGATAAAAGAGGTAAAAGTGGTCAAATCCCTAGAGGTGTGGGCTACTGCGATGCCAGGGCCTTACTTTTCATCATATCGCCTGTGTTGATCCAAACACACTGAAATACCAATTAGTTTCCACCACAAAGGGCCAATTGGCTTTCAGATAACAATCCGTCTCTGATAAGAGCTAATTAAAAGATCATACAAATCTAGTTTCCTGGCGATAAGTGATTTAACCTTGCTCTGAACTTTAGTAGTTTGTAAACAGTGCAAAACAGATGTCAGAGTCACCTATGGACACATCCTCCACTCAGGGCCGGTTCTAGACATTTGGAGGCCCCCACTTCACACCACTCCTAATTAAAAGCACTGAAAACAAATATTATTTTCCTTTTTATTTAACATGTTATTAACATTTTTATATTTTATTTTCACATGTCCATACTCATACCTTGATCATTTTTTGTACAGGATTTCCCCCTCTCATTGATTTATTGCAGTGGCATAAATACCTTAAATATGTATCATACACTCTTAAAAATAAAGGATCCAAAAGTGAATTTTTACAGTGATGCCATAAAAGAACCCTTTTTCCATAGAATCTTTCAGTGAACAATACTTAATAGAACCATTTCTGCTGTCCCGGTTCTGCAGAGCCAGCTTGCGGCCTGAAACTGCAGGCAGCCTAAAACTGCTGTCCTTGTTCTGCAGAGCCAGCTAGCGGCCTGAAACTGCAGGCGGCCTAAAACTGCTGTCCCGGTTCTGCAGATCCAGCTAGCGGCCTGAAACTGCAGGCGGCCTAAAACTGCTGGCCCGGTTCTGCAGACCCAACTTGCGACCTGAAACTGCAGACAACTAAAAACTGCTGTCCTGGCTCTGCAGAGCCAACTTGCGGCCTGAAACTGCTGTCCCGGTTCTGCAGTTTATGTGCTACCATTAACTTTATAAATTTTCGTTATTTGGCATAATATAAGATTTGAGGTCATATTATTCAAATATATAATTATATATATGAATTGTGAAGTTCATTTGCACATGAATATATGAGCCGTGATTTCTTGTTGCATCACTGCATCAAATCAGAATTACGATAATATAAATGAAGTGCCCAAGCAAAGGAAACACCATCCACCATAATGGTCCAAAATAAAACATTTTAGGAAAATCAGTCAATTTATGATGTCAGCTTATGTGATGTTCTCTCAAATTTTTCAGGTGAATTGACAAATAAACATTTAAGATGACTTTGGCAAATCAGTGAATGCAAACAGAGAAAGAGAACTGCAGTAGTGGAGGAAATGAGGGTAAAGTCTATTAAGAATAGCCCCGCCTCAAAACTTTTTTTTTTTTTTTTTTGCTCAAGAGTGGTACTCAAACTACTTAGTACTTAGTCATTACTTGGGGTTTATGAGTAATTTATAACAAATAACATTTTCCCATTCCTATTGATTTATTGCAGTGGCATAAATACCTTAAATATGTATTATACACTCGTAAAAATAAAGGTTCCAAAAGGGAGTTTTTACAGTGATGCCATAAAAGAACCCTCTTTCCATAGTATCTTACAGTCTTTCAGTACTTAATAGAACCATTTTTGTTTTCTTAGTGTGAAGAACATTCTAAAACAATCTATTTGTTTTACCTGCTATGGGAAGGTTCCATGGATTATAAAGGTTCTTCATGTAACCACGGAGTATCAGCCTACACAAATCAACTTCTAGAGAGAGAGAGACAAACTACTGAGCAGAAATACTTAATTAATTCATAAAATTGCTCATTTTTCATTAAATATAACAAAAATATTTATGTTTTGAAAACTGAAATTAAGTATTACGTTAGAGCAGTAATGTAAACAACAGTATTTAAAACATTCAGAGGTATCATTAAAAAAAATACTCTAGTGCTGAAATATTCCAGCTCTTTGACTTTGAATACAAACTTTGCTTTTACTTATCTTGCTAGTCGGCTTCAGACGCGATGTCATTCATTGTCTGCAAATTCATAATGTCTGTAACAGTCTGGACGCTCTTTTAAACTTATAAACCGGCAAATGATCTCCCCAGAAATGATGGAGGTCAACAGAACACATTTATTTTTTGAATACATTACAATTAATCCAAAAGAGATGATGGCAAGTCGCACATCTACATTACGAACTGCACTTCTTCGCGTGCCTGTTTTCGCTTTGCACCCCACGAAGGATGTTTGTTTCGGTGCCATCATAATTCAGTGTCTTGAAGTCAGACAGCTGCAGAAAAGTTGCATTTTTGTACCTTTTTTTTTTTTCATATATTCAGAAGGTGGAACACACTCTGATACGGTGACAATAGTTGATTTCATTACAGGTGAGAGTCACTGTGAATTCACCTATCTCCAATAGAAAAAGAGCCTAGTATTTTGCTCCCGTTACGGTAATGGAGGCTCCTCCTCCATGACTGAGACTGACTCTAGGCAACTGCTTGCTCTGCCTTTAGGCAGTGCCGGCCCTGCTTCCACTGACAACTTCACGCAACGATCTTTTTAAGTTTTTAAAAAAGCCACTAAGGAAGATTCAGAGTGAAATAACACAATAGCTTCCTGCTGTTGTTTTTCAATGTTGACAGCAGTTAAATGTCAGATTTACAAATATGAGCTTGTTTACTGTGAAAATGAGGCTTGAATAAATATCTCAAAAAAAGATATATATTTTTAAAAAAGTTTACCGTTTAATGGCTAATGTTTTTGAACTATTTTGTAGTTCTTTTGCACAACAAGTAAAAATAAGCCTACAAATAAAAATACAAACTCAAGTGCACTCCTTTCACAATTTAACCCTTAAACACATGCCTCAGGTCTTTACTGATTTTTTAAGCCATCTTCATATTCCTCAGTCTATGCATTGTTTATAATGTAACATAATAAAATATTTAAAAAAAAAATACAATTACAAAAGTATGGGTTTTTTTTTTTTTCAAAAATTAATTAAAGTCTATAGGGTTGGCAATGTCTAATATGCAATGATGAAGTGACATTTCTTTTGTAAAGTCTTTTATTCACTCTCACCTTCAGATCAGGATGAGCATGAATGGCACACTGGAGAAGGGAGCTCATCACCAGACCCTTGACCTCTCTGAAGAGCTCCCAAACAACAGCCATCACCACCATCACCACCATCCCAATTTCCAGCACACAAACTCTCTGGCCTCCACTGTGCCAGCCGAGACCTCAGTAGGTGGATCTGGAGTGGTTGTGCCTCCACCTTACTCTGCTGCGGGAGGTGAAGCTCCGCTGGAGCTCCGGGGCTCTCTGGACTGCTGGGCATGTTCAGTGCTGGTGACAGCACAGAACCTGGTGATCGCAGCCATCAACGCCTGCCTGGCTGGGTTGGTTTTCGGGCTCATACTCACTCCAGCTATTGTCATGGTGGTGTTTGGCTTTCTCTGTCATTCAACGGTAAGAGTTGGGAGAAGTGCATCAAACTGGTCAAAATATACAAAATAATATATGATATACAGGGTTTATGAAAAGGCTGTTTTTGAAGGGTGAGAGCAAATGATTTTGGACATGACAGCAAACATGCAGCTCAAAGTTTCTCATTTCACATGAGGAGGACATTAACCTATAGATACAGGTGCCAGAAAAAAAACAGCCTGAAAACGAACATCACGAAAATGCTTATTAAAGAAAATGAAATTATTTTAATATACCACATAAATAGAAAGTACATTAGTCAAGTTACACACATAAAAAAATATGCTTTACTCAGCAAAATGCTCCAAATAACATAAATATACAACACTGCATACTAAACATAGTATAGTTAGACAACCAGGGGGGTGTTCCAGAAAGCAAGGTTAACTTACCGTCACATATACCCTGAACTCTCGGTTGATTAACCCAAACCTTGCTTACTCGAGGTATGCCAATTCCAAAAACACATCAGAGAGTAAGGTCAGCCAACCCAGAGTATGTTCCTGGTTAACATACAAGCCATTCTCAACCGAGCGACGAATCAATGATTCAACATGGAAACAGACGCTAAGAAAAAGCTCACTGTTCTACTTCCTTATTCTTCTTCTGTTTAATGGCGATTTACATGAGCTAGTTAGTGCACATCGTCACCTATTTGATGGTTGTGTAATCATTTTTCAATCTTTATATTGAATAAAAAATCTTTATTCAGTGAGAATAAGAATTCTATTGTTTGTTTGATGCTAAATATTTAATAAGATATCACATGTATGTTTTGTATAATATAATGTTGTATTGTACAACTGTAGCTATATTACAAATTTAATTACATTAATATAACTGTATTAATTAAATAACACGTATCTGAATATCTCTTAAGCAAACTAACCCTGGAACATAACCTACTCCGGAGCAGGTTATGTTCGGAGAGTAAGTTGCTATGACTACTTACATACACTGAAAGTTATCAATTATCGGCTTACTTACTCTTAAACATACCTGTTTGTCACATAACCTGCTTTCTGGAATACCCCCCAGGAGAGCCCAGAGAGAGCAGTTAACATGCAAGAATGAAAAAGCTTCATAAAGTCTTTTTAACCACAAAGTATCATTATTTGTCTTACAATAATTCATATTAAATCACAGAAGTACTGGGATAAAAGTTTATAATTTGCATATAAACTGATGCCAACAGTAGTGATCAAAATAGACAAAAATCACCTTTTGAAAGTAACTGAATGGTTAAAATGCAGATCATATCACTTACATTGTTAGACCAGTAAGTGAATCAAGATATTCATTAAAAAAATTATGATTCATCCAGTAATGAAGTGAAGTATTAATGAGTGAGTCGTTGAATCATTCCTTCCAACCTCTTTTTTTTTTTTTAAATAATTCAAATTAATGATTTTTTTTTTTTTAAAGAGACTGTTTGTTTTGGCGTCGATTCAGAATTGTGATGTCTAGTTTTAAAAAAAAAAGATTCTCAACTTATCCAGGGTACAGCTCTAACAACCAGTTTTTAGTGTATGGAGTGGAGTGGAATGTTAACTTATAATATTTAGAAAAATAAAAATGCTTCATTTCTTCATTTATATAGCATTTTTAGATTTATTGTGCAAAGTGCCAAAAACACTATAAAATAAAACATGATGACAAAAACTTAGTAATAAAATAAAATAAAATAAAATAAAATAAAAAGCAAGTCTATACAAATGTGTTTTTAAATGGGACTTAAAGAAAAGACAGATCTAATATCAGTGTGAAGACTATTTTATAATAGCGGAGCCTTCACTGCAAACACTATCAACTTTAGTTTTATATTTAGATCTTGAAAGAGCCAACAGTTAATTAAAAAAAAAAAGATGATAACAGATCAAACCATTTCATAAGTGGTTAAATGTTTGGCAAAATACCCAGGAGCCAAACAACATAGTGCTTTATATGCAAGTAATAAGAACTTAAAATTAGTCATAAAATAAATTACCGGTCAAAGATGCTAAAACTTGAGAAAAAACCTTGTGTGTGTCGATAGTCTGCCAGTAGCATTTTAAACAAACTGAAAACATGATTTAACAACATTTATGCTTAAAGCATGTTGAAAGTTTGGTACCATAAAGACAAACAGTGTAGCTGCACTAAAAGAATGTCCTTTGTAATCTGGGAAAAAAAAGACTGAATAAAAGCTAATAATGATTCAGAGATATTTTCCTAGGGATTTATGGGATTTTGGCCTTTGTTTCTCTTTGATTCACCAAGTAATCTCTTAATCTTGGGCATTTCTCAGCAGTTTGAGAGTAGGAGTATTAGCAGGGGCAGGTCAGGAGTTGGGAGGATGACGTCAGATGAGAAGCATTTCAGGACAGGAGTGGATTACTGGAGTTAAAAAAAAAAGTGTTTTCTCACAAAATAGTGACTACCCTAGTCATTCTCATTTTTGTCAAAAGACCCACTTCGAATTTTACCAAATTCAATCGCTCTCAAGCACTACTACAGAACAGACAAGATTCTACAGACCCTACATCTCACATGCGCCGTCTCTTCCTAGAAGAAAACAGCTTAAGCTGTCGTCATGTAGCACCCATGGGTCGGTAAGGGTCAACGTGTGTAAATAAAGGCTGCATTCTTCCAACCTCTCCAATTACCAGACCTTTAAGGTCCAAGATCAATGGCCATTCAGACCAATTAGTCCCTATGTGACACCACATATGAACAAAGGGGTAAATTCAAAGATCTGTAAGGAACAGCAGACCACCGTGGTATTCCATGGAGTGAATAGTTCTTCACTTCACATTAGCAGTCAACTCCTCAGGAATCTGTCAGACACATAATAGGGTAATCGAAGAGGATAATTGAGACAATTTGTATTGTGAAAAGAGCTATACAAATCAACATGAATTAAGGTGCAGTAAACGTTTTCTGAGAAACACTTGCTGAACAGCATCTTGGCTCTGTGCAACAGCAAAAAAAACAGTGTTGCTCATGGATCGAGCAGAAACAACGTCTGTGTTTAGGCCTGAACAGCTTTTCCAGTGTTATCACATATCCTAGCTCTTGCCTGATTGTAACCCTTCTTGCAATTATTTACCTTTTCCTCGTTGGAACAGAAATTTTAGCAAATATTCTCAGAATTGTTTAGGTGTTGATTTAAGTTTCTCAGAAATCACTTGCTGCACCTTTAGGTATAACTATCCACATTTGTTGTTGTTTTTTTTTGCTGTGAAATTTACAAGCATCTCCCTCCCTTAGTGAAGAAACCTGTCAGAGTGAGACTGTGCAGATCCAAACAGATGGGCTTTATCAGTTTTTCTCCCTCCTACTCAGTCGCTCTTTTCCCCCCCTGCTTAACTCAACTTCCCTCCATCTCACAGGGGGATAGTTAAAGAATGTAGGGGTCAGTTTCATACCTCAACCCCTTCCTCCTGTGCAATGCTATTCTTTGGTTAAATAACCAAAGAATTATTGAAAAACAAAATTTGATATCTGTCTGAACATTTACTATTATCGCAGCTTCAGGCAGGTTGATGCATCATTCAAGGATAAACATACAACATGCTCATGAAAAAAAAAATTCCTTAAAGCAACCCTATTATGCTTTTTTGATTATTACCTTTCATGCAGTGTGTACTATAGCTGTTTGTGAATGTAAAAGGTCTGCAAAGTTTCTAAAGGTCAAAGCACATGACAAATAAAGTAACCGTCTCTTAAAAGAATCAATTTTTAACTGTTGAAACAAGTTGTTAGGAATTTCATTCTCACTTTCTATTACAAACCTATATGATAATGTAACAAACTTGCATAATTTGTCTTCATTGGCTGCCTGCAAACAGCTGCTTTGACCCTCAAACACTGTAGATTTAGTGGAAGAGTTTAGTTTGTATTGTCAAAATGTTGAGAAATAGAATATAGCATCATACATCTGGTGCACTTCTACAAGAATGTTTTTGTAAATTTTAGTGACACTTTCATCAATACAAAGCAAAGGTGATATTCTGAGGTTTAAGTGAATCAGGTTAACAGTGGTCTTCGGTCAAAAATAATTGGAAAGAAAAACCTCCCAATCGTGTAAGTAACAAACGATCAACGCCCTAAAGCAAATGAGCATATGTGCAGTCGGCAAATATTCATGTCCGGTGTATCTGTTGTTTGTCTGTGTACACTTCAGATACTTACTCCTTCAGGAACATCCTCCTCAGGAATGCCTACGCTCATTCCACCAATTATCCTCAACTTCACACAGGTCCACACCAGTCAAATGTCTCTCTTTTCAGGTGCGCCCTCACGGCTCGTCTCCATACTGTTCGGACCTTCTGAATGACGGCGGCTGTGTGGCTCTGCTGGTTGTGGGATTCTTGCTAGTGACTCCACTCTTGGTTCTGGCCTTGGCTGCGTATTGCCGGCTTGCTCGTCACCTTCAGCTGGGTCTGTGTTTTATACCATACAGCCGTGCCGTCTACAAGAACCTTCCAGCTACCCAGCACCGTGGCTTGGGGGGTGGCTGCTGTGGACAGCAATCTGGGAAAAGAGAAGGGAAGGGAAAGGTGTGGGTCTAGAGGGACCACACTTCTGTGGTGTTGGAGATATGGAAAGTTGTGGAAGAAAACATTACAGACCTAAAAATCCCCACGTAAAAATATTTAAATACATATCAGACAGAAAGAAATATGGAATTCTTACTCACTGATTCAACATGCTTTATAGCCAGACACACCATTTGTTCATCAATTTGTTATAGCACAATTAAAACTTTTTTGACATTTATAATCAAATTTAAATACCCCAAAATGTTGTGTATGTATTCCATGTATAACAAACACTATTCACCTCATACAATAAGCACATATATATTAAGGCATTGTCAGAAATACTTTGTCATGTATTTTACTATAGAATGTACAGTGTATTTACTATTTTCCTTAATTGTTTCATTAAATACAAAATACTGTAATTTCACAAATTTGATGGGCTCTTCTGTTATTTTTCACAAAATGTAAAAATAGTATATCTCTTTTGACCCACTGGGTCTATGGCTTGGTTTCACACACAGGGCTTAGATTAAGCCAGGATTAGGCTTCAGTTTAATTAGGACATTTAAGAAGCTTTTGTAAATGTGCCTTTACAAAATAACATTACTGGTGTGCATCTTGAGACAAAACAATGACACATATTCACATATTTTAAGGTTCGTCAGTGCAAGTTGGTTTCAATTAAAACACCTCAAACATGCATTTTAATCTGGGACTACGCACAAAGCTAGTCTGTGAAACCAGCGGTACAAATGTTGTCAATGTGGATTCAGTACCAACACAATTGAGCAGCTTGACTATATACAATTTATGGAAAATAGGTAATCACTTTTTTCAATGGTAAAATGGACTATGGGTTAAATAATTTTCAGAATGAATACTTCTACAGAAACCATTAGAAAATGTCAGCTTTCAATGAGAAAAAAAAAAGATACGTACAGCACCCTCTAGTGTTTAAAACATAGAATGACAAAAATCCACGCATAAATATGAAAGTTTACCAAGACCTAAACAAAAGAATTTTTGAAAAACATTTTCAGGTGGAAAGAGGGATCATTCTGGGCTCAAAAAAGAAAATAAAAAAACAGCAATTGTTTTATCATGATGCTTTTACATTTGTAATGAAGCATTCTACATTAAATAATGTTTTATACATTTAAAGTATTCGATTAATGTTACATTATAAATATTTATTCTAAGACAACTAAGTTATAAATTAATATATTTAATTTAAAAAATGTCACTGTCAGGCAGATACCTCGTGTATCGTCTACCCCTATTATTTCATTACTGTTGGTCACCCTTGACGTCTGTCTGTGGTTTTTGCAAATATTTAACCAATGAAAAGTTTTAAAAGAGCGTGTTACCAAACCTTGTAACTCGATTGGCTTTTAAGACTGTCAGTCAAACATTATAACCCCGCCTCTATCGCGAATGAAAGTGTTGCATTTGCAGACAGTCGCGCGCAGCTTGGATCATTTCTACAACCCAAAGGTAAATAAATTACTGATACTTTAAAAACTTGCAGCTTTTTCTTTCCTCGAAACAACACTAAATAAAAACTAATGCTTTATGTATTTGAGGAGCTGAGAAGAGTGTTTTAAGGTGATGATACACAGGGGAACTTTTTGAGCAATGTTTCTTGGGCACTTCCTTATTGAGAATGGGCAATAAGTTTCAATCTTAAGTGTCCAGATAGAGACTTGTAGCCCATTCTCAATGGGAAAGTGCCCAAGAAACATTGCTCAAAAAGCTCACCGTGTATCACCTTCAATGTGGCATTCGTTGTAGAGTCATAGCCAGTACTGTCTTTTAAAGGGCAAGTTCATCTAAAAAATAAATAAAAAATAAATAAATAAAAATAAACTTCTGTCATTAAACACTCACCCTCATGCCTTCATTTATCTTAAGAACACAAAGTAAGATCTTTTTGATGAAATCTGAGAGGTTTCTGATTTCCCTATGCCCAGCAATGTTAATACTTTTTGTTCGTAAAAACGTTCTTTTTCAATAAATACATTTCCAATTTTCCCAATCTACACAAAGAAATCAAAACATTAAATAAATGAAGTTGTTTAACAAAGTGGAAAGGAAACAGGAAAAAAGTATAACCGCTAACTTCACCATGAGCTCCTGTATTTGTCATGGCAAGAATATTTTTTCTCTGTGTATCATTATGATTATAACAAACTGTTTCCCACTGGTGTGTTTAACGTGGATCCATTGTTGCCCAACTCGTTAATTTTAGACAAGTGTGCCATAGGCAACAATGCTTTCTTAAGGCTCCAAAAGAGGCCAAGGCACTGACATCTGACAACTCGTGCTACGACAGGAACACATTCCAGGACAAAAAAGACAGTTAGTGAGGAGGGTCATATCTTTGGCACCAGGGCTGTTTCCACTACATCTTTACACTGCAGCAAAGAATTTGTGCTTATTAAAGTCATTACAATTTCTGTCTTTGGCTAAAAAGAGATGTCAGCCCATTACCTCAACTCCATCAGAGGAGCAGTACCCTGGCCATCTTAATCTCACCTGGCAAAATACAACGGCCAAAGTTTAAATGGCTGGTGGAGAACAATGTTGGCTATATTAAGTAGCATGTTGCACTAAACCAAATCAAAATGTTCATAATTTGTTTTTCCACAAATTAATTATCTGATGTGATATTTAAGTCTCCTTGATCTCCACAACAACGCCACTATTTTGACAGAAAAGCAAGCCAAGGTGACTGGGTGAAGGATCTCCGGCTGAGGTATGTGCAGCCGTTTCCATAGGTCTCCTGCCACCTCGAGATCAACATGGACAGGTCAGTCACGGTTCAAGGCCATTCACTTTCTAGATGTGACAGCTGCACTTCACAGTAACCTCTACAGGACAGGGTTGCTCCTGCATCAGCTCCAGCTGCAGCTCTTCAGGGTCCAAAGGTGATGGCGGTTGGGCGGATGACACTCTACTGGTGGAAGCTTCCTCCTTTGAAAAAGACAAGGTATATCAGTTTAGCAATGTCTTAAATTATTACTGTTATAGCATAAACCTTGTATTAATGCATATTCTGTCTCAAATAAGTCAACATAAAGACGATAGCTCAAGCTCACTTCAGGATGAAAGTGTCGTCAGTTGCTTTGACATTGACTTTTGCATACTTGTACTTTTGTCCTCATTCAGCAGCAGGGGGTAGAAAAATTCCATCCAGATCCTCCACAGAAGCCACACAGACTCTTCCACTATCAGCTCTAAGTCCATGGTTTATACATTACAATTAGCTGTTCCATCCCCCGGTTCCTGGTAGGGCAGCATAAATGGGGAGGCCACACAAAATTATGCTTGGGTAAATGAAAAGTTTTTACTAATGCTTTACAATTTGCATTGTAAAAAGCGCTATATAAATAAAGAAAGATGACTAATGTAAGGGTCCAACGACGGTTTCCAGTAGAGCGGGTGAAGGGATCTGTGCGTTGCTGTCTACCTTTATACAACGCGACATCAACGGAGTTAAATACATTTCTTTATATGCATTACCTCTGTATTTTCATCTGACTCCAATTATGAAAAAGGTTTCAATTTGATTAGTTATACATTCCTAAACTTCTGATCATGCAATTAATTTATTCAATTATTCTCAATCCTGTAAATAACTGTTACACAAACAAAGCAGGAGCCCTCACCATAATAGGAACAAAAATAACCTCCATCCACTGAGGTTATTTTATAAAAAAAAAACACTAAAATAAATCTCTGCACACTGCCACTGTAGTGCCCAAATCCCAAAGATCCATTTATCAAAATAGACAGTAAGACAAATACTTTGACAAAAATGTCTTCATTAGGCAAAGCAACAAGAACAGAAAGATTCAGTTTATATAATTATGATCAATCACTCCTGACCTTCTTAGTAAACTAATTGATGTTTACCTAATCCAAAAAACATCAAACTCAAATCTCAATTTTTTTTATTTGATGCTGCTTTGCCTGACAAAGACCTTTTGGGTCAAAACACTGTCTATTTTAATACATTGATCTTTGGGAGCTACAGTGGCAGTGTACTGATATTTATTTTTGAAGTGCTTTCTCTGATTGAGCACCTGCCTAAGGTTCTTATGGGTATGCATACATTTTCTTCTAATTTAAAAAAAAAAAAAAAAAAATTCAAAATTGAATCATCAAAAATGAAGTCTCAGTCCGTGTGTCTGTGACATCCCCCAGCCTACTAAACCTACTGGTTCAGAATGCGGGGCTTCTAATTGGTTCACGCCCATTAATTACCAACAGTATAAAAATGGTGTTGTATTCCTAGAGGACAGGCACTTTCTGTGGAACATTCCTCAGGCGTGACTCATTTTTTTTTTTTGTGTTGACCTGGTGCATGTAGCATATTTCCTTTTGTTATTCTTTTTGTTTCTGATATATCCATAGACTTTCTGTGTATTGTTTTGTTTGTATAATTTGTTGGGTCGTAATGGTCTATTTTTCTGCTTTCAGGAAATTTGTGTCAGATGTTTGATCTTCCACCACCAAGGAGGGAGCTGTTATCACCAAAGCTGCTATGGAAAGCTTGGCTGACAATATTAAGGACTATTGGGCACACAATTGGTCCACGTTCTGGAAAGTCTTAAAATACGAATCTACCTAGAAAGTAAATTTACCACAGCCTGCAAAAGAAACACTGAATTTAGCAAGGATTATGGTCCATAGCAGAGCACAATTTCTGTACTCCTATAGTAACAACTGTTATGAAAGTAATAGAAATAACACCTGATTTAAGTCAACACTGAGGAAAAAGAAAAACCAGATATAAATGTTTGAATAATTGTTTTGTAATCATTATCAGATCTGCAAGAAATTTTCTGGTCATGGAAAAGGCACACCAGATTGGTGCACCAATGTGGCCAATGAGCTGGGAAAGATCCTTATATTGGTCCAGACCTATGAGGAATCGCAGAATAAAAAAAAACTGTGTCCGACGGCTGAAGGCCTCATGGAGAGGTAATGAAGAGCTGGTGAGGCACCCCCTGAAATCATGTATAAGAACCGTGACTACATTGTCCATGGCGTGTCTTCAGAGAATGGACAGAGAGGGGTATGTTGGGGAGTCTTGACATCTTCCACTGGATCCATCGTTTCAATGTGGCCGTATCACCACCCGAAATATGCCCTGTTTAAGTCTGCCCTCTCTGCTGCGATCTTTGCCTACAACAAGGATGACATTGCTCTCCTGGTGCAGGCGATATGTGCTGCTATGCTTCCCTGACTGATAGCCACATAATTGAATCACACATCAGCAAGTCAGATCTGAGCCATTATGTCAGGAGGATCACAGTCAGTGCCCATGAAACCTGTGCGCATGTCCAGAGAGCTATTGACATCCTTGAAGGGAGCAGCTGGGATGGATGAGAACCAGCTGCATCTACGTCCATCGACCACGTCAGGGAGAACCAACAGAAGCACCTTGAATGCATCCAGGATCCACCGGGAAGGAACATGTACACCATTACAAAAAAAAAAGGTGACCCGTAATGGTGTGCGCCTTCTACGGTACAGGAAGGTACTGGAAGGCTTTCACTCTTTTCTGCCCAACATGATCCAGAGGCCCCACTGTGCTGCTGTCCCCCTCCAGGTGCATCTCCTTGGGAGAAAAGAAAAACATCTGCAGGTTTATTTTAGTAGAGCTAAAACTGATGCTGGGGTTATAATTATATTCTTTACATCAATTAGTTTATTAAACCTTTGCATTACATAGAAGCTGACTACTGCATTTCCCTGATTCTACTGCGTGATTCCGAGTCGCTCAGCTTCTTGTACCTAAACTTACGTTTGGTGTCCGACATTTCATAAATTTGCTTTATAAATGCGATTTAAACATATGGGTAACTAACAAAAATAAAATAGAAGAGCATTTTGAGAGCAGCAAGATATGTTTTATTGGATGTAAGACACAGACCTTTTCAGTGTAATTCTACTTTTTGACCAGAAGAACAGGGGTAGGAGACCAGGCCCCAAGTTGGTTTGGTTTTTTTGGATGAAACATTTTTTCTTGGTTCATTATATTTAAACTGGACCAATAAGAAAAACTTTGACCCACTGCTTTTTCACAAAAAAGTTTATTTATAAATAATGCCTAATATTTCACAAGCTGTTTTAAGAAGACAGGCAGCATCACTAAATAGCATTTTGCAAATATTAAGCAAGCATTCCATTCAAAACAATAATAGATAATATCATTACTGCTACTACCAGACTACTAACAATATTTAAAAATAAAAATACATACTCTTTAAAATTACACAGCCACATGACAACATTTAAAAAGAAAACAGAAGTTCCCAGAAGTACTGCAATACCGGATCAATGTGTGGAGTGGATGGAGCATTTAGACCTTACATGAGCATTTGTCGTTCCCACCTCAGATTTGACAAAGGCTCAAGAAATGCGTGAAGCTGTGGGGAGGGGACACTATGAAGGGGAGGGGAGGTTCCAAACAACTAAATAGACCTACAATCACACTCACTACAGACATGAAACAACATTAAAATGTGAGTGTTTATCAAAGATAAAAAATAAAAAAAAAACCTCTTCAGGAAGCATTTTATCAGAAAAAAACTTTTCCAGCCCATTCTCCTTTGAATTTTTAGAGTTTAATATTTCCCATTTATTTGAATAATTAAACTGTCATCACATCTAAATCACAATTTAATAAGTTAGGTTCATTACATAAGTGAAGCTTTGTCTTCTAATCAAAGTGCCATCAATTATAGTAGAAAGTTTATTTAAGTTCTATTATTGGACCAGGAAATCAGGGGAGAGCGCGAACGCAGTCCCCCACTACCAGAAATTATGCAGTCGAGATTCCCACATTTGGGGAATTCGCAGGGGTCAGCACAACCGGAGTGCAATGGCTGAGCCTCACCCTGGGTGAACCACCTTCATGATCATGGTGTCTCCCCTGCCAGGTAAGTATGAGTTGTACACGTCCCATGAAGGGGAGTCACTTGAGGGGACATCATTCTCACAGACGGTGAGGCATACACTTCACTACATATCGTTCATCACTGCGATCTATTCTAAACCCTCAATCTATACTCTAAACTCTGGATCTTGTTAAATCAGTCATTTTTACAGTCGTACAGTATACGCTGGCTGATCGACTCCTTGACACTTTCATAAGCACAAACATTCCATTTCATTATTTAACAGGGACATTTTAGAGGATTATAAAGCTAGAGTGACAATAGAGTGGCCAAGGTTTAAAAGAGTGAAACCAAAGTAACATACTGAAAATGTTTTTGACAAATCTGTGAATTGTCCACCTCAAATGATACCTGGCTTTAATAAACTGATAGTGGAAGATAATTAAATACAGTTACTATCTTGGAACGTCTTAGATGTTCAACATTCTGGTCCTAGAAATACATTCACATTCCATTTTAAATATAAACAAAGTAGCAAGCATCATCACTACATAGAAATTCAAAACTATTAAGTTAGCATTCCATTTTTATCATTATAATTAATATTATGTAAATGATATTAAATGCTGGTATTTCTAACATATATATACACATATGTGAATATGTATTCATTTGAATATACAATTATGTGACATTTCTTTCTTTTGACACTGTAAGGGGGTGCACCGTTCCCGGAGGTACTGCAATACCGGGTCGATGCGTGGAGTGGACGGAGCAAGCCCCTATTTCATCTCCCTATTCCAAAAATCAATTTAATATATGGTGCCCGGGTAGGGCACGTATCAGATATTAAACTGATAAGAACAGATACTACACTTGATCTTAGCCAAAAGGCCGAGAAGCGATACCCACAAACTGTCACCAGTACAGACCACATTCTAGGAGACAGTAAACATGACGACGGTAAGATTTTATTTGATTTGATTTACTTTATTGTTACTCAGATAATTCGTGTATAGAATGTAACTGTTAACATTACTCCGATTTGGCTTAAAGGGTTATAAAATTCCCTTTTAGTACCAGTCATTCACACCTCAGATTTGAAACAGGCTCAAGAAATGGGTGTGTAGAAAGCTGTGGTAATGTGATTGGGTAAAGGGTGACAAGAAGGGAGGAGACATTAAGGGGGGAGGAGTTCAAACACAATAACAACTCAATAGACCTACATCACACTCACTACAGACAAACTCTTAAACGCTTTCTTTAACAGAGAAACAGTACTTTCATCTATCAACAATCGAGTAAGTTTTAAAACTATATGCTAATATTAAGCATTTTAACAAAAGAACATTAAAAGGTGAATGCAGAAAGATGTCACTATATTTTAAAAAAGTGAAATATATATATATACACATACATATACACACACATATACACACATAATATATTATATATATATATATATATATATATATAGACTTCAGATTTGTAATTCATGTAATTTTTAATCGCTTGACAGCTCATACATGTATTAAAAAAAAATTCTTGATTTCAATTTGCCCATGTCGAGTAACCGGTAAAATACCGGAAGTGGTGCTTTACACGTACGAGATTTCATGAAAAGCATTATTAGACCTTTTTCGCAGGCTGCACAATATTTAACCCATTTAAAAATCACAATAAAGCACAATGCTATTGTGAATTTACAAAGGCCGCAAATCAATTAAAATTATATGCTGCAGGTTTAATATATATATGCGCTGTAATTATTTACATGCATGTAGGTCATCTGCATGCATCTCAGAGAGGCTCCGTTCACAGTGAATGTTGACACAGTGAACAGTTATTTTACATTAGTGTCGCATTTCAAACTTCATCTCTGCATATGCTGAGAGTTTGGATTGCTTTTAATGTTATTTAAAAGCATTTTTGTAGTACCGACTCCCGTGTATATTCGGTACCCGCAGCTGCGTTTCGGTCGCTTCCGTGTTAATCTAAGCGCAGGGCTCCAGACTGTAGCCGAATACAGACTTTGTAGCCTCTGCCATGTGTTACTATATGAGGACAGGAACGCATAAACTGTCCGTTACTTCATGAGAATTTACCGTTTCATTTGAGAAAACTGTCATATTATGAACTCAAAGGTCTTCACGGCAACCCATAATAACAAAAGTTTGGTTTAACGTGAAGAAATTGACAATATATTAGGCTACTGTTGTAGCCTACAGTAGATTTAGCTACATCTCTATGCAACAATAATACTCCTTTACTAATAATAATAATAATAACAATAATTATGCCTAAATGGTTATTTTTCACTTTTGTGGTAAATAGATTATTTCCTGATTAATATATAATATATGTTCCTAGATTTATTTGTTGCACTGTTTTTTTATACAGTTATATTGTAAAACTAAAATACCTTTTTCTGTTTGCTGTGTTAGATTTGTGGCTGCATTTGAAGTTCTTTTTCACTTAAGATAAATAATATTACTGTCAAATACATGTCAGACAATAAAAATACTGTAATAAAACAGTAGTTCACTGTATGTATATGTTCATGTTTTATTAAAGGATAAATCTGAAGCACACCATAAAATAATTCTAGCAATTCACACAGGGATAGTGTATATACAACTGTAAATACAGATACACACCCAGGTATCGGATCAGTACTCAGTATCAGCCAATACCCTGACCCTCAGTCTCGGAATCAGTATCAGGAAGGGAAAAGGATGTCAGAACATTTCTATGTCCACATCCGCACTTAAAACACTACTACACAATACTCAAATTTACAACAAATTATCCAAGCAGAACAACACGCTGATAATATTTGAGGCTCCAAATTAAGCTCTATTAATCTCTATTAATCTCTATAGCTCCTCATCCTATCTCTAAGGGAGTGCCCTGCCACCCTGCAGAGAAAGCTCATTTCGGCCGCCTGTATCTGGGATCTCATTCTTTCGGTCATGACCCAAAGCTCATGACCACAGGTGAGAGTAGGAACGTAGATTGACCGGTAAATCGAGAGCTTCGCCTTGCAGCTCAGCTCCTTCACCACGACAGACCGGTACTTCGACCGCATTACTGCAGAAGCTGCACCGATCCGTCTGTCAACCTCACGCTCCTTCCTTCCCTCACTCGTAAACAAATCCCCAAGATACAAACTCCTCCACTTGAGGCAGGACCTCTCCACCAACCTGAAGAGGACAAACCACCCTTTTCCGACTCAGAACCATGGTCTCAGACTTGGAGGTGCTGATCCTCAGCCCAGCCGCCACGAGGGACACGGTCGAATGCCTTCTCCAGATCCACAAAACACATGTGGACTGGTTGGGCAAACTCCCATAAACCCTCCAGCACCCTAGAGAGGGTATAGAGCTGGTCCAGTGTTCCACGACCGGGACGAAAACTGCATTGTTCCTCCTGAATCTGAGGTTCAACTATCAGCCTTATTCTCCTCTCCAATACCCTGGCATAGACTTTCCCGGGGAGGCTGAGGAGTGTGATTCCTCTGTAGTTGGAACACACCTTCCGGTCCCCCTTCTTAAAAAGAGGAACCACCACCCCGGTCTGCCAGTCCAGAGGCACTGTCCCCAACCGCCACGTGATGCTGCAGAGGCGTGCCAGCCAAGACAGCCCCACAACATCCAGAGACTTGAGGTACTCAGGGCGTATCTCATCCACCCCTGCTGCCTTGCCACCAAGGAGCTTTCCAACTACCTCAGTGACCTCAGCTTGGGTGATGGGTGAGCCCACCTCTGAGTCCCCGGCCTCTGCTTCCTCAGTGCAAGACATGTCGGTGGGATTGAGGAGATCCTCAAAGTATTCCTTCCACCGCCCAATGATGTCCCCAGTTGAAGTCAGCAGATTCCCACCCCCACTGTAAACAGTGTTGGCAGGGCACTGCTTCCCCTCCTGAGGCGCCGGACGGTTTGCCAGAATTTCTTCGGGGCCGACCGATAATCCTTCTCCATGGTCTCACCGAACTCCTCCCAGACCCGAGTTTTTGCCTCCACAACTACCCGGGCTGCTGTCCGCTTGGCCTGCCGGTACCCGTCAGCTGCCTCAGGAGTCCCCCAAGCCAACCAGGCTTGATAGGCCTCCTTCTTCAGCTTGACGGCATCCCTTACATCCGGTGTCCACCACCGGGTTCGGGGATTGCCGCCACGACAGGCACCGGAGACTTTACGACCACAGCTCCGAGTGGCCACGTCGACAATGGAGGTAGAGAACATGGTCCACTCGGACTCAATGTCTCCAGCCTCCCTCGGAATCTGGTTGAAGCTCTGCCGGAGGTGCGAGTTGAAGATCTTTCTGACAGGGGACTCGGCCAAACGTTCCCAGCAGACCCTCACAGTACGTCTGTCCAGCTTCCTCCCCTGCCATCTGATCCAACTCACCACCAGGTGGTGATCAGTTGACAGCTCCGCCCCTCTCTTCACCTGAGTGTCCAAGACATACGGCCGGAGGTCAGATGAAACAACTACAAAGTCGATCATCGACCTCCGCCCTAGGGTGTCCTGGTGCCACGTGTAATGGTGGACACCCTTATGCTTGAACATGGTGTTCATTAAGGACCAACTGTGGCTTGCACAGAAGTCCAATAACAGAACACCGCTCTGGTTCAGATCAGGGGGGCCGTTCCTCCCAATCACGCCCCTCCAGGTAGCACTGTCGCTGCCCACGTGAGAGTTGAAGTCCCCCAGTAGAACGACAGAGTCCCCGTTCGGAGCACTTTCCAGCACCCCTCCCAGAGACTCCAAGAAGGCCAGGTACTCTGCACTGTCATTCGGCCCGTAAGCACAAAAAACAGTGAGAGCCCTATACCTGACCCAAAGGCGCAGTGAAGCGACCCTCTCGTTCACCGGGGTAAACTCCAACACATGGCGGCTGAGCTGGGGGGCTATGAGAAAGCCCACACCAGCCCGCCGTCTTCCACCGCAGGCAACTCCAGAGTAGCGGAGAGTCCAGTCTCTCTCAAGAAGTTGGGTTCCAGAGCCCAAGCTGTGAGTGGAGGTGAGCCCGACTATCTCTAGTCGGTATCTCTCGACCTCCCGCACAAGCTCAGGCTCCTTCCCCGCCAGCGAGATGACGTTCCATGTCCCTAGAGCCAGATTCCGTGTCCGGGGATTGGGTTGCCGAGACCCCTGCCTTCGGCTGCTGCCCAATCCACAATGCACCGGCCCCATATGGTTCCTCCCGCAGGTGGTGGGCCCACGGGAGGTCGGCCCCACGTCACTCATTTGGGCTGAGCCCGGCCGGGTCCCGTGGGGAAAGACCCAGCCACCAGGCGCTCGCCTACGAGCCCCAACCCCAGGCCTGGCTCCAGGGTGGGGCCCCGGTTGCGCCATACCGGGCGACGTAACGGCCTTTGATTTTTTAGAATCCATTAGGGGTTTTGAACTGCTCTTTGTCTGGCCAATCACCTAGGACCTGTTTGCCTTGGGAAACCCTACCAGGGGCATATAGCCCCCGACAACGTAGCTCTTAGGGTCATTCGGGCACTCAAACCCCTCCACCACGATAAGGTGGCAGTTCACTGGAGGAGTATTATATATTATTTATATTTAAACAGGTTAATGCAGAAGTCAAAACCAGTTTTCTTCATCTTCGAGTCCTAGCTAAAGTGAAATAATTTCTTTTAAGGACTTTGAAAGGGTGATCCACGCATGTATCTCAACAAGGCTTGACTATTGTAATTCTCTTTATGTGGGAATCAACCAGGAATCTCTTAACCGTCTGCAGATGGTTCAAAATTCAGCTGCTACTGGTGTGCGTAAATGAGAGCACAGTTCTGAAATCCCTACATTGGCTTCTAATTCGCTACAGAATCGATTTTAAAGTTTTATTGCTGGTTTTTAAATCCTTAAATGGACCAGCTCCTGTTTACATCTCTGACTTGCTATCCATTCACAATCCTGGAAGGTCTCTTAGGTCATCCAACCAGATACTGCTAAATGTTCCTGGGGCTAGATTTAAAATAGAGAGGAGAGACCGTGCTTTTGCCATTGCTACACTGAAACTTTGAAACAGCCTACCGGTTTCCATTAGAACTGCCTCAACACTGCGCGATTTTAAAACAAAACTTAAAACTCATCTTTTTTCTTTGGCTTTTAATTGTAGTGATTTGTTTTGGGTCTGGACTAGTCTGTTTTGTGTTTTAATTTATGTTATACATGGTGCTAAATGTTTGATATATATTTTACATATTGCGCAGCATTTACATATTGTCAACATTTGTCATTTTTCATTGTGCTACATAAAGTTGAGTTGAGTTATGTACTGTTCTTTCTTATTTACTTTATATTTGCCCTTTTAATGAAGCTATAAGGCAATACAATGAGTGTTAATATTGGAAAGTAATTTCATCTCGTATATACACAAACTATAACATGCACACACATTGAGGGAGTGGATATATAATTGGATTTTTAAGAGCCTACCTGATGTCACAAATATTGGCTACGTTAACTTGATGACACTCAGAAAATTTTAAAAACACTCATTTGTCAGCCCAACTGTTTTATTAGGAAATAACCAAGAAAAGATGAATTTCTTTATTAGCACTTGTCTAAGCAATATACTATATTCTAAAAAAAATTTTTTTATTTTTCTACCAATTTAGGGGGTGCACCGTTCCCGGAAGTACTGCAATACCAGGTCGATGCGTGGAGTGGATGGAGCAAGCCCCTATTCCATCTCCCTGTTCCAAAAATCAATTTAATATATGGTGCCCGGGTAGGGCACGTATCAGATATTAAACTGATAAGAACAGATACTACACTTGATCTTAGCCAAAAGGCCGAGAAGCGATACCCACAAACTGTCACCAGTACAGACCACATTCTTCTAAGACAGTAAACATGACGACGGTAAGATTTTATTGTTTTCATTTTTTTACTCAAACGTTCTTGTACAGAATGTAACTTATCATTGCTAAAGTAAAGGGGGGATGATGACCCTTCAAGCCTTATCTGAGCATTAGTCGTTCACACCTCAGATTAGAAAAAGGCTCAAGAAATTGGTGAAGAAAGCTGTGATAATGTGATTGGGTAAAGGATGGGAAGAAGGGAGGGGACACTATGGGGGGGAGGGGGGTTCAAACGCAATAACATCACTCACTACAGACATGAAAGAACAAAAGTGAGACTAAAATGTTGGGGACGCACTAAAAAAAATGACCATATGGTAAACTCAAGCGCTTCAGAGAAACAATCGGCCAACTTCCATCAACAACAAATCAATTAAGTTTTTTATATTTAGGAACTTTCAGATCCCTTTAGCGCCTTTTTCCATGAAAGGTACATGAGGGACAAATATAGAGGCTTTTCTTTGGATAAACCCTTGCTTTCTTTGAGTTGGCCAGTACTGCCCCGCTAGCATGAGATCTGACCTTCCCACAGGAACGTCTCTCTTGGCGTCTGTTCTGTGCAGTGAGAGGCAAAGAAGCACTCGTCAATAAATGAGGCCTAAAAAACAGCTTTTCCAAGCACCTGTCCCTTACTGTTAGGAGTTATAAACAAACATAGCTTCTCTGTAAATATGCACATAGTTTGTTACTCAGACGCAAACCACACATGGGGCCATTCACATCACGTTTAAAAACGTGTCCGCCCCGCCTTTTCCTTCTTTCCAAAGTGCTTGCACTCCTGTGGCATCTGTGGTTGCCAAGCAATCATGAACCATGTGATGGAATTTAATTAATCATAACTAAAATTTCTACTTCCTGACAGGAATAACTTTTATGATTTTGAGACCTAAATGTCCCCAAAACTTGGGTCCAAGACAGTGTGTGTCTGAATCATGTCCAAATATAAGAAAAGGGGAAATTAAATTTAGGGACAAGCTAAACAACTATTTAAATATCATTGCCTCATGATACTGAGTAACCAACGATGAAGGGGGTTGGATTCTGGAATACACAGCCACTTCAATATTATATATATATATATATATATATATATATATATATATATATATATATATATATACAGTACTGTGCAAAAGTTTTAGGCAGGTGTGAAAAAATGCTGTAAAGTAAGAATGCTTTCAAAAATAGACATGTTAATAGTTTATATTTATCAATTAACAAAATGCAAAGTGAGTGAACAGAAGAAAAATCTACATCAAATCAATATTTGGTGTGACCACCCTTTGCCTTCAAAAACAGCATCAATTCTTCTAGGTACACTTGCACACAGTTTTTGAAGGAACTCGGCAGGTAGGTTGGCCCAAACATCTTGGAGAACTAACCACAGTTCCTCTGTGGATTTAGGCAGCCTCAGTTGCTTCTCTCTCTTCATGTAATCCCAGACAGACTCGATGATGTTGAGATCAGGGCTCTGTGGGGGCCATACCATCACTTCCAGGACTCCTTGTTCTTCTTTACACTGAAGATAGTTCTTAATGACTTTCGCTGTATGTTTGGGGTCGTTGTCATGCTGCAGAATAAATTTGGGGCCAATCAGATGCCTCCCTGATGGTATTGCATGATGGATAAGTATCTGCCTGTACTTCTCAGCATTGAGGATACCATTAATTCTGACCAAATCCCAACTCCATTTGCAGAAATGCAGCCCCAAACTTGCAAGGAACCTCCACCATGCTTCACTGTTGCCTGCAGACACTCATTCGTGTACCGCTCTCCAGCCCTTCGGCGAACAAACTGCCTTCTGCTACAGCCAAATATTTCAAATTTTGACTCATCAGTCCAGAGCACCTGCTGCCATTTTTCTGCACCCCAGTTCCTGTGTTTTCGTGCATAGTTGAGTCGCTTGGCCTTGTTTCCACGTCGGAGGTATGGCTTTTTGGCCGCAAGTCTTCCATGAAGGCCACTTCTGACCAGACTTCTCCGGACAGTAGATGGGTGTACCAGGGTCCCACTGTTTTCTGCCAATTGTGAGCTAATGGCACTGCTCGACATCTTCCGATTGCGAAGGGAAGTAAGCATGATGTGTCTTTCATCTGCTGCAGTAAGTTTCCTTGGCCGACCACTGCGTCTACGGTCCTCAACGTTGCCTGTTTCTTTGTGCTTCTTCAAAAGAGCTTGGACAGCACATCTGGAAACCCCTGTCTGCCTTGAAATTTCTGCCTGGGAGAGACCTTGCTGATGCAGTATAACTACCTTGTGTCTTGTTGCTGTGCTCAGTCTTGCCATGGTGTATGACTTTTGACAGTAAACTGTCTTCAGCAACCTCACCTTGTTAGCTGAGTTTGGCTGTTCCTCACCCAGTTTTATTCCTCCTACACAGCTGTTTCTGTTTCAGTTAATGATTGTGTTTCAACCTACATATTGAATTGATGATCATTAGCACCTGTTTGGTATAATTGTTTAATCATACACCTAACTATATGCCTACAAAATCCCTGACTTTGTGCAAGTGTACCTTGAAGAATTGATGCTGTTTTGAAGGTAAAGGGTGGTCACACCAAATATGGATTTGTTTTAGATTTTTCTTCTGTTCACTCACTTTGCATTTTGTTAATTGATAAATATAATCTATTACCAAGTTTATTTTTGAAAGCATTCTTACTTTACAGCATTTTTTCACACCTGCCTAAAACTTTTGCACAGTACTGTATATATATATATATATATATAAATAAAAATCAAGTAATTATCAACATTTATCCCTCTAAATAATAAAATTCAATGTGGGCCTATTTGACATGGTTTTAAAGCTATTGTTATCCTGTTTGGTCTTCAAATGGCTTAAAATGTACATATGTACACCAGAGAAATCTACATTTTCTCAGGAGAGCATGCCCCCAAACCTTCCTAGCAAACTACATTTTGTGACCTCAGTAACAGCCTTGGCTCTATTCTAACGAAATATTTCTCCAAATGAGCGCACTTTTGGACTAAAAGCTGTATGTGTGTGTATGCGCTGTGATCAAAAATAAATGGGAGCAAACCCGATCGAATGTAGAGGTTTGTCTCTTTATTCAATTCAAAATATCAATAACTACCGATTGATTTTACATTATTTTGCTTTCCTGTCAGAAATTAAGAATTATTAGAATCACTAAATAATGGTTAACTGTCAGAGCTATTCAATACCTCTAAACAAGGTTAAATCATAATATTTATTGTAAAAATGTTTCTGCAATAGCTGCCAAAAATAGCATAGCTCCACTGTGGTTTGTGATGTTTATGAAAAAAAAAAAAAACTTCAGAAGAGAACTTCAGAAATGTATATAATAAAAAATACACACACACACACACACGTTAAACAGTGATTGTCATCAGGAAATGAGAACCAAAATAACAAAAAAACGTTTCAGTGGAGAATGACTATGAGCTTTACTAGACTAAAATGCATGATCATGGCAACACAGAAAAAGCGTGCACAGTGCAAAACAGGCTGTGCTTTAGTAAAAATTGCAGAAAATAACGAGTGTTTTGTCACTATAATATTACTTTGGTCACAATAACGGATAACCAAACAAGTGAGACACCAGAACGCTATGGTTCCCAAGCTGTCAATCATCGCAGTTTCAAGAGGGTCTTTTTCCCGTACACACGTAACGATAATTTAGGGGATTCAGTCACACATTTAAATACGGTTGTCACTTCAGACACTTACAGCATACGTGGCTTTTAAATTCGCAGCACATCCCCTGACATCAATTGAAATAATGCGCTTTAAAGACAGAGAGCAGCACTCAGTCTGTGTTCAAAGCAAGTGAACATATATCTGAGTTAAACTTTCACTTTATTCTGACTCTACAGCTTGAGTTTCTTACACATTCAATTGAAAGGTGAAGTATGAGGAGAAAAAGTACACAACATATATGTGTATATACCTCATATATATGAAAAGGACAGTTCTATTTTTTGAACCAGTAAATCAGGGGAGAGCGCGAACGCAGTCCCCCACTACCAGAAATTATGCAGTCGAGATTCCCACATTTGGGGAATTCGCAGGGGTCAGCACAACCGGAGTGCAATGGCTGAGCCTCGCCCTGGGTGAACCACCTTCATGATCATGGTGTCTCCCCTGCCAGGTAAGTATGAGTTGTACACGTCCCATGAAGGGTAGTCACTTGAGGGGACATCATTCTCAGAGAGGGTGAAGCAGCATTTCAAGAGACATAACAATACATATAATTCAACGCAAGGAAAACGCAGAATATTGTCAGCTGTTCTTAAAATTTCGCCGCCAATCTATCTTAAAAAGGATACCATTTATTATTGTAGCGAACATTTCCCATGATGCAACAGAAGCGTCAACCAGCCAATGGAATAACAGATCATAAACAAATAAACAGATCAGACAAAATCGTTATTATGAGTCCACAATAATCAGAGTGAAGAAACCCAAGCTGAAACGCTAGACATTCATCCTTTCACGTTCGATATGTGCTGAGATAATAAACAACCACAAGCATTTTAAAATGAAAGCATGACGTAATCAACACAGGCGCCGTCGAAAGGAAGTCATCTACGTCACTTCCGTGAGACAAGAACAAAAGGCGCCAGTACATTTCACACGAGACACAACCACAACGTTCAAATAGACTCAGACGGAGAATAGTAAAACCGGGTTATTTTATTAATGAAATATAGAGGAGCGACTGCTTTTTTGTTTGTCTTCAGACTTTGACCTGCACACCTAAAACAAATACGCAGTTATTAACCACGCAGACACCAATAGGAGTTCAGTTCATGCGCAGGAAGAGATTTGAACGCGGGAGAAATGAGGCGCTGAACACAATCACATCACAGGAAAACGGCCGAGAAGGGAGAGGACATGACTATTATTCATACTATTTACTCGCGCTATATCGTTCAAAAGTTTGAGATCGGGAATATTTTTGTCTCTTCTGCAGTTATTTGAAGCAAAAGTAGTGATATTGTGATATTTTTTTTTTAATTTAAAAGAACCGTTTTCTATTTGCATACATTTTAAAATGCAATTCTTTCCTGTGTTGGCAAAGATACATTTTCAGCAACATTAACTGTTCCTTCTCAATGCTAAAACGTGTACGAGTTTATTTTTCTCAGGATTCTTTGATGAACAAAAAGTTCAAAAGGACTTAAATAAAAAATACTTTAAGACTTCATACTAGAGCTGCACGATTTATTGCAAAAAATAACATTAAACTTGAATGCGATTATCGCTTAAACACGATTCTTAGTGCGATTAAGAAATCGGAAAGGCTGCGATTGTTTTTCCACGAACGGCTCGTAAATGAAATAAATGCTAATCCATCTGAAAGCACTGCGAGTTTGAGTCGCTTATCATGTGTATTAGAAAAAGCAACGCGCGCCAAACATCTTTCCAGACATGAGAAGCTGACATCTTGTCAAAAGACAACATTTAATATCAAGTTTTTACTCCAAACTCACTTCATAACGGCAGTTGAGCGTCCTTCTGTGAGATGAAGTGGCCTCTTACACAGAATAAGGCAGTCCTGTGTCTATTAGTCATGTTTAATCAATCAAAGCGTTTTAATCTTCTGTTCAGCTAATATTCATCTACCGCGATATGACACGTGCTATCTTCTTCTTCTGCAGGGCATATTCGGAGTTCTGCGCGAGAGCGCCCTCTGGCTTTCACATGAAGCATTTACTTCTGATCACAGCGCCGTACAGCTCTGTCAAGCTGCGCATTAAATAATTGCAGCCTTGGTGAGCAGAAGAGATCTTTTAAAAACATTTAACAATCTGAACAATCTAAACATTGAACGTGAATTTACACATTTTAATCACAATTGTGCAGCCCTAGATGAATCTTTATTTAAAAGCCACTGATTCAGACTGAAAAAGAAAGCCTCTGCATTCTGAGGATGATGATCATCATCATCAGACAGGAGAACAAACCTCAGCATGAAGGTTTGAAGGAACAACTTTTGATGAGTGTAAATAAAATGTGATGCAGGTAAAAATCAGCAGGAAGAATTTCTACAAAATTGTGTAGTTAATTTCAAAATGCAAAATTATTTTATTTTTATCAGTTGAGAGATACTAAGGCAAAATTCAAACGTCGAACCACAAAGATTGCTTTCACTTTACCAGCAACAACCAAATCATCACATGAGAGAGGATGTAGTTATATAGCTTGGGAGTCTCGCTCTCCGTCAAGCGATCTGTACTATTTAGCTCAAAATGATGCGCAGTGAGTGTACTCTAGTGTGAAGGCACACACACACACTCAGAGAAAGAGCGAGAGTCTACCACGCAGAATCAACGCGCAACATGTAAATGATATTCTTTGTCGTATTTCCTGTCAAAATAACGGAGTTCATTTGGAATTATTCAGCTATTAAGAGAAGGGTCTGTCCGCATCCCGCAGTACTACAACGTGGTTACGCCTCTTCAAGTTACGCCTTCCGCGAATAAACAAGCGTGGACATCATTGACTAAAACAATCTTTTAAAGTAAATTATTTTATGTTTTATGAATGAAATGTGTGTAAGATTAGCTTATATTGCTATCGAATCTTGAGTATGAAACAAGCTAGTAGTAAAACAAAATAAATACTATCAAATTAATACGAACTCATGCAATTATAGCTAAAAACCTACCCCCACACCCAAACCTTTCCCTAAACCTACCCCTTCCATAAAAATGTACTGAAGAGTTTCATTGTCAAAATACTTTAAAAATGACGAAAACAAACAACATCCCTTATCACTAGGTGGCGATAGTGAAGCTTAAAAAGCAAAAAGAATGAAGTAGAAGAAGAGCAGTGCTAGTGATGATTCATAGACGATTGTGTCTAGAAGGGATGCAGCTATGACCAGAAGTGAGACAGAATCTTTGGATAAATAACTGTAAATTAAATGTGCTACTTATCAAATTGTGTTTTATTAACATCTACACCCACCCCAACCCTAAACCTACCCTTACAATACTGCAAATACAGTTATTAAATAAAATAAATACATATTAAATGACGGAGTATTGATGCGCGCATGTGCAGCGGCTGCATCATCTTTTTTTGACATCTCGCGTGGTTCTGTGTGACTTGGACAACTTCAGGTTACGCCCCCTGCAACAGGTTACGCCTTCTTCCTGTTACGCCCCCTCTCTTGCAGTCCGCAGACAGATTCTATTGGCTTTTAAGGACAAACAGAAGAGATGCCAGTTTCTCCAGCAGTGGGCAGAACTAATGCGCAAACTGCAATGTCATTGGCTGGAGCTCATCTATTACTATCCCCGTTTTGATTTCAGCAAATCAGAGAGAACACTGATTAATATTCATGAACCCAATTCCTCATCAATCCTTGGAGCGTTGTATATTGATATTAGCAGTAGAATTATTATTAGTATTGTCATCATCTTATTATTATTAGGGGTGGTCGATATAGCCTCAATTATATCACTATATTTCAAGAATATTTGCGATAGTGATATTTATGACGATACAGAGAAAAATATATGAAATGTTTTATTGGTGATTGCAGCTGGCAGGCCAGCAGCATTAATTAGTGCAAATATTTTTTACATTTTAACATTTTTCATCATTTAGCAGACGCTTTTATCCAAAGCGACTTACAAGGGGAGCAATTAGGGGTTAGGTGCCTAAGGGCACTTTAGTCATGGTATCAAAGGTGGAGAGAGTACCGTTTATTCACAATCCCCACCTTCAATTCCTGCCGGCATGGGAATCGAACTGGCAACCTTCAGATTACAAGCCCGACTCCCTCACCACTAGGCCACGACTACTAAACATTGGACTGCTGTCCCTCTTTCTAAACAATTTAACGTTCCAAAACTGACTGTGTTTTACTGAATACTCGCAGAGACGGGCATTTTGACAATTTGTACGTATTTGACCATTTTAGCGCCGTAAGCCACTCATTTTGGTACTTGAGACTCAGAAGCTGTTTGAGACTGAGAAACGGCTTGTGCGCGCCCCTAATTTAGATCAGTAGTGGTGCACGTGCTTTTGGTGTGAGCGTGAAGCATCTGGGAATTACTAAAATGATGCGCTATACAAGCGAAAGGAGCGAAAGTGACGAGTGAGAGATAGGCGCCCGCGCTGGTGTGTGTTACTTCAACATCGGAGAGAGAAGAGCAAGAACACGCAGCTGACGTTATTGCCTGTGCAAGCTGCTAACAAAACGGATCAGCTCAGAAACGGAAAAAACGTGACATTGACCGGTCGGTCTCCTATCCGGGATGATCATGAGGAAAATTGTTCTGGCCTCTTGTAATCAAACCATTTCCATTATTATTGAAGTAGCTCCCTTTTAGGCACTAAATCATCATCGGAGGCTGACATGCTGCTGGTGTTGTTTTTGTTTCTAGGGAACACACCATGCGTCATCGCATCGCTTTATCATTGATATCACAATTTGACACTTTTTCATCATGTAAAAAAATCATACCGGTATTATTGTGGACGGTATGACATGGCACACCCCTATTAATAATAATAATAATAAAAATAAATAATTGCTATTATATAATTTTTTTACAGAACCACTAAATGACCAACAATATCCACCAGTCCTTAGTTGAAAGGCTAAATATGCATTCATATGTGGTTACTAAGTTTAAGTTCTAACATATAGTATCATTCATATATATATATATATATATATATATATATATATATATATATATATCCCTTGAGGAAAAAAATTATGAAAAAATACTTGCACGTGAAAAAATAAAATATGCTACAGTTGCTGGCACTTACTTTACAAAAAGATGCTATTCGATTGTTTTCAAAATTCTGTGGAAAGAAATGTATTTTTTTTCCTACTATGATAGTAAATGGGGGGGCGAGATCTGCTTGGTTACAAACATTTTTCCAAATATCTCCTTTTGTTTACAGCAGAACAAAGAAAATGTACACAGGTTTGGAACAACTTGAGGGTGAGTAAAAGACAATTTTCATTTTTAAGTGAACTATCCATTTAATACTAATTAAACGTTATCCGTAGAAAAGTACCCTGTGAAAAATCCCATTTCCCTGTTTGAACTTTATCATCGTGAATTTAAGTGATTCACAGCTTGCTTATCACCAGCCAGAAGAAAAATTGAACAACAACTTATTTCAGTGCAATAAAAAAAACAGCATTGTTGAACAACACAACACACTAGTTTCCTAAGATAAGCGCACACATTGCTTCTGTTATTGAACCAGTAAATCAGGGTAGAGGGCGAACGCAGTCCCCCACTTCCAGAAATTATGCAGTCGAGATTCCCACATTTGGGGAATTAGCAGACGTCGGCCCCAGCAACGTACAATGCTGTAGACTGTAGACAGCTCGTGCTTCCGATTGGCCGAAAGTCTACACACTGTAGACAGCTCAGGCTTCCGATTGGCAGAGAGTCTACATTGTCTACGGTAACTAACCAATCGGGTGCGCTAAAAAGTGGCTACACAAACATATGCAAATATATGATGCTCCACTCAGACGATCATCTTTACCACACAAATATATGCAAATACACTGCCAAAAGATCATCTTTGACGATTTTTCCTTCAGCGTTTGTGGTAAGACTGATTTATTATAACATTCACACAAAGTTAGACAGTCGAGAAATACGTTCATTTATATTGATTTTATTCTGGACGTTGTCCGAATGAGAATGAATGAAAAGCGTCAGCTACGTTATTAGTATTATGATCGTTGCATTCATTGACGGGCCTAACGAAAATGATCCATACTTACGACTTTCTACAAATAATGAAAAATGCTATTAGTTTTAATTAAAATATAGTTAATACAAAATAGTTAAAACGTGGTAACAGCAAATTAACCATGGTTACTACATTTTTACTATAATAAACCGTGATAACTACACTTAAACTATTATAAAACCATGCTTACTGCACTTTTCGTGTAATAAACCATGGTTATTTCACTTTACTATAATAAAACATGGTTACTGAACTTTTCCTATAATAAACCAAAGTTAATTTTCATTAGGGAGGCCTGTCAGTACTGCTCCCAATCAAAGTTCTTTTGATTTCATTTAATTTTTTTATCACTATGACCAAATGTCTATAGATCTAATGTCTAGAGATGTACCCGTGGGGGAAATAATTGTATTGTCAATGTTTTTTTTCTTCAATAAATATATTTCCAAATTGCACCAGACTTTGGTATTTACACAAGAAATGAACACATATAAAGAAATCAAAACATTACACTCCATAAATGTGTTAGTTATGCGTAACAAAGTGGAAAGGAAACAGGAAAAAAGTAATGAACACACCAACTGAAATTTATTTAATACAAAGCAGATAAGCCTTTGTTGGTGGACATGTTCAATTTCCCTCACTGTATAACTGCTAACTTCATCATGACCTCTTGAATTTGTCATGGTAAGAATAATTTTTCCCTCTGTGTGTATCATCATGACTATAACAGGCTGTTTTCTACAGGTGTGTTTAACATGGACCCACTGTTGCCAACATTGCAGATTGTAGACACAAGTGTGCCACAAAATAGGCAACAATGCCTTCAAGGCTTCTAAGGAGGCCAAGTCTCTGGCTTCTCGTAACACCTGCCATGAGACGAAGACAGTCCTGGATAAAAGGACAGCTTGTGAGGAAGGTCAGTGTGAGGAATATCTTGGCACTTGAGCTGTTGATGTGTTTCCACCCCGTTTACACATCAGTATAGAATTGTTTGTGCTTGTCATTAAAGTCATTACAATATCTATGTTTTCAGCTAAAAACTAATTATCTTACGTGATATTTTAGTCTCCTTGATTTCCACATTAAAGAAAAAGAAAGTTGCCATCCTGACAAAAAGGAAATCCAAAGGGACTGGAGGAAAGACCTTGAGATCAATGTGGACAGGGCCATTTATGGGCAGGGCCGCTTCAGGTCCTTCACCTTCTTGGAGATGTGGCAGTGGTAAAGCCTGCACAAGACCCTTCAGGCTGACCCGCAAACGGGGACGGACCGCGAAAGAAAAATGGCGCAGGAGCCAAACTGCTCTGCGCAGCAATGGCTGGTGATGAAGGAGAGGGACATCACCACCAAGTCACTGAAGCGCTTCAGGCGATACATTCTCGACAAAGAGGTAGGTTTAAGGTGCCCTTAGTAAAAATCACGGTGCGACAGTTAATGCAAACTTCAAGGCTGAAATGTACCTGTACTTCACAGAAACCTCCACAGGACAGGGCTCCTCCCTCAGCAGCTGCCAGCTCCAGTTCATCAGGGCCAAAAGGTGATGGCGGTTGGGCGGATGACGCTCTGCTGGTGGAAGCTCTCGCCTCCTATGAAAAACAAGGTACATCAGTTTAGTAATATCTTGAATTATTAATGTTATCATAGCATGAACTTTGAATTAATGCATAATCTGTATCAAATAAACCAACATAAAGACACAAGTGTGCTGAACAGGATGAAAGTGTTTGACTTTTGCATACCTGTGTTTGTTCTCATTTGGCAGCATAGGTTGATGCAGGGGGTAAAAAGAAAAGTAAGTCTCCAGACAAAAAGGGCCATCCAGCTCCTCCACAGAAGCCACACACAGACACTACTGCTCCATCAGCTGTAAGTCCATAGTTTATATATTAATGGGGCAGTATAAATGGGGAGGCTACAGTATGCTTATGTCAATTAAAAAAGTTTTTACTAATGCACTTATTTTAAGACTCCTGTATCAGCTCCTGATGTCAAACATGGGAGGACATCTGATGTGGCTGGTGCAGCACTTCAGCCATGCCTGGGCACTGTGACATCAGCAGCAGACAGTGCACATGATGTGATGTGGTGACATGATGTGGTTTTATCCTCCAGAATTTCCTGTAGAGGTGGAAGGGAAAGTCCCCTCAGCAGATTCCTTTTACCACAGCCCTGTTTTTTTTTTTGGAGACCGGTTGGAGTGTGGCGCTACAGTCTGCGCTGTCCAAGGTCTGACTGCCCTGCCCGTTCCAATCAGAACGCTTTTCTGTACTGTTGCAGCTACTCCCATACAGTCAGACAGATCTGCCACATGTCTAGCTGGTACTCCTTGCTGACTGAGGTACTGGCATGTAATGCATGTAGAAAGGCAGCAAACTAGTCAGCGGAACGTGCCATTGGCCGTTTCCTCTCATGGGATCCGTGCATTATAGATCAGCTCAGTCCCGAGAACACAGAGCTGTGTTCTCAGCCGTCTTAACATTTCAGTGAGTCTCTGCATAATTTCACAATAATTAGATTTTCTTAAATGATTGCACTAGGAAAAAATACCTAAGATTCACAGGCATCTGTGCTTCAATTTTAGACGCGGTGTGTACAAGCAGGTGATCCGCCTGCTGAGGGACCGCACCGAGGGCAACACCATGACCAAGGTGTGGAGACAAGTCCTGGAGAGCCACTGTGAGGAGTACCTGCACAGAAAGGACCTGTACACCACCCTCCTTAGCCAGTATAGAAAACCTGGCAAGATCACAAGTAAGTCAGAGATAATTGTTTAGTTCAGGGGTTTACAAAATGTGCAGGGTTGGGGGTCCTCCAGAACAGGTTTGAAAATCCCTGGTTTAGTTAAGTGTTTAGGCAAAGACAAACACACATATGAATGCAGGTTTCCATCGGACACAAACACAGCAGCAGCCCTCATTAGGGTTGGGTACCGAAACCTATATAACCGGTATGTACCGGATCGAATCAGAATGCAAATGTCGGTGCCTCATTTCGGTGCCACTTAAATGCCTGAAGTGATTGAAATATTTGTCCTCTGGTTCTATGACACGGACGTAAGAAGCATCAGATTCATCAACACGCCTGATCGCTAGTTAAATTTAAATACTGCTTTCATGGGGTGTCAGAATGCTCGGAAAAACGATTTCCTGAATGAGAAAACTCACGTGAACGTTAGAAAGCTTTGATGATACCCTACAAATCCAATACATCTTTGTAGTAATGTTACTGTCCATTTTGTTTTTCAAAAGTAAAAATCACAAATCGTCAGGAAGTGAGACCATCCGTGAAGCGTGTCAACGCAGCAACTACACTTGCGCTGACTGCAGTGCAGCAGGTGGTCTACCGTTAGCTTAGCTAGCTAAATTAAACGCGCTTAAATTAAAATGCCTAAAACTACACGCTCCAAAGTTTAGCTATATTTCACCAGAAAGAATTCTGACACCGCGACGTGCAGCAAATGTTTTACAACAGTTGTGGGTAAAGGGGGAAACACGTCAAACCTAATGAAACATTTGAGGGCACATGGAATAAATTTGAAAGTAGAGGGATGCACAGTGTTTGACAACTTACGGACATCAGCTGGCACTATCAGTGTGGATGACCCAGTAAGCTGGACAGTCTTCCCTTATTGCCTGCACTTTCAAACAGGCCTCATCGACACCATCTGAGAGAGTTTTCTCCTGTGCAGGACATGCAATAAGTCAGGAGAGGTGTCTTATTTTGCCAGAGAAGGCAAATATGGTCATATTTCTGCAAAAAAATTGCTGAAATTTGAAGCTGTTATTGTAGTTGAGCTAGTTGGCTTAGGTTTTACTGTTGTTGTGTTTTCTATTTACTTATATATTCAAGTATACTTTAAACTTTTAATATATTGTTCAATTTAAACTTTTTTTTGTCCAGTAAAAAGGTATCCTTGACTGAGTCATCCACCATCATTCTTTGGCTTTTTTTAAAGTATCGGTTCAGGCACCGTTTTGGCACCAGTATCGAAAAAAAAAAACTCTAGCCCTCATAAAACAAAAATAAGTGCCATCCACTCACCGAGGTTTAAAAAAATAAATAAATGCACACTGCCACTGTAGATCCCAAATCCCACAGATCAATTTATCAAAAAATAAACAGCAACAGACAAATACTTTGACCAAAAAGGTCTTCATTAGGCAAAGCAGCAAGAACAGAAAGACACTATTTATATAATTATCAATCAATCACATCTGACCTCACTAGTAAACTAATTGATGATTACCGTAAAAAAAACCCTCAAAATCTCAATAATTTAGGGGTTTTTATTTCATTTTATTTTATTTGATGTTGCTTTGCCTGACAAAGACCTTTTGGGTTGAAACATTGTCTATTTCAATAAATCGATCTTTGGAAACTAGAGTGGCAGTGTGCTGATTTTTACTTCATCTGATTGAGGACCTGCCTAAAGTTTCTATGGATGTGCACACATTTTCTTTTCTCATTTTAAATTTTTTTAAATATTAAATCATTAATAATGAAGTCTGTGTTCGTGAGTGACACTGAGGGAAAAAAACAAACAAAACTAAAAAAAAACAGATTTAAATGGTTGAATCTCTTTGTTTTGTATTCATTATCAGATCTGCAAGAAACTCTCGGGTGATGGGAAAGGTACAGCAGAGTGGTGCACCAACGTGGCCAATGAGCTGGGGCAGATCCTCATATCAGTCCTGACATGTGAGGAATCCCTGGAGAAACTACGTCCGATGGCTGAAGGCCTCATGGAGAGGTACCGAAGACCTGGTGAGGCTCCCCCTGAAATGATGTACGTGGACTGCTGTCGCGTCCATGGCGTGTCTTCAGTGGAACAGCTCTTCGGTGAGTGGACAGACAGGGGTATGCTGGTGCGGCTCGACATCTTTCACTGGATCCGTCGTTTCGATCTGCTGCGGTCTTTGCCTACAACAAGGACGAAATTGCTCTCCTGGTGCAGGCAATATGTGCAGGTCACCAAACCAGCTACGCTTCCCTGATTGATAGCCAGATCATAGAATTGCATGTCAGCAAGTCAGATCTGAGCCATTATGTTAGGAGAATCACAGTCATTGCCCAGGAAACCTGTGCCCATGTCCAGAGACCTATTGACATCCTGAAGGTAGCAGCTGGGATGGATTAGAACCAGCTGCATCTACGACCATCGACCACATCTGGGGGAACCAACAGTAGCAGCTTGAATGCATCCAGGATCCACCGGGAAGGAACAAGTACACCATCAAAAATATGTGACCCGTAATGGTGTGCGCCTTCCACGGTACAACACTGTGAGAGGGAGCAACAGTCTGGAAGGCTTTCACTCTTTTCTGCCCAACATGATCCCAGGGCCCCACTGTGCTGCTGTCCCTTTCAAGGTGTATTTCCTTGCTGGCACTGTACGCTGGAATTCCGACAGGGAGTCAGCCAGTGTCAAAGGCCAGAAAGGGAGAAAGCACATGGTGTACGCATCTCCTCTGGTACATCGACAGAACCAAAGGTGTCAGGAGCTGTTTGGGCAAGTGGAGGAGGCAAACTACAGGCTTCCAGCTCCTGCTGGTGATGAGCGGATAGGTTTGGAATATCTGTTCTCTGTCATCAGAGCCTTTAAGTGCTCTCGACCATTACACTAAGACCAGAGACACACTTCAAGCAGATGACGATGAAAGTGATGAGGTTTCTGCTGGCATGGAAGAGGAGGAGGATGTGGGCTACAACTCTGACCGTGATAGCCTGATACCACTAAGAAGAAACCTGTGCCTCACTGACCAGGTAGTGGCTACTGAGTTAGATCCCTGTGAAGAGGATATGTGTGGTCCGAATCATCTACCTGAGAACCAACACGTACAGGAACTGAGAAAAGTCCTCATTGAGATTGCCTTGGAGGAGGGACAGCTAGCTATTAGTGACTCTGCCAGACAGAAGGTCATCAGTGCCTGGAACAAGCTTGACCTCCATGATCGTAGCATCAAGCAGTTCGACAGCCTTTACTCAGCACGCTGGGGGGTAATGCTCTGTTCGGCTGCACAAAGGAAGATCCATCGGAGTCGTCTTTAGTGCAAAAGCTGAAGTTCAGTAAGTGTTACTCAGAGGCCCACTTGGTTGACTCGAGAAAGAACCGGCTGATAAACTGCATAATTAAACAGCTGACAGACGTTTGAGGATTTTGAAGAATTAAAAAAGGCAGTGGATGTTCTTTTGGGCTCTCAGTCCCAGGCCCGTGAGCCTGTCTAAGCAGACATCCATAAGTGTACATATTACTGAACATACGAGTCTCACCGTGCTACGGTTGTTGCTGTTGTTATTTAAATTAGTTAAGGAAATGTAAGTTTTTTAACATTTTATATCACAGTGAGATTATGTATATATTTTAGTGCTGCAACGACGCGTCGACGTCACTGTTTATTCATCTGGCGTAACGGCCGCTTCTGCTCCTGGGAACAGAGAAAGTTCCATTCAATCATAAAAACTCAGTCCACGATTATCAAAAGTATATGCTTTAAACAGAGGCCAAATAAAATGGTCCTTTGTTCCCTTTGCAGAACCGAAATGGCATACCACCTATGGAACAGGATCTCTGCCAAATTTTTTCGCGCGCGCGTGAAGTGAGTTGAGGAGAAAATCTTCGTCTCACAAATAAGAAAACATTTAGAGCGAACGAAAATCAGTTTTGCATTTCAAAGAAGTTTATTTGGATGTGTGCGGACGCTCTCTTTCGCACGTGCAAGGTTTCAGCTGCTCGCGCTCCTGATTCCCGCCCCGCGCGCTCGCGAAGACTCCCTGCACTACAGACAGAGCAAGAGGAAAACACACGGTTCAGGAGACGTTTGTTCAATGGCTTGAACACTATCAAAGTTCCTTTAAGACTGTATAGAAAGTCTTTGACACTCTTCATTTTAAAGTTCAAATGTCCACCACTGGACGAACACACATAAGTGGCTTATTTTTAATCAAAATCAAATCGTATTATTATATAATGGCGTGTCCCAGCGTTTCTACATCTCAATGAACTGCTAAATTAGTTCTAACTTATGTAAAAAAAAATATCACTAGATTAATAAAAAAGGTAATAAAAATAAACGTTAGTCGACAGAAAAAATAATCGTTAGTTGCAGCTCTAATATATTTTCATAGTTAATTACCATTTAATACTTGAAGTTAACAGCACTGACATTTCTCTTTTTATACTGTAATTTGTTCATTGTTGTTTAAGTAAATTTTTTTGTTTGTTTGTTTGTTTTTTTATAAATACTTGAATTGACCTGGCAGCACTTTTATCATTAATCTGGCACTATTCATATAACTTACCAAAATTAAAATTGGGGGTTTTTGTTAGTAATTATAATTTATGTAATTATTATTATTATTATATTACACCAAACATATCTATTAGTTTTGTAAGTTTTTATCAAACATAAATTTAATTTATATTATTATTATTACACCAAACATATCTATTAGTTTAAGTTTTTATATGAAATATAATTATAATTTATTATATTATTATATTACACCAAACAAATCTTAGTTTTGTAAGTTTCTATATCAAACATATTAATTTATATTATTTATTATTATTATTATTATTATATTACACCAAACATATCTTAGTTTTGTAAGTTTTTATATCAAACATAATTATAATTTATATTATTATATTACACTAAACACATCTATTGTGTAAGTTTTTATATCAAACAGGTCAAAGAACCTGTCCATGTGAATGTTAAGAACTGCTCCCTTTGCACTTAAGTTATTTTAGATAACTAAAGGTTTTTCTAAATGTGTGAATGACTAAAATTGTGAGTTATTTATTAAATAACTTGTACAACTTCAATTTCCTCATTTCATTCTGCCAAAACCATGATCAATAAAACTGTCTATTTTTAAGAGAAAAAAAAATCCCAAGGGAGTCTGTTGCAGGTGGCTGAAACATCAGTGGCTGTTGGTCTTGCTCCTCCACACTGTTCCAAGCCTGAATGCCGATCTGTGTTCCTCTGCTTTATGCCCGGTCAACCTCCACCAATACAGAGCAGAAGGCCTCCAGCTTCTGAAACATTCCAGAAATGTTCTGCTTGGTAAGTCACACGCAATCTGATTCAATTGCCCATTTGTGTGTTTAAACAGGGGTGACTCTGAGCCTTCTCTTGGTGTCTGTCCCATCAGATGGGATGCTGGATTTCTCCCACAACTGCACTCAACCTTCTAGCTCCACCTGTAACACAGAAAAGACAGAAAGGTGAAAAGGTTCACATTTTCTTTACTCAAGCAATGCAGTTATATGTAGTACAGCATTTGATGTTGATCTCTCAAACGACTGTTCATGTCAGTAGCAATCTTACTTTTTTGCAACATCCCAGGTGAAAAAAAGCGCACTAAATACAATTTATTTCAGTACACTTCCATAATGTACTAAAAGTGCTTTATGTTCGTGCTCTAATTTTGTACATATTAAAAATTCTTTAGTACTTCTTGAGAGAATCTTAAGAACAAAGTGTACTCAACTGTGCTATTTTGAGACACCAAGAAATATGAAATAAAATGTACTTTTAAAATACTATCTCTGTATTAAAAAAATGTATTTAGTTCCCAATTGTAGTACACTATGGGTTAAAGCAGTGGTTCCCAGGGGTCGCGAGATGATTTCTATTTTTTATTTTTAAAGTGGAAAAAATATATAGGCCCTATATATTTTTGTTGCAATTAATTTCATTCAATACTTATTAAATGGTGTTTGCAGAAAAGTCGGATTAAAAAAATATATAATGTATATTTTTTAATTAAATTTGTAATTTTGTCCCAGACATTATACAAGATTACGTCAGCGTCAATCACAATCAAGTTACGTACATCAAGCGCTGTTGTTTGCTAAAGCTAAAGGTGTTTGGAGGCTACAAACAAATAATACTTGCTTTAAAATGAAACGGTGGTTAATATCCACAACAGAAAAACCGAGAAGGAGAAAAGTCACAGGTGAGGCCGGTTGATGGTGTGAAGACTGCAATTGCGGAGGTAAATGAAGGACATCGTTTTGATGTGTAAAACAGACATTGATATTGCATTATATGTGTGATGCTGAAATGAGGAAGAATTATTCAGCATGACACAGAAATGCTTTACCGAGTACTTAGTGTTTCGGACACATTGACCGTCGGATTAGCATGAGCGTGCGTGTGTGTGTGTCGCTCAGACCTGCTTGACTGGTTCCTGATGGCAGAACAATGTTCAACCCAACATAGTTCCACTGTTACTTTCCGAGAGAGAACAGGTGGATATCGAGCGGCTCATGCAAAATTGTAACACTGATTTTTCACGTAGAACAATAAAATATAACTTTGTGTGCTTTGAGACTGGGCATAAAATTGATTTGCTGTACATTTTCACGTGACGGGGGAGGTGCGGGGTCGCGGAGCAGCAGTGCATTTATCATGGGGGCCGCGGGCTAAAAAGTTTGGGAACCCCTGGGTTCAAGTATACTTCAAGTATACTACAAGTTGAGTGTCCTTAACTCAAGAAGTACTAAATAAATTTTTTTAGTATATTAAGTACGAAATTAGAGTGCAAAAATAGAGAATTTTAAGTATATTAAGGAAGTGTAATTTTTTTCACCTGGGTGATACTAAAAAGATCAGCTTGACAGGGCAGGATTCTGCAGCACTGCAGCCTGAAACCATCAGTTATCTGTTGTGAAGACAGCAATCCCAAACAGCTGTGACAACTCTGATGTTCCGGTCCATAAAAGTAAACATCACAACCATGAGATAGTTGTGCAAGGATTCTTTCGGCCCATACTTCCAACAGGAATCAATGGTAACTCCAGTGCAAAAATTATAAATAATAATATTATATATTGTTTATTGATTTATCACCTTCCAAATACATGTTTTCTTATGTTAGGAGGACTTCATCCCTGGTTGAGAAAAAGCTACCTCACAGCAGTGGTGGTAATGAACTTCCTCTGTGTTCACATCACCGGGGACCGCGCATGGACCATCAACACTACACTGAAGAAGACTCAGATGACATCCTGACTGGCTGCATTCTGTCCTGGTAAAGGAACAGCACCGCCCTCAACTGCAAAGCTATGCAGAGTGGTATAAACTGCACAGAACACTGTTTGGAGGTGAGCTTCCCTCCCTCCAGGACAGCTACACTAAGTGGTGTGTGATGAAAGCACAGAGGATCATCAGAGATCCAGGCCACCCAAGCCATGGACTGCTCACTAGGCAGACGTTATCGCAGCAGACTGCAAGACCAGTATGGTCTGATTTCCTATGTAAAGAACTTAAGTAACACTACTTTGCACTAAATCATACTGTTAAAGGTATTATATATGTATACATGAGAACTCATTATTTGAAGCTTCAAGCTCATGCATTAGCTCCGTGTTTAACATGGCTTGCCCCGTCAGGCGCTTGACAGATGCGCACGCGTCCTCAGCGCAAAACGTTCATTCTATGGCTATACCCTTATCAGTACATGTTTAAAATTCATTCGAGGATTTCCGTTTTGCATAAAGGTTTGTCCTGAAAGTCTGCGTTAAACTTCAAACTTTAAATTACTGAATGAGTGCCAGCGCGCGCGCCCGCATCAGACAAACGGAACGTGGTAGAGAGAGACAATTCATATTCGGCTCAAAAATATTCATTTTGCTGAAATATCTGTTGTTGAAAGATCAGTTTATGTGTAAAAATCAGTATGTCATTTAAGTATTTCATGGGAGTAACTGTAAAGGGATGTAACTGAATAAATGTAAGACGTTTCTATTATTTACACAGGATAAAGAAATGTGTGTGTTCCTGCAGATCATTTCTCTTGACTGTTGGTTAACACTGAGTTTGTGTTTTTGATTTTCTTTATTATTATCTTTTTTAATGTAGAGATTTAAACTATATTCACTATATACAGTGCTTAAATTTATTATACCACCGCCACCTAAGGTTTGTGCCGCAGCTGCCAGAAACTAACGGATTACCAAAATCATTATTATGTTTCTGTAGTGCTTAATCCACCAGTATGTGTATGTAGTTTAGTCACAGTAGTATTGCTAATGCTAAAATATAAATATTGCTGCCATGTATTTTCAAATTTACTGTTTTACAAGAATATTGGGCATAATTGGGCATCTTTTTTCAGATGCCCATTTACAGTCAATAACAGAGACTGTGGAAAAGTACATGAAATCAATGCCAGCAAGAATGCAAGCTGTTATCAAAGCTAATGGAGACCAAACAAAATATAAAGTTTTTTTTGGACATTGTGTTTATAATGACTTTTTGTCAGATCCCTAAAATATTTTTGTTCTCTTTCCTGTGACGGGTAGTCTAAGAAATTAAGCAATGTATGAGTTCATAGCATTCAACTGGCACGTTTGTTTGAAGGACTTTTGGCAGGATGTGCAATAATGTGTTTTTTGTCAATAAAATAATAATAAAAAAAGAAAATTAGGATTTTTATCCGATTAATCGAAAAAATAATCGGCCACAACTAATCGATTATCAAAATCATCGTTAGTTGCAGCCCTAATAAATTTTATTTATTTTTTGAAAAGAAAACGGTTACGGACGGCAGCAGCTATTGAAACCTCGTTCTGTTACACACGCGCGAATAACATGATCATGCAATCGCACAAATGCGACCACATAAAATCTCACATCCTCAAAAAAAGGTCGCCTATGCGACCATCTTGGTTGCAGTCTGGAACCCTGGTAAGGCAATTAAATTATCACAAACTAGCTTGGAAGGCCTTATTTTTTTCTGTCAAATAGGATAAAGTCTAAAACAGAGCTTCCCAAACTTAAGAGGGGTAAGGCCCCCCAAAAACATTGCAAAAGCTCCACGACCCCGCCGTTAAAAAATACATACCGACATTTACCTACAAATACATTTATTAACAAGTTTGTAAGAATTTCATGTGAATAGGGTTGGGTATGGTTTGGGGTTTTTTCGATACTGGTGCCAAATCGATACTTTTAAAACGGTACTGGTGCCAAAACGGTGCCTGAACCGATACTTTAAAAAAAGCCACAAAATGATGGTGGATGACTCGGTCAAGGATACCTTTTTACTGGACAAAAAAAGTTCTTTAAATTGAACAATATATTAAAAGTTTAAAGTATACATGAATATATAAGTAAATACAAAACACAACAACAGTAAAACCTAAGCCAACTAGCTCAACTACAATAATTTAACAGCTTCAAATTTCAGCAATTTTTTTGCAGAAATATGATCATATTTGCCTTCTCTGGCAAAATAAGACACCTCTCCTGACTTATTGCATGTCCTGCACAGGAGAAAACTCTCTCAGATGGTGTCGATGAGGCCTGTTTGAAAGTGCAGGCAATAAGGGAAGACTGTCCAGCTTACTGGGTCATCCACACTGATAGTGCCAGCTGATGTCCGTAAGTTGTCAAACACGGTGCATCCCTCTACTTTCAAATTCATTCCATGTGCCCTCAAATGTTTCATTAGGTTTGACGTGTTTCCCCCTTTACCCACAACTGTTGTAAAACATTTGCTGCACGTCGCGGTGTCAGAATTCTTTCTGGTGAAATATAGCTAAACTTTGGAGCGTTTAGTTTTAGGCATTTTAATTTAAGCGCGTTTAATTTAGCTAGCTAAGCTAACGGTAGACCACCTGCTGCACTGCAGTCAGCGCAAGTGTAGTTGCTGCGTTGACACGCTTCACGGATGGTCTCACTTCCCGACGATTTGTGATTTTTACTTTTGAAAAACAAAATGGACAGTAACATTACTACAAAGATGTATTGGATTTGTAGGGTATCATCAAAGCTTTCTAACGTTCACGTGAGTTTTCTCATTCAGGAAATCGTTTTTCCGAGCATTCTGACACCCCATGAAAGCAGTATTTAAATTTAACTAGCGATCAGGCGTGTTGATGAATCTGATGCTTCTTACGTCCGTGTCATAGAACCAGAGGACAAATATTTCAATCACTTCAGGCATTTAAGTGGCACCGAAATGAGGCACCGACATTTGCATTCTGATTCGATCCGGTACATACCGGGTATATATACCGGTGCCGTACTGTCAATAAATGTAATAAAATTAAAGTTACGTTCAACAATAACACATTAAACACACAACTAACAAAATAAAAAACTATTCTATATTTATACCAGATTAGGGGGTGCACCGTTCCTGGAAGTACTGCAATACCAGGTCGATGCGTGGAGTGGACGGAGCAAGCCCCTATTCCATCTCCCTGTTCCAAAAATCAATTTAATATATGGTGCCCGGGTAGGGCACGTATCAGATATTAAACTGATAAGAACAGATACTACACTTGATCTTAGCCAAAAGGCCGAGAAGCGATACCTACAAACTGTCACCAGTACAGACCACATTCTAGGAGACAGTAAACATGACGACGGTAAGATTTTATTGTATTTATTTTTTTACTCAAACAATTCTTGTACAGAATGTAACTTATCATTGCTAAAGTAAAGGGGGGATGATGACCCTTCAAGCCTTATCTGAGCATTGGTCGTTCACACCTCAGATTAGAAAAAGGCTCAAGAAATTGGTGAAGAAAGCTGTGGTAATGTGATTGGGTAAAGGGTGGGAAGAAGGGAGGGGACAGTATGAGGGGGAGGGGACATTATGACAAACTCAAGTGTTTCATCAGAGAAACAATAGGCCTACTTTTATCAACAAATAAATTAAGCTTTTTTAAACTACACATTTAAATTTAAAAGGGGTCATGAAATGCTTTTATTATATTATACTGTTGTTTGATGTCCACTTAAAAAAACAACATAAGTAATAGCCTATTTTCTACCATTTTTTTGAACCTTGAATGTGAAACACATTTTTATGTATTCCAGAGTCTTACTTGGATTAACCTTCACTTTAATGAAATTAGCCAATATTGCCTCACTTAACATAAGATCTAATTTTCCCAGCACAGGATTGATTAGAATAATATCCATTTATTGCTTCACAGGGAATGATACATCTAAATTCTGTTATTAGACCAGTAAATCAGGGGAGAGCGCGAACGCAGTCCCCCACTACCAGAAATTATGCAGTCGAGATTCCCACATTTGGGGAATTCGCAGGGGTCAGCACAACCGGAGTGCAATGGCTGAGCCTCGCCCTGGGTGAACCACCTTCATGATCATGGTGTCTCCCCTGCCAGGTAAGTATGAGTTGTACACGTCCCATGAAGGGGGGTCATTTGAGGGGACATCATTCTCATAGACGGTGAGGGATCACTTCACTACATATCGTTCAACATCGCAATGAATGATAAACCCTCAAAATTTGCTTTTATATTCTAGAGTCTGCCCTTGATATTTCTGTAATAGGGCCAAATCATCTGCAAAAACATACAGAAAGGAATACCCATGCAGGCAGAGTCACTTTTGACAGATCATGATTATTAAGTTAACAGTCCATTCCACAGATAAACACTTTCTACCTTTACTAGCAAATGATTACTAACAATAGTGTTGTTGTAAATATAAAATAAATACTCCTTAGAACACTACATATACACATAACAACAACATGGGGGGAGGGGGGGTGCGCACCGGAAGTACTGCAATACTGGGTTGATGTGTCGAGTGGACGGAGCAAGCCCCTAATCCCTCTATTGGACATATCATGATTATTAAGTTAACATTCCATTCCAGAGATATACACACGTTCTACCTTTACTAGAAAATGATTACTAATAATATTTTTGTTTCAAGCCCCTATTCCATCTCCCTGTTCCAAAAATCGATTTAATATATGGTGCCCGGGTAGGGCACGTATCCAGGGTTCCAGACTGCGACCAAAATGGTCGCACATGCGACCTTTTTTTAACAATGTGCGAGTAAAAATTTTATGTAGTCGCATTTGTGCGAGTGCATGATCATGTTATTCGCGCATGTGTAACAGAACGAGGTATCGGCAGCTGCTGCCGTCCGTAACTGTTTTGTTTTCAAAATGAACAAAATTTATATAATGAACGAGTACATCATGAATACATTTTCCAAACCGTGTTTTTGTCTTATCCTGAATCACTACGGTGCGCCTATAATAAGTGTTTATATTCGGACTGTTTCAGACCGGGCTCGGCTGCGCTGCGGAGTATCACAGTACCTGCGTGACTCGTCATAGACAAACAGAGAGAAGTAGTTCCGGCTACAATGTTCTTCCGCAAGACACATGCAGTTCTATTTATTAACCCTAGAGAGCGAACGTGCATGCGCATTGCTCAATGATGATGAAACGCGCCAAATTTCGGAATTAAGCCATATAAAAATGAAAAGGTTAATCGCTGAATAATAATCATAAAAAAACAAAGTTTGGAGTTCAAGGATGCTGGCGGAAAGGACGAGCCAGCATACAAACACCACTAATGATGAGCGCACAGGTAGAAAGGCATTATGTTTCTTCAACAACAATGGCTTAGACCAGAGTTCCTCAATAGGCCGCGAAAGAATGTTTGTCCTGCGCTAATGTCAAATAGTGTAGTTAAGGTAATGTATATAAGCACGTCTCGGTCTCGAAAATTCAAACGCAGCATCATTGCTTACGTTGCATTACCGCTGGTGCGTTGAACATGCTCGCGCTCCGCTCCAGCGGTCACGCGCAGTTAGTCTGTCAGAGACTCAAAAACTGACCAGACAAAATAGACTCAAATGTGAATGGACTAAAATGTTTGGTTAATTTTGTCTGACCAACCGCAACAAAGAAAGAAAGTAAACTGTATGTGAGAAAGTACAGTGTTTGCTTTTATATTATTAGTTACAGAAAGACAAACTAAAGGCTAATATTTTCTCATTTAAATTAAACATTTAGCAAATACACATCTATATCATTAAAACAAACCCTGAATATCTAAATAACATTTAATTTCACAGACCTTGCAGATTTATTCGAATACAAAAGTGAGATTTTCTGAAGTGTTTGTAACCCGCGTGAGCGCGTGTATTCTGTGCGTGACAGTGTGAAATGAATTTGGACTTCAGTTCAGCTTCACGGGAAACGCGATCTATATAGATTTCGATTAATTCATACTTTTCATATTTCTAATTTATTAAATATGAATTAAAATAAATATAAATTATACATATATATACCAGTGTAATGAACGGTTAAGCTGCAAAGGAGAGTTTTTCTTGGCTTATCGATCCATTTGTATTAAGTTTGCTTTAGAGACTTTTATTTTGGTAAGCGACTTGACGCGCAACTTTTGGACCGTATAAAGTGCGGCTCATTTCCGCCAGGTGTATGTGTGTGTGCACGCTGATAGAAGGACGCAACCTGCAATCTGTGTTTCTCTCCTAATGTTTTGCGCATCCCACTAGAGGGTTATAAGGTAAATGAGTTTTCTATTGTTGTGTAACTGTATTGTTTTATTGTGATGTTGGGTTTTGTGTAAGAGTTATAGTGTGTTTTTTTTTTGTTTGTTGGCTGTAGCTCTTACGGTGTCTACATGAGTGTCACGAATAAAACGCTAATGGAAACATCAGTTAAGGAGTATCTGACCATCATTCCAGTGGGATAGCTACAGTAAGAGCTTGGCCATTCGTCGTTGAAATCTGCTGCGTTAATGACTGGTGTCTATGATGACGGGTCTTTAAGGAGCGTTCCTGGTCAGTGGATTTATTTCTGATGGTCAACTGATGATCGTTTACGGATAATTACGGCTGAAAAGGAGGATTAAACGACACGTTACGGACTGTGAAATTGTGTTCTTCTTCAGGTGACATTTATTGTTTGACACGCATCTACAACAGCAAACGGATATCAAGGGGAAACGTTTAATCAACGAAAGACGTTTGCCTTTAAGGTTAAAATAAGTGTTTTTGCACATTTAGTGATTTCAATAGAAATTGTGAAAACGTTTGTTGTGTTTGAATAAGATATTTATATAGGTGTTTTAAGGAAAATCTTTCTAAAAAGGGGGAAGGGGTATTTTTTAAATCACTGTTGACGCAAATATTGAGGTTATAAATATTGGTGATTTACTTATTAGGAATTTAAATACCTTTTAATTGTGTTGGATATATATATATATGTATTTGTATAGTTGTGCATTAATCTAATAATTTTAAAATGACAGAGTTAAATTGTTCTTCTGATAATGTTGAATGTGAAAGGCAGATTAACAGTCTCCAACATGATATTGAAACCCTTAACAATGAGTATCAAGTATCAGCAAATGGTGTAGACAGACAACGGATAATAGACACTATTGAGGCTAAAGAACGAACTTTGAGTGAACTTAAAGATAAATTACAAGGAGATTTAGGAGAGACTCCGGGTCCTCGACGTTCTGTTCGTCCAAAAAATCCTACTGAAAAAATGCTTGCATTTCAAAAGGATGAAATCCGAAAGAAAGAAAAAAAGCTTATCTCCATATATGAAAAATGGAAAATGTTAGCACGTAGTTCCAGAGATCAACTCAAGTCTGACATTACTGAGGGCCAGTTAGCATCTCTTATTGACACCCTAGAAGAGGGAAAGGAGAATGTCATGCATCTCTATGTTGAAGTTAGAGACCACGTTACACCATCTACTGAATTAAGACGACGTATCGATGCTTGTGAGGCAGTGACAACAGATATAATTAAAGCTGCTCATGAAAGAATATCAGGCATTGACGATTTTGATGCAGTTCAAGTAAAACATCGCTTAAAAGAGCTTCTTGAATCTAGCTATGCTCATTCTATCTATGGCTCCACTGTCTCCCGAATGAGTCATAAGTCTTCTGCCCAGTTAAGCCATCGTACTGCATCCTCGTGTGTTGCTTCAAAACAGGCTGAAGCAGCTGCAGAATTAGCAGTAAGGGAAGTGGAGTATAAAATCCTAATGGAAGAAACTAAACAGAAGGAGAAAATTCAAGAATTAAAAGATAAACAAGAGAGAGACTTGAATGCTCAAAAGCGTGAATTAGAGAAATTGCAGGCCGAAAAGGATTTAAAGGTAGCACAGGCAAGGTTTGAGGCCTACAATCGTATGGCAGCTCAAGAAGTTAATAATCCTTCAACAAATAGCATTATTGGAGAACAGTATTGTTTGCCTCTAAGTACTTCTATCCAACCTGCTAATGAAACGTCTCCATCTCAAAACAAACTGCCTTCTCTTGTGCAAGCTCTGCAAGATAGTATAAACTTGAACCGACTGCCAGCTCCAGAGCCCTTCGTGTTTAATGGTGATCCCATTCACTATGTTGAGTGGAAGGCTTCCTTTATGTCATTGATTGATAAAAAGAGTATATCATCTGCTGATAAACTCTACTATCTGAAAAGGTATGTTGGTGGATCAGCACGCAAGACCTTGGATGGAACATTCTTCAGGAGTGATGTTGACGCTTACAACGATGCCTGGAGCAAGTTAAATCAAAGGTATGGTCAACCATTTGTAATACAACGTGCCTTTCGACAGAAACTTTCAAACTGGCCAAAAATTAATTCAAAGGATGCTGTGGGACTTAGAGAATTTTCAGATTTCCTTAATGCCTGTCAAGATGCCATGCCTCGCGTTGCAAGTCTACAAATTTTAAACGATTGTGAGGAAAACCAAAGGTTGGTTCAAAAACTACCTGGATGGGCTGCTTCACGTTGGAATCGACAAGTGACACAAACCTTGAGAGACAATAAGGATTTTCCTGACTTTAAAACCTTTGCAGCATTTGTGTCACTAGAGGCAGAGATTGGTTGTAATCCAGTCACATCGTCTTATGCTCTCAGCTTAGCATCTGCTGATAAATGCAATTCTAGAGAAGCAAGGAGTAAAGTCACTGTCCTCAATACTCAGACCGTCTTGGGGTCTAAAAGGCCAAAGGCCGCAGAGAAAAATGTAAAGCCTCCCTGTGTATTTTGTCAGGATCCTAAGCATCAGCTCCATGATTGTTCCAAACTGATGATCAACACATTAGCAGAACGAAGGGTATTTGTCAAGGAAAATAATCTCTGTTATGGATGTTTGAAAACTGGCCATCGTGCAAGAGACTGTCGTTATCGTCTTTCCTGTAATACATGTAAAGGGAAACATCCTACTTGCCTTCATGATGATAACTTCATCAAGAGGGAAAGGCCAGCCTCTGTAACAGCATCTGCTCCAACATCAGAAGATGAGTCAACCGCTGTTGTATCCTTGAGCGTGGCTGGAAGGGGATCATCCTATACATCAATGGTCGTACCAGTGTGGGTGTCCTCAAGCAAGGATGTGAGTATAGAAAAATTAGTTTATGCCTTACTTGATTCACAAAGTGATACAACCTTTATCGATCAAGAAGTGAGCAATGTCTTGCAGGCAGATAAATCTCCTGTCAAATTAAAACTGACAACTATGACTGGAAAGGACACCATAGTGAAGAGTGAGAGGATTTCAGGACTTCGTGTAAGAGGTTATAGTTCTGCCATTTATATTGATCTCCCTCCTGTCTATACTAAAGACTGCATTCCAGTTAACCATGCACATATACCTACATGTGAAACAGCTAAATTTTGGAACCATCTTTCTGCTATTGCTGATGAGATACCCTCTTTGAAGGACTGTGAGGCTGGGCTTTTGATTGGCTACAATTGTGCTAGAGCACTGGCGCCAAGGCAAGTGATCGTAGGAGAGTATGATGAACCTTATGCGCTTAAAACTGATCTAGGCTGGAGCATTGTTGGACCTTCATTACCCAAGCCTAATTCCTCTGGTGTTACTAGTCTTTGCCACAGACTTTCTGTCAAAGAAATTCCTCCATTGACTCCAGCAGATGCTATTCGTGTTTTAGAATCTGATTTTAGGGATGTTGATGATGATAAAACTTTATCCCAAGATGACATCATATTTTTAAATAAGTTAAGTAATGGTATAAGGAAAAATGGTTCTGGACATTTTGAAATGCCTTTGCCCTTTAAAGGAAGACCTTGTTTGCCAGATAATAGACAGCTGGCCCTTGTACGACTTAACCATCTAAAGAGAAAATTTTTAAAGGATCAAAGATACAAGGAGCATTATGTGGAATTTATGGAGGATGTTATTAAAAGAGGAGAGGCAGAGGAAGTAAAAGATGTTGGGAGTGAAGGTAACAAATGGTATGTTCCTCATCACGGTGTTTACCACCCTAAGAAACCAAGCAAATTGAGAGTGGTTTTTGACTGTTCTGCAAGATATGATGGAATCAGTTTAAATGATCATCTCCTTCAAGGACCTGACTTGTTAAACAGTTTGACTGGTGTTCTTCTTAGATTTCGCCAGCATCCTGTTGCTTTAATATGTGATGTTGAGAAAATGTTCCATCAGTTTCATGTGTGTGAAGCAGACCGAGATTTTCTGCGTTTCTTGTGGTGGAGAAATGGAGACTTGAAAGAACAACCTAAAGAGTACAGAATGACTGTTCACCTCTTTGGGGCATCTTCATCTCCAGGATGTGTGAATTACGGCTTAAAGCATCTGGCTGAAAGTAACAAAGAACAGTACCCTTTGGGCTTTCAGTTTGTAATGAATGACTTCTACGTAGATGATGGTGTTACAAGTGTACAAACGACAGAGGATGCAATTCGGCTCGCTCAAGAAGCCAGAGAACTCTGTGCCATTGGTGGCCTTAGACTTCACAAATTTGTGTCCAATGATAAAGCTGTCCTGGAAAGCATTCCTCCCTCTGAACGAGTAATTAATGTAAAAGAACCTGATCTCTCATTTAATGACTCCTTGACAGAGCGAACATTGGGAATTCAGTGGAACATGGAACTTGACTGTTTTAAGTTTGATATTTGTCCCAAGGAACAGCCAGCAACTCGACGTGGAATCTTATCTACAATTGCATCGTTGTATGACCCATTAGGATTCTTGGCTCCATTCATCCTTTATGGTAAGAAAATGCTTCAGGAGGTATGCAGACAGGGTATGGGTTGGGATGACGCACTGAGTAATGAGTTTCAGCTAAGGTGGGAGTGCTGGAAAAGAGATTTGAGCAACTTGAAAAGAGTGAATATTCCTCGTACATATGCTCCTCCTGGGTTTGGAAGGGTAAAAGAAGTAGAGCTGCACCATTTCTCAGACGCTAGTACTAGTGGATATGGACAGTGCTCCTATTTGAGATTGAAAAATGAAAGGGAAGATGTCCATGTTGCTCTTGCCATGGGAAGGTCCCGTGTATCTCCTTTAAAGATCACAACTATTCCTAGGTTGGAGTTAACAGCTGCAGTTGTTTCAGTGAGTGTTAGCAAAATCCTTAGAGAAGAACTTCGATATACTGACATCACGGAGTTTTTCTGGACTGACTCCAAGGTTGTTCTGGGATATATCAATAACGAAGCCAGACGATTCCACACATTTGTTGCTAACAGAGTACAAAGAATTCATTTAAGTACAGTTCCACAGCAATGGAGATATGTTTCAACAAAGGACAATCCTGCAGATCATGTCTCAAGAGGTCTTACTGTGGATGAACTGATTTTGTCCAACTGGTTTACAGGGCCAGGGTTCTTATGGAATAAGGAGATAGCATTCCCTGCTATTGAAGTTCCAGAACTACAATCAAGTGACTCTGAAGTCAGAAGTTTTCAAACGCTTAACACGAAGACAGCGGAACAGGAATCTATTGTAGATCGTCTGTTAAAGTTTTCATCTTGGTCCAATTTGGTTAGAGCAATTGCACGTATTCAACGACGAATTAATAAAGACAAATCAAGCAGTCTCTCTACAGTTGATGAAAGAGAAAAGGCAGAGTGCCTCATTGTCAAACTTTTACAAAACCATGTGTTCCATCATGAACTGAAAGTCTTAAGCAAAGGTGTCCAGTTATCTTCTCATAATGAATTGTACAATCTTGACCCATTTCTTGATATTGATGGTGTGTTCAAGGTGGGAGGACGACTGAGAAATTTTTCTTTCTGTGGTCGACTCAAACATCCTGCAATTATTCCCAAAGACCATCATATTACTAAGTTGATCATAGCTGACTGCCACGAAAGAGTTAAGCATCAAGGTAAAGGGTTTACCATCAATGAAATCCGTTCAAGGGGTTTTTGGATTCCAGGCATTAATCGTGCTGTAGCATCTTACGTGCGGAATTGTGTCACTTGTAGAAAACACAGGCGACCAACGGAAGAGCAAAAGATGGCTGACTTGCCTTCAGAGAGAGTGAATCCTTCACCACCTTTCACTTACTGTGGTATGGACTGTTTTGGCCCCTTTTTTGTCAAACAAGGACGAAAAGAGTATAAAAGATATGGATTGATCTTTACTTGTTTCTCTTCCCGTGCCATTCATATTGAGATGCTTGATTCGTTGTCAACAGACTCTTTCATTAATGGCTTGCGTTGCTTTATTGCTTTACGTGGAGCAGTTCGGCAGATAAAATCTGATCAAGGAAGTAACTTTGTGGGTGCTAAGAATGAGTTGACTGAAGCCCTCAAAGAACTTGACACTGAGAAGCTGAATAATTTCTTGGCTGAGAACCAGTGTGACTTTGTCATGAATGCACCGTGTTCCAGTCATTCTGGAGGTGTATGGGAACGACAGATTAGGACTGTCAGAAGTGTTCTCCAGTCTACACTTTTAATTGCTTCTGAAAGGATTGATGATTCATCTCTAAGAGCGTTCCTTTATGAAGCAATGTCAATTGTAAACAGTCGCCCCCTTACTGTTGATAACTTAAGTGATCCAAATAGCCTTGAACCTATAACACCAAATCATTTTCTTACCATGAAATCAACCATCGCCTTACCTCCCCCAGGCAAGTTCACTAAAGAAGATCTTTATGCTAGGAAAAGGTGGCGCCAGGTTCAGTATCTTGCTGAACAATTTTGGAGTCGTTGGCGTAAAGAGTACCTCTCAAATATTGCTGTAAGACAGCGTTGGCATACCCCTAAGAGAAATCTTTTAATTGGGGATATAGTGATTGTCAAGGACAATGATCTACCTAGGCATAAATGGTCATTGGGTAGGATTGTAGAAACAACCATAGATTCAGATGGACTTGTGAGGCGAGTTAGGGTTCGTCTTGGTGACAAAAATTTTGAGAAAAAGGGACAATGTCTTGGTAGGCCTTCTGTTATTGAACGTCCAGTTCAGAAGTTGGTTTTATTGTTGGAGGGTTGTTGAATATTTTTTTTTTTTTTTCTTTCTTTCTTTTTTTTTTTTTCCTCTTTCTTAATTGTATTTTGTATTGTTTTGTAATTTCGCTGTAATTTTGAAATCACTCGTTTATTATAACTTATGATTTGGTGGGAGTGTAATGAACGGTTAAGCTGCAAAGGAGAGTTTTTCTTGGCTTATCGATCCATTTGTATTAAGTTTGCTTTAGAGACTTTTATTTTGGTAAGCGACTTGACGCGCAACTTTTGGACCGTATAAAGTGCGGCTCATTTCCGCCAGGTGTATGTGTGTGTGCACGCTGATAGAAGGACGCAACCTGCAATCTGTGTTTCTCTCCTAATGTTTTGCGCATCCCACTAGAGGGTTATAAGGTAAATGAGTTTTCTATTGTTGTGTAACTGTATTGTTTTATTGTGATGTTGGGTTTTGTGTAAGAGTTATAGTGTGTTTTTTTTTTGTTTGTTGGCTGTAGCTCTTACGGTGTCTACATGAGTGTCACGAATAAAACGCTAATGGAAACATCAGTTAAGGAGTATCTGACCATCATTCCAGTGGGATAGCTACAACCAGATTTATATTGGCCATCAGCCACTGTGATTTAATATATTTAAGATTAATATTAATATTAATCTTAATATTAATTAATATTTAAGATTACTATTCATCGCTTGATGAACAATGCATTGATTAAAATTGTTGTAGCAAAAAAAAAAAAAGGTGCGACCAAATCATGTGCGACCAACTGAGAAAATTGGTAGCACCAGTGCAACCAGTGGAAAAGTTAGTCTGGAGCCCTGCACGTATCATATATTAAACTGATAAGAACAGATTTTATTTGACATTGATCTCATTATCAACAGATACAAGAATATATTATAGAAATACAATCAAGTTCATTTTCATCTGTCCCTAACCAGTTAAAGCGAACCTAGACTTAATACAAAAAATGCAAAGTGATCATAAAAGTGGCACTTAAAATACGATCCAATAAAAAAAAGGATAAAAATAACTAACAAATCATGTTCTAATGCTCACATAATTTGATTACTGAAAAGCCACAGCTTCAAGTTAACAGAAACATCAACTTCTCTGATGTACACTGGTAAAAATAATCCCTTTCTTTGCGCACATACTTTTAAATGCAAACACATACATCTGTATCAATAAATATATCATCTTAAACTGTTAAATAATGCATTTATTTATGTGTGTACATTTATGATACTTTGTTCTGTTAAGAGTGATGTTGACTTATTTAACCAGATGAAAAAAAAAACACAAAAGCTGTGGGAAAATACAAGTGGGACAATTACATTCGTGTTATTAAAATAATAAATATAATAAATTAAGGAATGAATCTCTGATGCAACACGAATCATTTGATCAACAATCTGGCAAGATTTAACGACGTGGAAGTATAAAATGGGTTTTTGTGTTTTTCTTGTCGTTTCACACTTACTACAGATTCCAGTATCAGAAATGCACAAAAACAGGATCTGGACTGACAATTTGATCACGGCTGAAGTGTTTTAAGACACGAGCAGAGCTTTAGGACTTTCTCCACAACCGCTCATGGCGACTGCTACACATTCACTGCAATTGTGTTTCCAATTCTTTCTTTTGCAGACTCTGGATCTGGAGACAGGCTTCTATGGCTTCTTCATCAGCTCCTGACTCACATTTTGACCTCCTGTCATTCCAGAAGTAAAGGACCACAAAGATGACCCCCAAGATGACAATAGCTAAAATAAACCATAGCCAGTGGAGGTCAGAGTTCAGAGGTTTTGAGGTGGAGCAGTGGGGTGGAGCTGCACTGGAGGAAAATGGAGCTTTGTTGACAACAAGTGTAGCATTCACTGTAAACGCATTGTTTCCAAAGAAGGTTTGAGCTTCATAGAGTCCTGATCTGGACACATTGACATGAAGAATGGTCACAGACACTCCTCCTCTCTCAACCAGCAGTGACACTCCAGCTGGAGGAGTTTCCTTGAAGGTCCAAGGCTTCTGTGCAATAACCCGCTTTTCTTTGTGGTTTTTAAAAGTAATCCTCACTTCATCAGCTTTCTCTACTTCCTTGATGTGGAAGAATATTGTCATATTTTGTCCCTCGGTATCCTCAAACCTCAATCCAGCAACAAACAGAGCACAAAAAAGTGCCAAAATGACAGTGACACCGGTTTTCATCTTTGGAAAAAATTGGCAAGATTAGCTTCTAAATGACAGAAGAATTCTATGCACGTCTATTGGTAAGCAGATCTCACTGCCAGATAACAGGTGGCAGCTTGCTTTTCTTTCTATGAGTTTTGACGCAGTGTTGATGGTCAACACAAGTCATTCGTGGACATACACCAAGTTAAATTTTTGTGAAGTCCAGGTCGATGAGGAAATGGCAGCAAGCAAAAAGCACAGCAAGCTCTCACTGTGTCTATTACGCCAAAGGGCTGAACAGAACAGTTACTCTCCCAATAAAGTTGTCACGATTTGTTCTTCATTCATTTGTTTATTTATTAATTTTCGATCCTGGGTGATTCACCTCCTTGATCATGATATCTCCTCTGCCAGGTAAATATGAGTTACACACGGCCCATGAAGGGGAGTCACTTCAGGGGACATCATTCTCAGAGAGGGTGAAGCGACATTTCCAGGAACATATAATACATATAATTCAACGCAAGGAAAACGCAGAATACTGTCGCCTGTTCTTAAAATTTCACCGCTAATCTATCTTAAAAAGGATACCATTTAATATTGTAGCAAACATTTCCCATGATGCAACAGAAGCGTCAACCAGCCAATGGAATAACAGATCATAAACAAATAAACAGATCAGACAAAATCGTTATTATGAGTCCACAATAATCAGAGTGAAGAAACCCAAGCTGAAACGCTAGACATTCATCCCTTCACGTTCGATATGTGCTGAGATAATAAACAACCACAAGCATTATAAAATGAAAGCATGACGTAATCAACACAGGCGCCGTCGAAAGGAAGTCATCTACGTCACTTCCGTGAGACAAGAACAAAAGGCGCCAGTACATTTCACACGAGACACAACCACAACGTTCAAATGTCATAACGCTTCTCTTGAATCAACATAGTCAATAATGAAATGTTGTGGATAGCAGCACGAATCGCACATTACATGAGGTAACTAAAAGCATGTTGGTTATTTAAAGAATCAGACGGAGAATAGTAAAACCGGGTTATTTCATTAACTAATTATAGAGGAGCGACTGCTTTTTTGTTTGTCTTCAGACTTTGACCTGCACACCTAAAACAAATACGCAGTTATTAACCACGCAGACACCAATAGGAGTTCAGTTCATGCGCAGGAAGAGATTTGAACGCGGGAGAAATGAGGCGCTGAACACAATCACATCACAGGAAAACGGCCGAGAAGGGAGAGGACATGACTATTATTCATACTATTTACTCGCGCTATATCGTTCAAAAGTTTGAGATCGGGAATATTTTTGTCTCTTCTGCAGTTATTTGATCCAATACAGCAAAAGTATTAATATTATGATTTTTTTTTTAAATTTAAAAGAACCGTTTTCTAATTGAATACATTTTAAAATGCAATTCTTTCCTGTGTTGGCAAAGATACATTTTCAGCAACATTAACTGTTCCTTCTCAATGCTAAAACGTGTACGATTTTATTGTTCTCAGGATTCTTTGATGAACAAAGTTCAAAAGAACTTAAGTAAAAGTACTTCCAAGACTTCATCCTAGAGCTGCACGATTTATTGCAAAAACTAACACTGAACTTGAATACGATTATCGCTAAAACACGATTCTTAGTGCGATTATGAAATCGCAAAGGCTGCGATTGTTTTTTCACGAACAGCTCGTAAATGAAATAAGGCTCCAAATGCGAATCCATCTGAAAGCACTGCGAGTTTGTGTCGCTTATCATGTGTATTAGAAAAAGCAACGCGCGCCAAACATCTTTCCAGACATGAGACGCTGACATCTTGTCAAAAGACAACATTTAATATCAAGTTTTTACTCCAAACTCACTTCATAACGGCAGTTGAGCGTCCTTCTGTGAGATGAAGTGGCCTCTTACACAGAATAAGGCAGTCCTGTGTCTATTAGTCATGTTTAATCAATCGAAGCGTTTTAATCTTCTGTTCAGCTAATATTCATCTACCGCGATATGACACGTGCTATCTTCTTCTTCTGCAGGGCATATTCGGAGTTCTGCGCGAGAGCGCCCTCTGGCTTTCACATGAAGCATTTACTTCTGATCACAGCGCCGTACAGCTCTGACAAGCTGCGCATTAAATAATTGCAGCCTTGGTGAGCAGAAGAGATCTTTTAAAAACATTTAACAATCGGAACAATCTAAACATTGAACGTGAATTTACACATTTTAATCACAATTGTGCAGCCCTAGATGAATCTTTATATAAAAGCCACTGATTCAGGTTGAAAAAGAAAGCCTCTGCATTCTGAGGATCATCATCATCATCATCATCAGACAGGAGAACAAACCTCACCATGCAGGTTTGAAGGAATAACTTTTGATGAGTGTAAATAAAATGTGATGCAGGTAAAAATCAGCAGAAAGACATTTAGAAAGGCAAAATTGTGTAGTTAATTTGATAATGCAAAAAATTATTTTATTTTTATCAGTTGAGAGATACTAACGCAAATGCAAAAAATTCAAACATCGAACCACAAAGATTGCTTTCACTTTTACCAGCAATAAGCAAATCATCACATGAGAGGGGATGTGTAGATACATTTTCACTCGCTGAACACTCTGAGCGCTTGGGAGTCTCGCTCTCCGTCAAGCGATCTGTACTATTTAGCTCAAAATGATGCGCAGTGAGTGTACTCTAGTGTGAAGGCACACACACACACACGCAGAGAGAGAGCGAGAGTCTACCACGCAGAATCAATGCACAACATGTAAATTATATTCTTTGTTGTATTTCCTGTCAAAATAACGGAGTTCATTTGGAATTATTCAGCTTTTAAGGACAAACAGAAGAGATGCCAGTTTCTCCTGCAGTGGGCGGAACTAATGCACAAACTGAAAAAAAATCTCATTGGCTGGAGCTCATCTATTACTATCCCCGTTTTGATTTCAGCAAATCAGAGAGAACACTGATCAATATTTATGAACTCAATTCCTCATCAATCCTTGGTGCATTGTATATTGATATTAGCAGAATAATTATTATTAGTATTATCATCATATTATTAATTATTAGGGGTGGTCGATATAGCCTCAATTATATCACTATATTTCAAGATATTTTGCGATTGTGATATTTATGACGATATAGAGAAAAATATATGAAACGTTTTATTGGTGATTGCAGCTGGCAGGCCAGCAGCATTTATTAGTGCAAATATTTTTGAAATTTTTTATCATTTAGCAGACGCTTTAATCCAAAGCGACTTACAAGGGGAGCAATTAGGGGTTAGGTGTCTTGCTCAAGGGCACCTTAGTCATGGTATTGAAGGTGGAGAGAGTGCTGTTCATTCACAATCCCCACCTTCAATTCCTGCCGGCGTGGGAATCAAACCAGCAACCTTCAGGTTACAAGCCCGACTCCCTCACCACTAGGCCACGACTACTAAATATTGGACTGCTGTCCCTCTTTCTAAAAAATTTAACGTTCCAAAACTGACTATGTTTTACTGAATACTCGCAGAGACGGGCATTTTGACAATTTTGTATGTATTTGACCATTTTAGCGCCGTAAGCCACTCATTTTGGTACTTGAGACTCAGAAGCTGTTTGAGACTGAGAAACGGCTTGTGCGCGCCACTAATTTAGATCAGTAGTGGTGCACGTGCTTTTGGTGTGAGCGTGAAACATCTGGGAATTACTAAAATGATGCGCTATACAAGCGAAAGGAGCGAAAGTGACGAGTGAGAGATAGGCGCCCGCGCTGGTGTGTGTTACTTCAACATCGGAGAGAGAAGAGCAAGAACACGCAGCTGACGTTATTGCCTGTGCAAGCTGCTAACAAAACGGATCAGCTCAGAAACGGAAAAACGTGACATTGACCGGTCGGTCTCCTATCCGGGATGATCATGAGGAAAATTGTTCTGGCCTCTTGTAATCAAACCATTTCCATTATTATTGAAGTAGCTCCCTTTTAGGCACTAAATCGTCATCGGAGGCTGACATGCTGCTGGTGTTGTTTTTGTTTCTAGGGAACACACCATGCGTCATCGCATCGCTTTATCATTGATATCACAATTTGACACTTTTTCATCATGTAAAAAAATCATACCGGTATTATTGTGGACGGTATGACATGGCACACCCCTATTAATAATAATAATAATAAAAATAAATAATTACTATTATATAATTTTTTTACAGAACCACTAAATGACCAACAATATCCACCAGTCCTTAGTTGAAAGGCTAAATATGCATTCATATGTGGTTACTAAGTTTAAGTTCTAACATATAGTATCATTCATATATATATATATATATATATATATATATATATATATATATATATCCCTTGAGGAAAAAAATTATGAAAAAATACTTGCACGTGAAAAAATAAAATATGCTACAGTTGCTGGCACTTACTTTACAAAAAGATGCTATTCGATTGTTTTCAAAATTCTGTGGAAAGAAATGTATTTTTTTTCCTACTATGATAGTAAATGGGGGGGCGAGATCTGCTTGGTTACAAACATTTTTCCAAATATCTCCTTTTGTTTACAGCAGAACAAAGAAAATGTACACAGGTTTGGAACAACTTGAGGGTGAGTAAAAGACAATTTTCATTTTTAAGTGAACTATCCATTTAATACTAATTAAACGTTATCCGTAGAAAAGTACCCTGTGAAAAATCCCATTTCCCTGTTTGAACTTTATCATCGTGAATTTAAGTGATTCACAGCTTGCTTATCACCAGCCAGAAGAAAAATTGAATAATAACTTATTTCAGTGCAATAAAAAAAACAGCATTGTTGAACAACACAACACACTAGTTTCCTAAGATAAGCGCACACATTGCTTCTGTTATTGAACCAGTAAATCAGGGTAGAGGGCGAACGCAGTCCCCCACTTCCAGAAATTATGCAGTCGAGATTCCCACATTTGGGGAATTAGCAGACGTCGGCCCCAGCAACGTACAATGCTGTAGACTGTAGACAGCTCGTGCTTCCGATTGGCCGAAAGTCTACACACTGTAGACAGCTCAGGCTTCCGATTGGCAGAGAGTCTACATTGTCTACGGTAACTAACCAATCGGGTGCGCTAAAAAGTGGCTACACAAACATATGCAAATATATGATGCTCCACTCAGACGATCATCTTTACCATACAAATATATGCAAATACACTGCCAAAAGATCATCTTTGACGATTTTTCCTTCAGCGTTTGTGGTAAGACTGATTTATTATAACATTCACACAAAGTTAGACAGTCGAGAAATACGTTCATTTATATTGATTTTATTCTGGACGTTGTCCGAATGAGAATGAATGAAAAGCGTCAGCTACGTTATTAGTATTATGATCGTTGCATTCATTGACGGGCCTAACGAAAATGATCCATACTTACGACTTTCTACAAATAATGAAAAATGCTATTAGTTTTAATTAAAATATAGTTAATACAATATAGTTAAAACGTGGTAACAGCAAATTAACCATGGTTACTACATTTTTACTATAATAAACCGTGATAACTACACTTAAACTATTATAAAACCATGCTTACTGCACTTTTCGTGTAATAAACCATGGTTATTTCACTTTACTATAATAAAACATGGTTACTGAACTTTTCCTATAATAAACCAAAGTTAATTTTCATTAGGGAGGCCTGTCAGTACTGCTCCCAATCAAAGTTCTTTTGATTTCATTTAATTTTTTTATCACTATGACCAAATGTCTATAGATCTAATGTCTAGAGATGTACCCGTGGGGGAAATAATTGTATTGTCAATGTTTTTTTTCTTCAATAAATATATTTCCAAATTGCACCAGACTTTGGTATTTACACAAGAAATGAACACATATAAAGAAATCAAAACATTACACTCCATAAATGTGTTAGTTATGCGTAACAAAGTGGAAAGGAAACAGGAAAAAAGTAATGAACACACCAACTGAAATTTATTTAATACAAAGCAGATAAGCCTTTGTTGGTGGACATGTTCAATTTCCCTCACTGTATAACTGCTAACTTCATCATGACCTCTTGAATTTGTCATGGTAAGAATAATTTTTCCCTCTGTGTGTATCATCATGACTATAACAGGCTGTTTTCTACAGGTGTGTTTAACATGGACCCACTGTTGCCAACATTGCAGATTGTAGACACAAGTGTGCCACAAAATAGGCAACAATGCCTTCAAGGCTTCTAAGGAGGCCAAGTCTCTGGCTTCTCGTAACACCTGCCATGAGACGAAGACAGTCCTGGATAAAAGGACAGCTTGTGAGGAAGGTCAGTGTGAGGAATATCTTGGCACTTGAGCTGTTGATGTGTTTCCACCCCGTTTACACATCAGTATAGAATTGTTTGTGCTTGTCATTAAAGTCATTACAATATCTATGTTTTCAGCTAAAAACTAATTATCTTACGTGATATTTTAGTCTCCTTGATTTCCACATTAAAGAAAAAGAAAGTTGCCATCCTGACAAAAAGGAAATCCAAAGGGACTGGAGGAAAGACCTTGAGATCAATGTGGACAGGGCCATTTATGGGCAGGGCCGCTTCAGGTCCTTCACCTTCTTGGAGATGTGGCAGTGGTAAAGCCTGCACAAGACCCTTCAGGCTGACCCGCAAACGGGGACGGACCGCGAAAGAAAAATGGCGCAGGAGCCAAACTGCTCTGCGCAGCAATGGCTGGTGATGAAGGAGAGGGACATCACCACCAAGTCACTGAAGCGCTTCAGGCGATACATTCTCGACAAAGAGGTAGGTTTAAGGTGCCCTTAGTAAAAATCACGGTGCGACAGTTAATGCAAACTTCAAGGCTGAAATGTACCTGTACTTCACAGAAACCTCCACAGGACAGGGCTCCTCCCTCAGCAGCTGCCAGCTCCAGTTCATCAGGGCCAAAAGGTGATGGCGGTTGGGCGGATGACGCTCTGCTGGTGGAAGCTCTCGCCTCCTATGAAAAACAAGGTACATCAGTTTAGTAATATCTTGAATTATTAATGTTATCATAGCATGAACTTTGAATTAATGCATAATCTGTATCAAATAAACCAACATAAAGACACAAGTGTGCTGAACAGGATGAAAGTGTTTGACTTTTGCATACCTGTGTTTGTTCTCATTTGGCAGCATAGGTTGATGCAGGGGGTAAAAAGAAAAGTAAGTCTCCAGACAAAAAGGGCCATCCAGCTCCTCCACAGAAGCCACACACAGACACTACTGCTCCACCATCAGCTGTAAGTCCATAGTTTATATATTAATGGGGCAGTATAAATGGGGAGGCTACAGTATGCTTATGTCAATTAAAAAAGTTTTTACTAATGCACTTATTTTAAGACTCCTGTATCAGCTCCTGATGTCAAACATGGGAGGACATCTGATGTGGCTGGTGCAGCACTTCAGCCATGCCTGGGCACTGTGACATCAGCAGCAGACAGTGCACATGATGTGATGTGGTGACATGATGTGGTTTTATCCTCCAGAATTTCCTGTAGAGGTGGAAGGGAAAGTCCCCTCAGCAGATTCCTTTTACCACAGCCCTGTTTTTTTTTTGGAGACCGGTTGGAGTGTGGCGCTACAGTCTGCGCTGTCCAAGGTCTGACTGCCCTGCCCGTTCCAATCAGAACGCTTTTCTGTACTGTTGCAGCTACTCCCATACAGTCAGACAGATCTGCCACATGTCTAGCTGGTACTCCTTGCTGACTGAGGTACTGGCATGTAATGCATGTAGAAAGGCAGCAAACTAGTCAGCGGAACGTGCCATTGGCCGTTTCCTCTCATGGGATCCGTGCATTATAGATCAGCTCAGTCCTGAGAACACAGAGCTGTGTTCTCAGCCGTCTTAACATTTCAGTGAGTCTCTGCATAATTTCACAATAATTAGATTTTCTTAAATGATTGCACTAGGAAAAAATACCTAAGATTCACAGGCATCTGTGCTTCAATTTTAGACGCGGTGTGTACAAGCAGGTGATCCGCCAGCTGAGGGACCGCACCGAGGGCAACACCATGACCAAGGTGTGGAGACAAGTCCTGGAGAGCCACTGTGAGGAGTACCTGCACAGAAAGGACCTGTACACCACCCTCCTTAGCCAGTATAGAAAACCTGGCAAGATCACAAGTAAGTCAGAGATAATTGTTTAGTTCAGGGGTTTACAAAATGTGCAGGGCTGGGGGTCCTACAGAACAGGTTTGAAAATCCCTGGTTTAGTTAAGTGTTTAGGCAAAGACAAACACACATATGAATGCAGGTTTCCATCGGACACTAACACAGCAGCAGCCCTCATAAAACAAAAATAAGCGCCATCCACTCGCCGAGGTTTAAAAAAAATAAATAAATAAATTGTGCACACTGCCACTGTAGGTCCCAAATCCAAAAGATCAATTTATCAAAATAGACCGTAACAGACAAACACTTTGACCAAAAAGGTCTTCATTAGGCAAAGCAGCAAGAACAGAAAGACATTATTTATATAATTATCATCAATCACATCTGACCTCACTAGTAACCTAATTGATTACCTAAACGTAAAAATTTTCTATTTTCTACATTGTCTATTTTAATAAATCGATCTTTGGAAACTAGAGTGGCAGTGTGCTGATTTTTGCTTTATCTGATTGAGCACCTGCCTAAAGTTTCTATGGATGTGCACACATTTTATTTTCTCATTTTAAATTTTTTTAAAAAATATTGAATCATTAATAATGAAGTCTGTGTCCGTCTGTGACACTGAGGAAAAAAAAACAAAAAAAAACATATATTACGTTTGAATCTCTTTGTTTTGTATTCATTATCAGATCTGCAAGAAACTCTCTGGTGATGGGAAAGGTACAGCAGATTTGTATAAAAGGCTCCTGGAGAAATTAAGACTTTTATTGAGAGACTTCTATTTTAAGTCTGGTAGAGTGTAGTTCCCAATGCATCCAGTAGGAGTCATTATTGTCATACTTTTGCTGTCTGTTGCGTCTATTATTCCTGAGAGTGGCAGCTGCGCACTAAAGTTTTCCTGCCTCTTATTTCTTTATCTCTGTTGGTGTTCTGGCATTCCAAGTGTTAGTTCATGACGAAAAAGTAAGATTTCTTTGATTTCTACATGTTGTAATTTTGTAGTTTACACGGGCATGTACGGACATGTAACGATTCACGTGTGATCGCCCATTGGGAAAGCCAGATAAGATAAATATGCTAAATACAGAGTTAATTGTCTCAGTTTACCAAGTAATTTATCTGTAATCTGTTATGTTTGATTGCTGTTTAAGGATTAACCAGCATTATTGCTCTTTTTTATGTCATTTAGCAAGTTGCAACTGTTTATTAATCTATATTAATACTCAAGTCGTTCATGGGACCAGATCAATAGTTGTATTGTTTGCTATGGCGCACCCTCAGCATATTTAAATTATTTAAAGATTATCCTGGAAAATGTCAGTATTCTTAATTAAGAAATGTCATCTTTATTTGAGTTTGTATCAATTTTATTTATACTGTTATGTTTGTATGTTTGTCATTTCAGACTGATAATCAATACACTTTGGAAAAGCTCCAGTCTCCTCATTCTTTGTGTCCTGACCGACACCCCAGGAGTGTATACTGGTCATAGTTCAAACTAGAGCCGAACAGTGCCTTTCCTCTTCAACAAAAGTGGAGCACCAACGTGGCCAATGAGCTGGGGCAGATCCTCATATCAGTCCTGACATGTGAGGAATCCCTGGAGAAATGCGTCCGATGGCTGAAGGCCTCATGGAGAGGTACCGAAGAGCTGGTAAGGCTCCCCCTGAAATGATGTACGTGGACCGTGGCTGCTGTCGCGTCCATGGCGTGTCTTCAGTGGAACAGCTCTTCGGTGAGTGGACAGACAGGGGTATGCTGGTGCGGCTCGACATCTTTCACTGGATCCGTCGTTTCGATCTGCTGCAGTCTTTGCCTACAACAAGGACGACGTTGCTCTCCTGGTGCAGGCAATACGTGCAGGTCACCAAACCTACGCTTCCCTGACTGATAGCCAGATCATAAAATTGCATGTCAGCAAGTCAGATCTGAGCCATTATGTTAGGAGAATCACATTCGGTTTCTGTGCCCGTGTCCAGAGACCTATTGACATCCTGAAGGTAGCAGCTGGGATGGATTAGAACCAGCTGCATCTACGACCATCGACCACATCTGGGAGAACCAACAGAAGCACCTAGAACGCATCCAGGATCTACCGGGAAGGAACATGTACACCGTCAAAAAATATGTGACCCATAATGGTGTGCGCCTTCCACGGTACAACACTGTGAGAGGGAGCAACAGTCTGGAAGGCTTTCACTCTTTTCTGCCCAACATGATCCCAGGGCCCCACTGTGCTGCTGTCCCTTTCAAGGTGTATTTCCTTGCTGGCACTGTACGCTGGAATTCCGACAGGGAGTCAGCCAGTGTCACAGGCCAGAAAGGGAGAAAGCACATGGTGTACGCATCTCCTCTGGTACAGCGACAGAACCAAAGGTGTCAGGAGCTGTTTGGGCAAGTGGAGGAGGCAAACTACAGGCTTCCAGCTCCTGCTGGTGATGAGCGGATAGGTTTGGAATATCTGTTCTCTGTCATCAGAGCCTTTAAGTGCTCTCGACCATTACACTAAGACCAGAGACACACTTCAAGCAGATGACGATGAAAGTGATGAGGTTTCTGCTGGCATGGAAGAGGAGGAGGATGTGGGCTACAACTCTGTTTGGCTGCACAAAGGAAGATCCATCGGAGTCGTCTTTAGTGCAAAAGCTGAAGTTCAGTAAGTGTTACTCAGAGGCCCACTTGGTTGACTCGAGAAAGAACCGGCTGATAAACTGCATAATTAAACAGCTGACAGACGTTTGAGGATTTTGAAGAATTAAAAAAGGCAGTGGATGTTCTTTTGGGCTCTCAGTCCCAGGCCCGTGAGCCTGTCTAAGCAGACATCCATAAGTGTACATATTACTGAACATACAAGTCTCACGGGTGCTACGGTAGTTGCTGTTGTTATTTAAATTAGTTAAGGAAATGTAAGTTTTATAACATTTTATATCACGGTGAGATTATGTATATATTTTCATAGTTGATTACCATTTAATACTTGAAGTTGACAGCACTGATATTTCTCTTTTTAATACTGTAATTTGTTCATTGTTGTTTAAGGAAATTTTTTTTTTTTTTTTAAATAAATACTTGAATTGACCTGGCAGCACTTTTATCATTAATCTGGCACTATTCATATAACTATTACCAAAATTAAAATTAATGTAATCTAATAAAAATTGGGGGTTATTCAGGCATGAAAACGGGTCAGGGGTGAAAAAGGTGAGAAGGATATTACTCCTCTAGGGGGGTCCAGGGGCATGTTCCCCCGGAAGAAAAATTTAAATATTCCATATTTTAAAGCATCAATCTGATGCATTTTGAGATGCTTTTTTGCCAACCTGGGGAGAGCTGGAGAAACTTAACTTCAGCCATGAGTCAAAAATTATTATGGCCTCCTTACTAAGTATTATGCAAGCCATTTCATGCCAGCCCGTCACTGGGTCTAACATTTACAGAATATGAGGCACAATGTGGTAGGGGCACCACAAATGGCTTAATGCATAACCCCAACAAGAGATGTAACTGAACTCTTCCATCATGATTGACAGCCAATACAATGTTATGTAATTCAGATTAATACATTTTCATAATCACTAAGCCATAGCGATTTCAAATTTATTAAGATTTATTGTTCAGCATTACTTGAGCATTTTATAATTTGCATGGCTTGTTGATGTCTTCCTCTTATCTGAGGAAACATAAATGACGGAGTATTTTAAGATAATCCATGCGATCTTAATATGGATTATCTTAATATGGATTATCCCCCCCCCCCCCCCCAAAAAAAAGTTTTCTCATCGAATCTACACGATTCACGTAGGTCACCTATTTTGGTTTCAAAACGGCGAATTTCGCCGAAAGGTGAGGGATTTTCATGCCTGGGTTATTATTAGTTATTATAATTTATGTAATTATTATTATTTTTATTATTATTATATTACACCAAACATATCTATTAGTTTTGTAAGTTTTTATATCAAACATAATTATAATTTATATTATTATATTACACTAAACACATCTATTGTGTAAGTTTTTATATCAAACAGGTCAAAGAACCTGTCCATGTGAATGTTAAGAACTGTTCCTTTTGCACTTTTAAGTTATTTTAGATAACTAAAGGTTTTTCTAAATGTGTGAATGGCTAATATTGTGAGTTATTTGTTAAATAACTTGTACAACTTCAATTTCCTCATTTCATTCTGCCAAAACCATGATCAATAAAACTGTCTATTTTTAAGAGAAAAAAAATCCCAAGGGAGTCTGTTGCAGGTGGCTGAAACATCAGTGGCTGTTGGTCTTGCTCCTCCACACTGTTCCAAGCCTGAATGCCGATCTGTGTTCCTCTGCTTTATGCCCGGTCAACCTCCACCAATACAGAGCAGAAGGCCTCCAGCTTCTGAAACATTCCAGAAATGTTCTGCTTGGTAAGTCACACGCAATCTGATTCAATTGCCCATTTGTGTGTTTAAACGGGTGACTCTGAGCCTTCTCTTGGTGTTTGTCCCATCAGATGGAATGCTGGATTTCTCCCACAACTGCACTCAACCTTCTAGCTCCACCTGTAACACAGAAAAGACAGAAAGGTGAAAAGGTTCACATTTACTTTACTTAAGCAATGCAGTTATATGTAGTACAGCATTTGATGTTGATCTCTCAAACGACTGTTCATGTCAGTAGCAATCTTACTTTTTTGCAACATCCCAGGTGAAAAAAGTGCACTAAATACAATTTATTTCAGTACACTTCCATAATGTACTAAAAGTGCTTTATGTTCGTGCTCTAATTTTCTACATAACATATTAAAAAAATGTATAACTTCTTGAGAGAATCTTAAGAACATCAAAGTGTACTCAACTGTGCTATTTTGAGACACTAATATGAAATAAAATTTAAAATACTATCTCTGTATTAAAAAAAATTATTTAGTTCCCACTTGTAGTACACTATGGGTTAAAGTATACTACAAGTTGAGTGTCCTTAACTCAAGAAGTACTAAAGAAGAATTTTTAGTATATTAAGTACGAAATTAGAGTGCAAAAATAGAGAATTTTAAGTACATTATGGAAGTGTCATTTTTTTCACCTGGGTGATACTGAAAAGATCAGCTCAACAGGGCAGGATTCTGTGGCCACCAAGTGCAGCACTGCAGCCTGAAACCATCAGTTATCTGTTGTGAAGACAGCAATCCCAAACAGCTGTGACAACTCTGATGTTCCGGTCCATAAAAGTAAACATCACAACCATGAAATAGTTGTGCAAGGATTCTTTCGGCCCATACTTCCAATAGGAATCAATGGTAACTCCAGTGCAAAAATTATAAATAATAATATTATATATTGTTTATTGATTTATCACCTGCCAAATACATGTTTTCTTATGTTAGGAGGACTTCATCCGCTGGTTGAGAAAAAGCTACCTCACAGCAGTGGTGGTAATGAACTTCCTCTGTGTTCACATCACCGGGGACCGCGCATGGACCATCAACACTACACTGAAGAAGACTCAGATGACATCCTGACTGGCTGCATTCTGTCCTGGTAAAGGAACAGCACCGCCCTCAACTGCAAAGCTATGCAGAGTGGTACGAACTGCACAGAACACTGTTTGGAGGTGAGCTTCCCTCCCTCCAGGACAGCTACACTAAGTGGTGTGTGATGAAAGCATAGAGGATCATCAGAGATCCAGGCCACCCGAGCCATGGACTGCTCACTAGTCAGACGTTATCGCAGCAGACTGCAAGACCAGTATGGTCTGATTTCCCATTTAAAGAACTTAAGTAACACTACTTTCCACTAAATCATACTGTTAAAAGGTATTATATATATATATATATATATATATATATATATATATATATATATATATATATATTTACACTGTGATTGTGTTTATTGTTGTTTTCATTCTATGATTTTTTTTTCTATGCTTGTCATCAATCAGGGCTCCAGACTAATTTTTTTCTCAGTTGGTCGCACCAGCACATGAAAACTTAAATTAGCACAAACTAGCTTGGAAGGCTTTTTTTTTCTGTCAAATAGGATAAAGTCTAAAACAGAGCTTCCCAAACTTAAGAGGGGTAAGACCCCCCAAAAACATTGCAAAAGCTCCACGACCCCGCGGTTAAAATATATATACCGACATTTACCTACAAAAACATTTATTAACAAGTTTGTAAGAATTTCATGTGAATAGGGTTGGGTATCGTTTGGGTTTTTTTCGATACCGCTGCCAAATCGATACTTTTAAAACGGTACCGGTGCCAAAACAGTGCCTGAACCGATACGTTTTAAAAAAGGCACAAAAAGATGATGGATGACTCGGTCAAGGATACCTTTTTACTGGACAAAAAAGGTTCTTTAAATTGAACAATATGTTAAAAGTTTAAAGTATACATGAATATATAAGTAAATACAAAACACAACAACAGTAAAACCTAAGCTCTCCTCTCCTGACTTATTGCATGTCCTGCACAGGAGAAAACTCTCTCATATGGTGTCGATGAGGCCTGTGCAGGAAAGTGCAGGCAATAAGGGAAGACTGTCCAGCTTACTGGGTCATCCACACTGATAGTGCCAGCTGATGTCCGCAAGCTGTCAAACACGGTGCATCCCTCTACTTTCAAATTCATTCCATGTGCCCTCAAATGTTTCATTAGGTTTGACGTGTTTCCCCTTTACCCGCAACTGTTGTAAAACATTTGCTGCACGTCGCGGTGTCAGAATCCTTTCTGGTGAAATATAGCCACACTTCGGAGCGTTTAGTTTTAGGCATTTTAATTTAAGCGCGTTAGCTAGCTAAGCTAACGGTAGACCATCTGCTGCACTGCAATCAGCGCAAGTGTAGTTGCTGCGTTGACACGCTTCACGGATGGTCTCACTTCCCGACGATTTGTGATTTTTAATTTGAAATGTCAAAACAAAATGGACAGTAACATTACTACAAAGATGTATTGGGTTTGTAGGCTATCATCACAGCTTTCTAACGTTCACGTGAGTTTTCTCATTCAGGAAATCTTTTTTCAGAGCATTCTGACACCCCATGAAAGAAGTATTTAAATTTAATTAGCAATCAGGCGTGTTGATGAATCTGATGCTTCTTACGTCCGTGTCATAGCACCAGGGCCCGGTTTTTCAAAAGGTTTAATCCGGATAAAATTGATCCGGGTTTAGTAATCTTTTTTTGCGATCCGTGATCAGGTAATCCAGCTTACTTTTGGAGGCAGTTTTTTAAAGCAACATCGGATTGGATCAACCTGATCCAGATAGGAGCTTTTCAGGATCACCAAATCTGGATAACCAGTGCTCAAACAGGATAGGAAATCACAATGTAGAACTATAGATATGTAAAGAGCAACAAGTAGAATAGCCATTGTGGGGTCAATATAAGTTTATTTTTATTTGAAATGAAAACACACATTTAAAAAAAAAAAAAAACCTAAAAACAAGAAAAACCCCACCCCAAACAACACAAAAACTGTATATTGAGGATATTTATAACAAGTATCAAGTATAGATGTATTGAATTTAAAAAAAGACTTACTCCACAATAATTTCAGACTTCCTCATCTGATGTGGAGAGACCAGCTTGTCTGAGCGTAGCCTTTAGGAGGCGGATCTCAAGTTTGGCTTTGGTTTGCTGCAGTTTGGTCAGAGTCAGTTGTTCCTCTGCCAGAACGAGCAAACAGGACGTGCAACAAGGGATGCAATAGTTAGACACTATTTCTGATTTGGATTTGTTTTGGATTTTTGGTTATTCTGTAATCATTGCATGCATCACTAATAAATATTCTAAAAACAAAAATATTTTCGATTGTGATGAATATATATATCAATTAGTGACAATAAAATTGACAGCTGTTTGGGGGATTATTTTATGAGGCTAAACTCTTTCTACTTTACTGTAGGCCTGTACTGAAATGCTGAATACGTTAAAGCCTGCCTAATCACTGTAACCTGACGGATGAACAAATGAAATTAAAACCTTATGAATAAATAGATATCTTGTAAGATACTGCATGATCCAAATATAGTATTATTTGATACGTTTTTAAAGTTTTCATTACATTTTGGCCATGAAATCCACACTGAATCCGCCCTTCTGATGGGATCAGTTTAATCCAGATTTTTTGGATCAAAGTGATCCGAATCCTACAAAGAAGTTCTGAAAAACCCAAACTAAAGGTTTGATCCGGATCAAAACCAAGATTGGATTACGTGATCTAATCCGATTATGTAATCCGTTTTTTCTTTTGAAAAACACATTTTCAAGATTTGATCCAATCCGTTATCCAAAATCCTAGTGGATTACTTTTGAAAAACCGGGCCCAGAGGACAAATATTTCAATCACTTCAGGCATTTAAGAGGCACCGACATTCGCATTCTGATTCGATCCGGTACATACTGGTTATATAGGTACCGGTGCCGTACTGGCACCGGGTTTCGGTACCCAACCCTATATGTGAATTATGAGAACTATGATGTAAACATTCTTTACAAATATATTTAAATCCATAACACTAGCCTTACATGCTTTCAAAAAAAAATCAAATTTTGAACAACTAGAATATTTTAATATATTGATTTGGACTAGCTACGGCCCACAGTTTGGGAAGCACTGGTCTAAAACAATGCAGTAAAATGACAACACTGATTAACTTATTGCACCGCATGAACACACTGTCCACTGTAACTTAAATTACTGTTATTTTGTCACAATACATGTTAGATTCTTAATATCCATAAATGGAAAATTATGCTTTGTATATTCTAGAGTTTGCCCTTGATAATTCTGTAATAAGGCGAAATCATTCGCAAAATCATACAGAAAGGAATACCCATACAAGCTGTGTCACTATTTTACATATCATGATTGAGTTATCGTTCCAATCTAGAGATATAAACACATTTCTACTTTTACTAGCAAATGATTACTAATACTATTATTGTATCAAGTATAAAAAAATACTCATAATACAGTCATGGCCAAAAGTTTTGAGAATTATATAAATATTGGAAATTGGAAAAGCAAAAGCCATGAAAATTAACTTAAATCCAAAAAAACCTTTCCACTGCATTTCATTGCTGTCATTAAAGGACCTGCTGAGATCATTTCAGTAATCGTCTTGTTAACTCAGGTGAGAATGTTGACAAGCACAAGGCTGGAGATCATTATGTCAGGCTGATTGGGTTAGAATGGCTTGACATGTTAAAAGGAGGGTGATGCTTGAAATCATTGTTCTTCCATTGTTAACCACGGTGACCTGCAAAGAAACGCGTGCAGCCACCATTGCGTTGCATAAAAATGGCTTCAGAGGCAAGGATATTGTGGCTACTAAGATTGCACCTAAATCAACAATTTATAGGATCATCAGCAACTTCAAGGAAAGAGGTTCAATTCTTGTAACGAAGGCTTCAGGGCGTCAAAGAAAGTCCAGCAAGTGCCAGGATCGTCTCCTAAAGAGGATTCAGTTGGGGGATCGGACTGTCACCAGTGCAGAGCTTGCTCAGGAATGGCAGCAGGCAGGTGTGAGCGCATCTGCACACACAGTGAGGCCAAGACTTTTGGAAGATGGCCTGGTGTCAAGGGCAGCAAAGAAGCCACTTCTCTCCAAAAAAAAACATCAGGGACAGATTGATCTTCTGCAGAAAGTATCGTGAATGGACTGCTGAGGACTGGGGCAAAGTCATATTCTCAGATGAAGCCCCTTTCCGATTGTTTAGGGCAGTGTTTCTCAAACTTTTTCAGCCCAAGGACCACTTTATCTTCCAATTTTTTTCTGAGGACCACCTAACAGAATCCCACTCTAACGCGCCCCCCAAAAACAACAAAATAGGAAGGATAAACTAAATTTAAGTTTAATATGAAACTGTTTCAAGTGAAAAGCTAATTATTCAAACACAAATGCAATAATATGATCCATTTTTTTGTTATTAAAACACACTGATCGGGGCTCCAGACTAACTTTTCCACTGGTTGCACTGGTGCTACCAATTTTCTCAGTTGGTCACACCTTTTTTGCTACAACAATTGTAATCAATGCATGCTTGATGAATAATTGTCTTAATCTTAAATATATTAAATCACAGTGGCTGATGGCCGATATAAATCTGGTATATATGTATAATTTACATTTATTTTAAATTATATTTAATAAATTGGAAATATGAAAAGTATGAATTAATCGAAATATTATATATATAGATAGATAGATAAATAGATAGATAGATAGATCGCGTTTCCCGTGAAGCTGAACTGAAGTCTGAATTCACTTCACACGGATCGACTGTCACGCACAGAATACACGCGTTCACTTCAGAAAATCTCACTTTTGTATTTGAATAAATCTGCAAGGTCTGTGAAATTAAATGTTAATTAGATATTCAGAGATTTGTTTTAATGATATAGATGTGTATTTTCTGAATGCTGAAGGTAAATGAGAAAATATTAGCCGTTAGTTTGCCTTTCTGTAACTAATAATATAAAAGCAAACACTGTACTTTCTCATACTCATTTTCAGTCCATTCACATTTGAGTCTATTTTCCCTACTCAGTTTCTGAGTCGCTGACAGACTAACTGCGCGTGACCACCTGAGCGGAGCGCGAGCATTTTCAACGCACCAGCGGTTACGCAACGCAAGCGATGATGCTGCGTTTGAATTTTCGCGACAGAGACGTGCTTATATACATTACCTTGAGAACACTTTTTGACATTAGCGCGGGCCAAACATTCTCTCGCGGCCTATTGAGGAACTCTGGTCTAAGCCATTGCTATTGAAGTAACTTAATGCATTTCTACCTGTGCGCTCTTCATTAGTTGAGTCTGTATGCTGGCTCGTCCTTTCCACCAGCATCCTTGACCTCCAAACTTTATTATTTTTATGATTATTATTCAGCTTTTAACCTTTTCATTTTTATATGAAATTTCCTGCATTCCTAATTGGCACGTTTCATCATCATTGTGCAATGCGCGTGTACGTTCGCTCTCCTAGCGGTTAATAAATGGAACTGCATGTGTCTTGCGGAAGAACATTGTAGCCGGAACTACTTCTCACTGTCTATTACGAGTCACGCAGGTACTGTGATACTCCGCAGCCGAGCCGAACCTGGTCTGAAATAGTCCGAATATAAAGACTTATTATAGGCTCACCGTAGTGATTCAGGATAAGACAAAAACACGGTTTGGAAAATGGATTCATGATGTACTCATTCATTATATAAATTGTTAATTTTGAAAACAAAACAGGTCATCTTTTCGCGGACCACTAGGGGGCGATGGCGGACCACACTTTGAGAATTACTGGTTTGGGGCATCTGGAAAAAGGCTTGTCAGGAGAAGAAAAGGTGAGCGCTACCATCAGTCCTGTTTCATGCCAACAGTAAAGCATCCTGAGACCATTCATGTGTGGGGTTGCTTCTCATCCAAGGGAGTGGGCTCACTCACAATTCTGCCCAAAAACACAGCCATGAATAAAGAATGGTACCAAAACACCCTCCAACAGCAACTTCTTCCAACAGTCCAACAACAGTTTGGTGATGAACAATGCATTTTCCAGCATGATGGAGCACCGTGTCACAAGGCAAAAGTGATAACTAAGTGGCTCGGGGACCAGAGTGTTGAAATTTTCAGTGGATCTCAAAAACAACTGACACAAAGATCTAAAAGCAATTTAGCAGCAATCTTTATGAAACCCATTTTTAAGTTATTCTCAAAACTTTTGACTATGACAACACTACATAAGAACAATATTTCTATATTTGAACCTGTTCAGGGGGTGCACCATTCCCGGAGGTACTGCAATACCAGGTCGATGCGTGGAGTGGATGGAGCAAGCCCCTATTCCATCTCCCTGTTCCAAAAATCAATTTAATATATGGTGCCCGGGTAGGGCACGTATCAGATATTAAACTGATAAGAACAGATACTACACTTGATCTTAGCCAAAAGGCCGAGAAGCGATACCTACAAACTGTCACCAGTACAGACCACATTCTAGGAGACAGTAAACATGACGACGGTAAGATTTTATTGTTTTTATTTTTTTACTCAAACGGTTCTTGTACAGAATGTAACTTATCATTGCTAAAGTAAAGGGGGGATGATGACCCTTCAAGCCTTATCTGAGCATTGGTCGTTCACACCTCAGATTAGAAAAAGGCTCAAGAAATTGGTGAAGAAAGCTGTGGTAATGTGATTGGGTAAAGGGTGGGAAGAAGGGAGGGGACAGTATGAGGGGGAGGGGACATTATGACAAACTCAAGTGTTTCATCAACAAATCAATTAAGTTTTTTTAAACTACACATTTAAATTTAAAAGGGGTCATGAAATGCCTTTATTATATTATACTGTTGTTTGATGTCCACTTAAAAAATCTCCCAAAACAACACAAGTAATAACCTATTTTCTATCATTTTTTCATCAAATTAGCCAGTAATGCCCAACGTACCATAAGATCTAATTTCCACAACAAAGGATTACCTACAGTATCATGTATTTGTAATATCTCATGGAATAAGCACATTTCAATTCTATTATTAGACCAGGAAATCAGGGGAGAGCGCGAACGCAGTCCCCCACTACCAGAAATTATGCAGTCGAGATTCCCACATTTGGGGAATTCGCAGGGGTCAGCACAACCGGAGTGCAATGGCTGAGCCTCACCCTGGGTGAACCACCTTCATGATCATGGTGTCTCCCCTGCCAGGTAAGTATGAGTTGTACACGTCCCATGAAGGGGGGTCATTTGAGGGGACATCATTCTCAGAGAGGGTGAGGGATCACTTCACTACATATCGTTCAACATCGCGATGAATTCCAAACCCTCAATCTATACTCTAAACTCTGGATCTTGTTAAATTTTCAGACATGTCATTTTTACTGTTGTGCAGTATATACTGACTGTTGACAATTAGACCTTCTGGTTGGTCTACAGTCACTGTATACTCAACTGTAAATCTCTCTACCAATCATAAAGATGATTTGACTGTACTCTACCAATCAGGCAAGAGACACTCCAAGCTCTAATTTTGTCTGTTCATTGACACACGCAAACATTCCATTTTCATAATTTAACAAGGACAATATACAGGATTATAAAGCTAGAGTGACATTAGAGTGGCCAAAGTATAAGACTGAAAACAAAGTAACATACTGAAAATGTTTAGACAAATCTGAGATTTGTCCCCATGAAATGATACCTGGCTTCAATAAACTGATAGTGTAAGGCAATTAAATTAGCACAACCTAGCTTGGAAGGCCTTAGAGGTTCAACATTCCAGTACTGGTAGTATATTATTAGCTATTTTTTTCTGTCAAATAGGCTAAAGTCTAAAATAATGCAGTAAAATGACAGCACTGATTAACTTATTGCACCGCATGAACACACTGTCCACTCTAACTTAATTCAATTATTGTTATTTTGTCACAATACATGTTAGATTTTTAATATCCATAAATGGAAAAATATGCTTTGCATGCAAAACAGTGCTTACTAAATCTACCATGAAGGGCAAAGTGGTCAAAGTGTGCAGACACATTTAGTCACAGAATAATGCCTACTGATTCACATACGGTTCAAAAATTAAACTAAGGTAGCAAGCATCATCACTACATAGCATTTTATATATATTAAGACAGCAATCCAATCATGGCTGATAATCTTATCTGATAATCTTAATCTTATTATTCTCCTCCACACATCAACAAGTATTTGTAGTACTTCTTCTGGGAATGGCCCAATGTTGAATGAAAAAAATAATTTTTTTTTTGTGTGTGTGTGGTTTTTTTAGAGAGAATGTGATTATTTATCTTTGCTTAAAAAAAAAAAAAAAAAATTAACACTAGTGGTAATAATAACATTTTTTTTTTTTAAAGCAAAGATATAATCACATTCTCTCTTTAAAACTGCCCAACTACACATGACAAAAAAATATTTCTTTATTTCAACATTGTAGAGGGCCATTCCCAGAAGTAAATGGTAAATGGTAAATGGACTGCATTTATATAGCGCTTTCACAGACCTTTGGCCACCAAAGCGCTTTACAATTTTTGCCTCACATTCACCCATTCACACACACATTCTTACACCGACGGCGACGGCAGCCATACAAGGCGCCATCCAGCTCGTCGGGAGCAGCTGGGGTTAGGTGTCTTGCTCATGGACACCTCGACACTTGGACAGGTGGAGCCGGGGATTGAACCACCAACCTTCCGGTTAGTAGACAACCTACATGAACCACTGAACCACTGCCGCCCCGAGCAGTGTACTACAATACTGAGTTGATGTGTGGAGAGATCAGAGCAAGTCTCTATTCCCTCTATTCCAGAGATATACACACAATCTACCAACATTAATGAATGTTATCTAATAACATTGTTGTTTCAAATGTGAAAGTGAACATTCCTTAGATCACTACATTCACAACTACCAATATAATTTTTATTTTGTACATATTTAGGGGGGTGCACCGTTCCTGGAAGTACTGCAATACCGGGTCGATGCGTGGAGTGGACGGAGCAAGCCCCTATTCCATCTCCCTGTTCCAAAAATCAATTTAATATATGGTGCCCGGGTAGGGCACGTATCAGATATTAAACTGATAAGAACAGATACTACACTTGATCTTAGCCAAAAGGCCGAGAAGCGATACCCACAAACTGTCACCAGTAGAGACCACATTCTAGGAGACAGTAAACATGACGACGGTAAGATTTTATTGTTTTTATTTTTTTACTCAAACGGTTCTTGTACAGAATGTAACTTATCATTGCTAAAGTAAAGGGGGGATGATGACCCTTCAAGCCTTATCTGAGCATTGGTCGTTCACACCTCAGATTAGAAAAAGGCTCAAGAAATTGGTGAAGAAAGCTGTGGTAATGTGATTGGGTAAAGGATGGGAATAAGGGAGGGGACACTATGGGGGGGAGGGGATATTATAGCACAAAAGTGAGACTAAAAAGTTGGGGACGCACTAAAAAAAAATGACCATATGGTAAACTCAAGCGCTTCAGAGAAACAATCGGCCAACTTCCATCAACAACAAATCAATTAAGTTTTTTATATTTAGGAACTTTCAGATCCCTTTAGCGCCTTTTTCCATGAAAGGTACATGAGGGACAAATATAGAGGCTTTTCTTTGGATAAACCCTTGCTTTCTTTGAGTTGGCCAGTACTGCCCCGCTAGCATGAGATCTGACCTTCCCACAGGAACGTCTCTCTTGGCGTCTGTTCTGTGCAGTGAGAGGCAAAGAGGCACTCGTCAATAAATGAGGCCTAAAAAACAGCTTTTCCAAGCACCTGTCCCTTACTGTTAGGAGTTATAAACAAACATAGCTTCTCTGTAAATATGCACATAGTTTGTTACTCAGACGCAAACCCTATATATAAAAAATTTACTGATTTATAAATCAAGTAATTGTCAACATTTATCCCTCTAAATAATAAAATTAAATGTGGGCCTATTTGACATGGTTTTAAAGCTATTGTTATCCTATGTTTAGTCTTCAAATGGCTTAAAAATGTACATATGTACACCAGAAAAATCTACATTTTCTCAGGTGAGCATGCCCCCAAACCTTCCTAGCAAACTACATTTTGTGATCTCAGTAACAGCCTTGGCTCTATTCTAACGAAATATTTCTCCAAATGAGCGCACTTTTGGACTAAAAGTTGTATGTGTGTGTATGCGCTGTGATCAAAAATAAATGGGAGCAAACCCGATCAAATGTAGAGGTTTGTCTCTTTATTCAATTCAAAATATCAATAACTACCGATTGATTTTGAATCATTTTGTTTTCAAATTAGAAATTAAGAATTATTAGTATCACTAAATAATGGTTAAATATCAAAGCTATTTAATACCTCTAAACAAGGTTAAATCATAATGTTTCTGCAATAGCTGCCAAAAATTGCATAGCTCCACTGAGGTTTGAGATGTTTGTTAAAATAATTTTAAAAAAAAAACTTCAGAAGAGAACTTCAGAAATGTATATAATAAAAAAGTACACACACACATATATATATATATATATATATATATATATATATATATATATATATATTAGGGGTGTGACGAAATCTCGCGAGACTAAAACGTGACGAGATTTCTCGTCGAGTTGAAAAGTTGTCTCGTCGTGCTATCAGTGTGAGGGTGGGGTGAAATTATTATTCAAGATGACCCCGCCACTTTCAAATCGTTTGTGTGGAAACATTTTGGTTTTTGGCGCAAGAGTAACACACAAGACACAAACAATGTGTAAACATTGTTAAAAAAAACTTTGCCGTACACCTAGGCCAAGGTTGTACAGACTCTTCGGGGCCGTTCACATATCGCACACATTTTCATTCGCAAAATGGAAGGGACGCGCATATGGTACGGCGCGCTCGTTTTTTTCCTGGCACGCCTGTGCCGCGGCGAGATGAAAACATCTCAACATTTCAGAATGTCTTGTCATGTGACAAGAACCAAGCGATGGCCATGGGGAGCACAGTTCATGGTTGCATAGCAACGACAGACGCTACAGAAGCGCGAGCTCCCGAACGCTTGCAAAAGAAGCTTTACACGCTTTTTTAGGCGCGATATGTGAACGGCCCCTAAAGAGGCAGAAAGCATCGCTATCACTGCTGACGGTTGGACTTCTCGGTGAACGCAGAGCTATATCACAGTTACAGCCACACAATCAATAGTGACTGGGAAATGGTCAACTTTGTACTGCAGTTAAAGTGACACTTAAAGTGTCATTTGAATTTTTTATTCTTATGTTTATTTTATTTATACTGTTTCTTTTATGTTCAATCTATAGAAAGAAGTTCAGTGAGATTTCTCATGTGAAATTATACAGGGCAGAAAACAATTGGTTGATTTTGTGGCAAAACATTTAGCAGTGTTTGCATGTTGTTTTACTGCAAATAATTCATTAAAATAGAAGTAAAATGACATGCATTACCAGTTGATTTCAAAATGCACCAACATTTTTGCATTTTATGATTTTCAGTTGAATAAAAGACTATTTTCCCTTCATACATTTCATTATTGAGGATTTCTTAAAAATACTATAAAAATCTCGTCTCGTGAACCCGATCTCGTGTCTCGTCTCGTGGGATAGTGGTCTCGTCACACCCCTAGCAGCCACCATTGCGTTGCATAAAAATGGCTTCAACAGGCAAGGATATTGTGGCTACTAAGATTGCACCTAAATCAACAATTTATAGGAACATCAGCAACTTCAAGGAAAGAGGTTCAATTCTTGAAAAGAAGGCTTCAGGGCGTCCAAGAAAGTCCAGCAAGTGCTAGGATCGTCTCCTAAAGAGGATTCAGCTGCGGGATCGGAGTGCCACCAGTGCAGAGCTTGCTCAGGAATGGCAGCAGGCAGGTGTGAGCGCATCTGCACACACAGTGAGGCCAAGACTTTTGGAGGATGGCCTGGTATCAAGAAGGGCAGCAAAGAAGCCACTTCTCTCCAAAAAAAACATCAGGGACAGACTGATCTTCTGCAGAAAGTATCATGAATGGACTGCTGAGGACTGGGGCAAAGTCACATTCTCCGATGAAGCCCCTTTCCGATTGTTTGGGGCATCTGGAAAAAGGCTTGTCAGGAGAAGAAAAGGTGAGCGCTACCATCAGTCCTGTTTCATGCCAACAGTAAAGCATCCTGAGACCATTCATGTGTGGGGTTGCTTCTCATCCAAGGGAGTGGGCTCACTCACAATTCTGCCCAAAAACACAGCCATGAATAAAGAATGGTACCAAAACACCCTCCAACAGCAACTTCTTCCAACAATCCAACAACAGTTTGGTGATGAACAATGCATTTTCCAGCACGATGGAGCACCGTGCCATAAGGCAAAAGCGATAACTAAGTGGCTATGGGACCAGAACGTTGAAATTTTTGGTCCATGGCCTGAAAACCTCCCCAGATCTTAATCCCATTTAGAACTTGTAGTCAGGGGCGGACTGGCCATCGGGAGCACCGGAACATTTCCCGGTGGCCTGATGGTCATTCTGGCCTACCGGCTGCCGCTGTGCTGTCGATCAGACTGACGTGCAATGGGCTGGTATGCAACTGCAAATTAATTGACGCACTTATGAATCTACGAATCAGGCGATCGCGGAGTGAAAATAACACCACCACATGACCCAGCATCAGCGAAGCACTGCCTAATTGGCTATATCCAGAGGCAGGCTTTATCTTGGAAAATAGTGCAAAAAATGGAGCGTAAACGCAAAGGAGGAGCAGAGAGGGAACGCATAAAATGGAGAAAAGCCCTGGCCACAGACAAAATCCCAGCCATATTCGCCAGTAAGGGAACAGGTCGGTCAGAATTACATTTACATAATATTTACTAGGGGTGGGGGGAGGAAAAAATAAATAAATAAATAAATTAAATTAAATAAAATATCGATCCATTCGGTTCTCCACACTCGGTTCTCCACGCGCTCGGACGGTCCGCTGTTCAACTTAAATCTGACAAAGCATCTGTAATATGGTTTACTATAAATAACATGTAAAACAATCAGGGTTCAGTTAATATATGTTTCTGTTGATGGATGAACATTCTGGGTTCCCAGACATTACAACAACAGCGATGAAAAAACAAAAAAAAAAAAACCGAACCGTGAAAAAGTTGAACTGTTCCAGCCCTAATATTTACTTAATCATTTGGCAGATGGACGCTTTCATCCGAAGCAACTTACAATAGATAAAATCTATTCTTTATAAAAAAAAAATAATACAAATATATAATGATAGACGTTTTAAAAGTGCATCTTAATGACAAACTAGCACATTGTTTTACGTACTGTATGGGGATACATAGAGCATTGGAAATATATAAAATATAAATATTTTAACATGTGAATATGTATCTTTTATTATCCCTTCTTAAAATGTGTAAGCCAATTTTATATGTGTCTTTGGTGTGGTAGAATATATCCTCTATTCCTAGTGAGTTTTTGAGGGTTTATTTATTTATCCATTCATATTATGAATGGTCGTCTACCTGTTACATCAACTAATAGGGTTACCCTATAAGTTTAGCAGGCTGGTGGACACAGGAATTTGGTGGTGGTGACTGCAGCAGCAGAGGTGGCCTGGGGTGGAGTCAAATTCCCGGCCTGATTTACTGTCCCAGTCCGCCACTGTTGTGGTCAATCCTCAAGAGGCGGGTGGACAAACAAAAACCCACAAATTCTGACAAACTCCAAGAAGTGATTATGAAAGAATGGGTTGCTATCAGTCAGGATTTGGCCCAGAAGTTGATTGAGAGCATTGCCAGTCGAATTGCAGAGGTCCTGAAAAAGAACGGCCAACATCGCAAATACTGACTCTATGCATAAATGTCATATAATTGTCGCTAAAAGCCTTTGAAACGCACAAAGTGTTTGTAATTATATTTCAGTACATCACAGAAACAACTGAAACAAAAGATCTAAAAGCAGTTTAGCAGCAAACTTTGTGAAAACTAATATTTATATAATTCTCAGAACTTTAAGCCACGACTGTACACTTTACTCAACTCTACACTGTACTAAGTTTCATACACACTCACTTGAATAGTGAAATAAGTGAGGATTAAGATCACACCACATGATCTAATCTAGAAAATGTGAAAACTGTCCTCTTACATGAAGAAAACACATGATCATATTTAAGCATTACAGTTCTATTTTTGAACAAGGAAATCAGGGGAGAGCGCGAACGCAGTCCCCCACTACCAGAAATTATGCAGTCGAGATTCCCACATTTGGGGAATTCGCAGGGGTCAGCACAACCGGAGTGCAATGGCTGAGCCTCGCCCTGGGTGAACCACCTTCATGATCATGGTGTCTCCCCTGCCAGGTAAGTATGAGTTGTACACGTCCCATGAAGGGGGTCACTTGAGGGGACATCATTCTCAGAGAGGGTGAAGCAGCATTTCAAGAGACATAACAATACATATAATTCAACGCAAGGAAAACGCAGAATATTGTCAGCTGTTCTTAAAATTTCGCCGCCAATCTATCTTAAAAAGGATACCATTTATTATTGTAGCGAACATTTCCCATGATGCAACAGAAGCGTCAACCAGCCAATGGAATAACAGATCATAAACAAATAAACAGATCAGACAAAATCGTTATTATGAGTCCACAATAATCAGAGTGAAGAAACCCAAGCTGAAACGCTAGACATTCATCCTTTCACGTTCGATATGTGCTGAGATAATAAACAACCACAAGCATTATAAAATGAAAGCATGACGTAATCAACACAGGCGCCGTCGAAAGGAAGTCATCCACGTCACTTCCGTGAGACAAGAACAAAAGGCGCCAGTACATTTCACACGAGACACAACCACAACGTTCAAATAGATCAGACGGAGAATAGTAAAACCGGGTTATTTTATTAACGAAATATAGAGGAGCGACTGCTTTTTTGTTTGTCTTCAGACTTTGACCTGCACACCTAAAACAAATACGCAGTTATTAACCACGCAGACACCAATAGGAGTTCAGTTCATGCGCAGGAAGAGATTTGAACGCGGGAGAAATGAGGCGCTGAACACAATCACATCACAGGAAAACGGCCGAGAAGGGAGAGGACATGACTATTATTCATATTATTTACTCGCGCTATATCGTTCAAAAGTTTGAGATCGGGAATATTTTTGTCTCTTCTGCAGTTATTTGAAGCAAAAGTTGATTTTTTTTTATTTTTATTTAAAAGAACCGTTTTCTATTTGCATACATTTTAAAATGCAATTCTTTCCTGTGTTGGCAAAGATACATTTTCAGCAACATTAACTGTTCCTTCTCAATGCTAAAACGTGTACGAGTTTATTTTTCTCAGGATTCTTTGATGAACAAAGTTCAAAAGGACTTAAATAAAAAATACTTTAAGACTTCATACTAGAGCTGCACGATTTATTGCAAAAAATAACATTAAACTTGAATGCGATTATCGCTTAAACACGATTCTTAGTGCGATTAAGAAATCGGAAATGCTGCGATTGTTTTTCCACGAACAGCTCGTAAATGAAATAAATGCTAATCCATCTGAAAGCACTGCGAGTTTGAGTCGCTTATCATGTGTATTAGAAAAAGCAACGCGCGCCAAACATCTTTCCAGACATGAGACGCTGACATCTTGTCAAAAGACAACATTTAATATCAAGTTTTTACTCCAAACTCACTTCATAACGGCAGTTGAGCGTCCTTCTGTGAGATGAAGTGGCCTCTTACACAGAATAAGGCAGTCCTGTGTCTATTAGTCATGTTTAATCAATCGAAGCGTTTTAATCTTCTGTTCAGCTAATATTCATCTACCGCGATATGACACGTGCTATCTTCTTCTTCTGCAGGGCATATTCGGAGTTCTGCGCAAGAGCGCCCTCTGGCTTTCACATGAAGCATTTACTTCTGATCACAGCGCCGTACAGCTCTGACAAGCTGCGCATTAAATAATTGCAGCCTTGGTGAGCAGAAGAGATCTTTTAAAAACATTTAAAAATCTGAACAATCTAAATATTGAACATGCATTTACACATTTTAATCACAATTGTGCAGCCCTAGATGAATCTTTATATAAAAGCCACTGATTCAGGCTGAAAAAGAAAGCCTCTGCATTCTGAGGATGATGATCATCATCATCAGACAGGAGAACAAACCTCAGCATGCAGGTTTGAAGGAACAACTTTTGATGAGTGTAAATAAAATGTGATGCAGGTAAAAATCAGCGGGAAGACATTTAGAAAGGCAAAATTGTGTAGTTAATTTGAAAATGCAAAATTATTTTATTTTTATCAGTTGAGAGATACTAACGCAAATGAAGAATTTCAAACGTCAAACCACAAAGATTGCCTTCACTTTTAACAGCAATAACCTAATCATCACATGAGAGAGGATGTAGTTATATAGCTTGGGAGTCTCGCTCTCCGTCAAGCGATCTGTACTATTTAGCTCAAAATGGTGCGCAGCGAGTGTACTCTAGTGTGAAGGCGAGAGTCTACCACGCAGAATCAACGTGCAACATGTAAATGATATTCTTTGTCGTATTTCCTGTCAAAATAACGGAGTTCATTTGGAATTATTCAGCTTTTAAGGACAAACAGAAGAGATGCCAGTTTCTCCGGCAGTGGGCGGAACTAATGCGCAAACTGCAATTTCATTGGCTGGAGCTCATCTATTACTATCCCCGTTTTGATTTCAGCAAATCAGAGGGCCCAACAAACACAGAACGTTGCCTCAACGTAGCCAACCTTTTAGCAACGTTGTAACAACATGGCTAAAAGGTTGTTGGTTCTACATAGTGTCGTTAAGGTTGTTACTGTGCTGTCACAATGTTGCCATTCAACCACGGTTCAGGACCATTGCTGAAGGGTGTGCTTAGGCTGTCTGGACAACCATTGTACGACATGTGCTCGTCACTGTTACGAAGCGCATTTTAAATTTTAACAGACCGTTTGGCCGTTATTCTTCTTCAAGCCAGGATACGTGAGTATCGCTTATGATTTCTCTTTTAGATGAATAAGATATGTAAATATCCAAACAAAACCTACAATTTTGATGTCTAATGTGAGATTTATTTGTTCTGTTAATAAACTGAATAAACTGAGTGGACAGAATAGCTGATAATTCACATACCGAGTCGTTTGCGATCGGGTTTGGTTTAAGTTAATGCTAAGTTAATTATATTACTTTCAGAAAGCCTATTCGGATATCGTTATTTAGGAAAAGGTGTTAAACATATTCTGGTCATGTGATGAAGTGTTTTAACATTATGCCAAAAGTTATAAGCCATAATGAAGCTATGAAAAGGGATTGACGCAACAGACAGCGACCTAGCTCGATACGCGCAAGTTAATGTTCAATCTTGGCGACTAATATCATTAGCCACTGGCCAATAAATTGTTAAATTTAACTCGCCAGTATTTTTGTTAAACGTGTAAAAGATATTTCAGCTTATGCTAGACATGTGGCCTGTCCTGTCGTATCAAGATCCTATTTGTGTCCTCCTACATTGGAGGCTTACTATTTGATTTTGCTCCGTCTTGTTCTCTGCCCAGTTTTACCTGTGCCTGCCACCATATCTTTCTCTGTCCCCGGACTGTCAGCATGGTTTTGACTTGTGCCTGGCGACTGGTTTCTGCGCTTGCCCTTTCCCACTGGATTTGTTTATCTTTATTGGACTGTCTACCAACCTTCTCGTCTGCGCTCCCCTGTCCGCCGTGTTCTCCAGTCCGAGTCGGCCTCATTAGCCGGTGACCTGATGACTGTTTCAGCTGCTTTTATTTTGTTCAACAAATGTTCTCAAATGCTCTTTTTATGCTTTTTTTTTATTTGTAGTCTATTATATTTGAGCTTAATATAATTAATATACTCTATGTTAACGTTTTTTTCCCTTTAAATGTATGTTTTGGTAGTGTAATTATATGTATGCAATGTTTTAATAAAGTTGGATTATATGAACTATAGCATTTTTCCTTTTTAAAGTTTCATAGCTGGTTTTACTTTAAAAATAACAAATAATGATTAACAGTATTTAAAAAAGTGTTACATGTTCATCTTGTGTATGATTATTAAGAGATTGACCACAAAAAAAATACATAAAAAAATAAGACACAGAAAAGGTAATATAATATTTATAATCTGGTATAAATATAAATGTGGTCGGAACGTCGTCTTGCAGTTGCTGAATGTCGCGCAACAACGTTGCTACAGCCCTTTAGCGTCTTACAATTCAACGTTGCTACAATGTCCAAGCACGTAGACAGTCAACTTTGCCACAGTAAAAATGGAACATGGCAGCGACGTTGCCACAACGTACATGTGTTTGTTGGGGGAACACTGATTAATATTCATGAACTCAATTCCTCATCAATCCTTGGTGCATTGTATATTGATATTAGCAGTAGAATTATTATTAGTATTATCATCATATTATTAATTATTAGGGGTGGTCGATATAGCCTCAATTATATCACTATATTTCAAGAATATTTGCGATAGTGATATTTATGACGATATAGAGAAAAATATATTAAATGTTTTATTGGTGATTGCAGCTGGCAGGCCAGCAGCATTTATTAGTGCAAATATTGGACTGCTGTCCCTCTTTCTTAACAATTTAACGTTCCAAAACTGACAGTGTTTTACTGAATACTCGCAGAGACGGGCATTTTGACAATTTTGTATGTATTTGACCATTTTAGCGCCGTAAGCCACTCATTTTGGTACTTGAGACTCAGAAGCTGTTTGAGACTGAGAAACGGCTTGTGCGCGTCACTAATTTAGATCAGTAGTGGTGCACGTGCTTTTGGTTTGAGCGTGAAACATCTGGGAATTACTAAAATGATGCGATATACAAGCAATATTCAAATGGAGCGAAAGTGACGAGTGAGAGATAGGCGCCCGCGCTGGTGTGTGTTACTTCAACATCGGAGAGAGAAGAGCAAGAACACGCAGCTGACGTTATTGCCTGTGCAAGCTGCTAACAAAACGGATCAGCTCAGAAACGGAAAGACGTGACACTGAACGGTCGGTCTCCTATCCGGGACGATCATGAGGAAAATCGTTCTGGCCTCTTGTAATCAAACCATTTCCATAATTATTGAAGTAGCTTCCTTTTAGGCACTAAATCGTCATCGGAGGCTGATATGCTGCTTATACGCACCATATGTCGTCGCATCGCTATATCATTGATATCGCGATATGACACTTTTTCATCATGTAAATAATTATACCGGTATTATCGTGTACGGTATGATATGGCACACCCCTAATAATAATAATAATAATTAATTACTATTATTATTTTTTTTTTAAGAAACACTGAATGACCAACAATATCCACCAGTCCTTAGTTGAAAGGCCAAATATGCATTCATATGTGGTTACTAAGTTTAAGTTCTAATATATAGTATCATTCATATAAATATATATCCCTTGAGGAAAAAAATAATGAAATAAAATACAAGCACATGAAAAAATAAAATATGCTACAATTGCTGGCACTTGCTGTACAATGCTATACAATTGTTTCCACAGAATTTTGAAAACAATGTTTAACAATGTATTTTTTTCCTACTATGGTAGTAAATGGGGGTTGAGATCTGCTTGGTTACAAATATTCTGTTTAATATTAAACGTTATCCATAGAATAGTACCCTGTGAAAAATCCCACTTCCCAGTTTCTACCTTATCATGATTTGGAACTAAAGTGGCCCAGTTATCTTAACACCAGCCATGAGGAAAACTGAACAATAACAAGGTTGAACAACTTAATAAAATATTTTCCTCAGAAAAACATATATTGCTTCTATTTTTTGAACCAGTAAATCAGGGGAGAGCGCGAACGCAGTCCCCCACTACCAGAAATTATGCAGTCGAGATTCCCACATTTGGGGAATTCGCAGGGGTCAGCACAACCGGAGTGCAATGGCTGAGCCTCGCCCTGGGTGAACCACCTTCATGATCATGGTGTCTCCCCTGCCAGGTAAGTATGAGTTGTACACGTCCCATGAAGGGGGGTCACTTGAGGGGACATCATTCTCAGAGAGGGTGAAGCAACATTTCCAGAGACATATAATAATACATATAATTCAACGCAATGAAAACGCAGAATATTGTCGCCTGTTCTTAAAATTTTGCCGCTAATCTATCTAAAAAAGGATACCATTTATTATTGTAGCGAACATTTCCCATGATGCAACAGAAGCGTCAACCAGCCAATGGAATAACAGATCATAAACAAATAAACAGATCAGACAAAATCGTTATTATAAGTCCACAATAATCAGAGTGAAGAAACCTAAGCTGAAAGAAACGCTACACATTTATCCTTTACCGTTCGATATGTGCTGAGATAATAAACAACCACAATTATAAAATGAAAGCATGACACAAAAGGAACTCTTATGATGATTTGCCAAAGCTTACATAACAGCACCAAATTCCTAACATTAATTTTGCAGTGTCACCAGCTTTTTCCTAATTTCTGAATCAAAACAAAAATTATTGGCAATTTAGGTGGTAGAAATATAAGATTCATATTGCACAAAAGAGACTGTGATCTGCGAGTGAGCTGCATTTAAGTGAGTGCTCAGCTTGCTGAAATGAAAGATAATCCAAAAACCAAATGACAATTTAAAAATAGTATCTGTACTAACAGCGAGACCTTTTTCTCAAACAATTTTCTCTCCCCGTATGAGAGATGCAATAACATACCGAACTAAACTGAACCGAGAGCAACAATGATTCAATGAACAATATTTCAAATAGAAAATATATTTTCCTATATTTTAGGTAAGCAATAATAGTTCAAAATAATAGCATCATTATGTTAAACTATATTATACACATTCAGTGGCTCATAATTATAAATACAAATAGGATATCATATGTTAATTTTAAAGCCTGTAATGATGGATCACAAATGGTATGAGTATTTAGTAAAACAGCATTTTTGCAATCAAATATTATATATATGAAAATAATATTAATATCAAATACAGGGTCCTTTTCCCAATGAGGGGATTACAGAAAGGAGGGTTAATGCTGTTATTGACCGACAAAAGTCCTAAAGATGTCAGAGGCAATGAATCATCGTTCTGTGAAAGGACTAGCCTGCAGAAGCACGTGACAAGCAGATCTCTTCCTGGTTGCTCACACAGCCAATGAAAATAGCATAAACTACATCAAGCAGAACCTAATGGTGTCCGTTCATCCGGCAAATACATTTATTTCGCAGACACTTTATCCTGAACGTCTAACACGAGCGACACAATCGGTAGTTCTTTCCGAGCGTGTAATATTACGTTCAATGATAAAATTCGACCGACAAAAAATATTCAAAATAACACAAACTTGAATTCTTTAACCTCAGATATGTTTTAAAGTACTATACAATTCATATTTCGGTCGACACTGACACTGTATTTATAATATCAGCTAGACTTCGTCAAATTAAGCACCATTATAATTTTGTACCAGTTTAGGGGGGTGCACCGTTCCCGGAAGTACTGCAATACCGGGTCGATGCGTGGAGTGGACGGAGCAAGCCCCTATTCCATCTCCCTGTTCCAAAAATCAATTTAATATATGGTGCCCGGGTAGGGCACGTATCAGATATTAAACTGATAAGAACAGATACTACACTTGATCTTAGCCAAAAGGCCGAGAAGCGATACCCACAAACTGTCACCAGTACAGACCAGATTCTAGGAGACAGTAAACATGACGACGGTGAATATATTTATCTAAATTATAAAAGCGTTTAAGTACATAATATAATAAAAACTACAGACTCATATAAACACTTGTTAATTTCACGCAGTTAATAAATAACAGTTTCTTAAATAAAATCAGACAAGGAAGTGGGACATACTAATGAGGAGCTAGTTGTCCAATCAGAAACATGGATACAATTCCGCAGTCTTTATACAACGAATCGCAAATGTATTAAATGGAAATGAAAATAACATCACCTAAGACTTTACAGCAGAGGTAAAATTCCCCGAGTCTGTGAAGTTAAAGGTAAATATTGCCTTTAAATGCGTTAAGGGTCTGCTCCCCAGTGGACAAATAAAGAATTGCAACTGCCTCCCCAACAGCTCCACACTGACACGTGTAAAACTCATGTATAAACACGTGTAAATAATATTTCGAAAGGGAAATACCTTCGAACAAAGCAACGCTTTATAACTAGCTTAATTGAATAAGAACAGTCAGTGACTTTTTCTGTTTATAAACCACCAAGGCACATTCTCCTCCACCCAACCGTTTTAATATGCCAAAAACATTGCAAACATCTCGCCTGAAGTTCACGACATGCGCGCGCACACACACACACACACACACACGACCCTTCAACAATGTTTGCACGTTCAGGTTATAATATTAATCAAAGTAACGTTACTCAACTGTATATTTGCTTCGCACAAAATTTTATGAGTACTCCACGCTGTTAGGCCTACCGTTACTAATTGGACCTGCAGGCCATCTCACATCCATCAACCAGTATATTTTATAACATGACAATTGAGACAACATCCCGCTGTTGTAAATTCATACACATACATTCATATTTTTTTTAAAGTTGACACAACGTGTAGACTATTACATGTTATTTTGATTAGGATACATATGAAATAGAAACACCAAACACAACCGATTGAAAACTGTCGACAAAGCGTCTAAAATAACATCTGAGTCTTGATTAATGTTATACAAAATGTTTTAAATCACTCACACCTCGCTTCGAGCCCGAGCTGTAGCAACACCTAATAAAACGGAGCAAAACGTCACGCGAACAGTTCTCAAGCGCGCCAAATGACGTCACAGATTCATGCGATCAGTAACGTCAATTGTTTACAGTTTTCACCTACTTTAGTTTTTTTTTTTTATATCATTCCATTATCGTTGGATAACTTTGATTCACAATACGTTCGTGTTGTTGCCATTATATGCGCTAACACAACGACTCCCAACAAAACATGATGCCGATTATCTTACCGCTTGAGGTTCAAACTCATGACGGGGTTCTTGTGTCGCTGGGACGGCTCCATGTTTCTGTTTCAAACGATCTGCAAATTCGGCGTCGAAATGGGCCTTGTTTGTTAAATAATCATCACGAAAAAGGCGTGAACAAATAACTCAATTGCTGCCACAGAAAAACAATCCGCATCCAGTGTTCCCTTAATGCTGGGTTCTTTAGGAAACTAAACAATGTTATCTTTCCCTCACAACTAAAAACACACCTTTTTGGGGAGACTGTTGATTTCGTGGTCTAAAAACAAAATGACAAATCTTTCTAGAGCAAGTTTTGCACTGCCGACGATTTCCATCACCCGAAGTACGTTGACTAGCTGCTCTTGAGCTCTGATTGATGTGTGCGCGCTCTCTTCCGGAAGAAGTGCCCATATAAGGAATTCCATCATTAATGGCGCCATATAGAGCCATACTCGGATTTTTTTTTTTTTTTTTTTTTTTTTTTTTTCAAGAAACATATTCGAAACCTGATAGAGTGTATTTGGCACAGAAATACTCTGTCATACATCCAACTCGTTTTTTGAAACTTTGACCATGTATAATATGAGAGTCCAACTCTTTAACAGTGTAAATAAGTGAGAATGCATGAAATAGTATCAGACATCCCCTTTAAAGAGTAGATTTTAATTGTTTTGTCACCGTGGAATAGTTAGCTCTGTATATTTCTATGGCATCGCTGTCGAAGAGTAATTAGCCGGTAAAGTGTATTGACTTATTGCAGAGTTAAAGTATTAGTTCACTTCAGAATTAAAATTTCCTGATAATTCATGATAATTCACCCCCCCTGTCATCCAAGATGTTCATGTCTTTCTTTCTTAAGTCGAAAAGAAATTACGGCTTTTGAGGAAAACATTCCAGGATTTCTCCATATAGTGGACTTCAATGGGTTGAAGGTCCAAATTGCATTTTCAAAGGCCTCAACACAGTTCCAGCCGAGGAATAAGGGTCTTATTTAGTGAAATGATTGGACATTTTATAAAAAAGAAAAAATTACATACTTTTTACCCATGAATGCTCATCTTGCACTAGCGTCCACGACTTCATGCATTACGTAATTGCGTTGGAAAAAGGAGACATGCAAAATGTGCAGTGTTGGGGGGCCTCCAGGAATGTGGTTGGGAACCACGGCTTTAATGAAAGTTATCATGAGCATTGTAATGTTGAAAGCGGATGTCATAATAAATGTCAGTGGACTGGGAAGACCTTAAAACGAGAGGTTCAATCATAAATCATTAAGATATTACCTTCATGCTGTGGAAATATAAATTGGAAGAAAGAACACAACAAGCTAAAAGTGGCCACTTCAGTCAACATTATGTGTTTTAGTTATCATAATAACTGTGTTTTTAAAACAGTATTTCTGCTATATTCATGTTCCATGTAACTGAAAAGAAAATGTTATGGTCAGTCCTTTCAAGTTTTTTCTGTTTGTATGCAACATTTGATAAGGATACAGAATATCTCTAAAAACAAATGTTATTCCAACACAGTTAATTCATTTATTTAAGCATTTTAATTGTGTTTGGTTTACATCAGTAAGCTAAAGATGGTCAAATGAATGAAGAAGAAACGATAAAGCAGAAATATTACTGGCCTTTACAATAACACAATAAATGTAGTTATATAGTTGCCATTTATAGCACAAGACATTATGAAATATAGGCTGTAAAACATGGCCTTGCTGTTCTGTCAGGATTCAGGAAATGGCTTTACTGCAACTCTTGTCCCCACACCGATCGAACAGACACAAGCCACTTATCACTTCACGTAATTATCTAAAGCAGAAACTTTATTCACTGCCCACTGTTATACTAACACACCATAAATGGCACTGATAAAAGCGCTGTAAATGTCGTCAGGTCTCAAAGGGCATTCTGTGGTATCAGTCACAGTCTGTGTTGCGCTGAGAAAAACACAACCTTTGACAATTTCTCTTGAATTATAACTTTAAAAAAAAAATACAGATACATCACAATGTGTACTGGAAAGTGTGCACGGTTAGTGGGGCTAATACTTCTACCCTCAGCTTTTTTGTGTATAATAGCCAATTTACTTTTATTCTTCCCTAATGGAGAACAGTTGGAATCTGATCAGATTTCCCTCCAGGTCTGGCTTATGGGAGGTGTTCTTGGTGGAGGACTATTTGTGAGTATTCAGTTTTTTGGATTTGACTGTCATATCATTCATGTGCTGTTTGTTTGAACTTGGCTGTTTCCTTTATGGTTTAGTAAAATGAATAGACCTGACTTATGTTTTAGATAGGACATCAGATACATCAAACACATTGACTACAAGCCTCTTTGTGCTGTACTATGGAATGGGGAAACAAAAGTAGAATGTGGCGAAAATCAAGTGTGCATTACGCAGAGCTTCACTGCTCACACCCTGAAAAACTGGTATATTGACATTGTAAAATCCTGAAATTAGCCATGGATTAATCCTGAGTTAATAGTTGTGTGGATTGTCAATGGCTGGACAGAAATCTCTTCGATTTTATTCAAAATATCTTCATATGTGTTCCGAAGATGAACGAAAGTATTAAAGGTTTGGAACGACATGAAGGAAATGGATATAAAAGGGATAGTTCACCCAAAAATAAAATTCTCTTATCATTTAATCACCTTCAAGTTGTTCAAAACCTGTATGAGTTTCTGTTGAACACAAAATAAGATATTTTGAAAAATGTTGGTAACTACACAATTGCTGACTCTGAGACACTTCCATACATTTTTTTTTCATTCTATGGAAGTCAATGGGGGCCAGAAACTTAAGTTTCTGAGAAAATTATAGCAGAGTTTTTATTTTTGGTGAACTATCCCAATTTTAAAGAATTTTTTTTTTCTCAGTGTGAAGATTTTAATAATCACAAGCACCTTTTTCTACTGTAAAGAACCTTTTGTGCAATGGAAAGATAAGTAGAAGTAGTAGAAATAAATAGATACATTCTTCATTCGGACGAAGAACTTTTGGATAACACTGATCAACGGTGTACTTTCTTGAGTGAGATTGCCTCAATATACATTGAAATAGCCCGAACGAACTGATTCTAAAAGTTTCATCAAGTATTTTATACAAACATTATTTAAACTGCTTTGCAGCAAATATTCTGTCCTTGACATCACAGTTGATGATAAGTCAATTTCAACTCACTTTCATACATCAGATGATGTGTCCAAGCTGTTCAGCCATCAGAGCCGGGGGCAAAGGCTGCTGTGGAGCAGGTTGCTGTGGAAACCGTTGCCGTGTGAGTAAATATCTAAAAAAAAAAAAAAAAAAGTAACCAAAACAAAATGTAAAATCACTGTCATTCACAAGAAGCTGAATAGAGATGAACAATGTGAAAATATTTTCAGCAGAAAGTCTGCATAACATAAAGGCTATTTTGATTGTTCACTATAACATGCTGTTTTGGTTTTGTACAGATGCTGAATTCTGTTTTCTCATCTATATTTGGCGTTGTTGGGTCGGTCTACTGTGCCTGTGTTGCCATTGCAGCACTGGCTGTTGGGCCAAAATGCCGAATTAATGACATAGAATGGGGCTATCCCTTTGAGGATAAAAAAGGGTAAGAACACTTAAAACCTCAAAGAAATATCAAACGAATGCATATAGATAATATGCATCTTGTTAATATAGATAACTATAATACTACAGTCAGCAGGATTAATGCATATTTAATGGCAATTGTGTCAAACAGGCGGAAATTGCAGTCCATTGTGCGGCCACTAGATGAGGCCCTTATCCTGAACTTCAACTACTAAAGCTCATTCTCTCTTTCTGTCTTGCAATAACAGGAACAGCAGTTACCTGGTGGATCAGACTATATGGTCCGATTGTGTCTTTCCTAAGGATGTGGTTCTCTGGCACATTGTGCTTTTCTCCATTCTTTTGGGTCTGGCTGTGCTACAGGCGATACTCTGTGTCATTCAGGTCGTGAATGGATGTGTGGGCTGCCTCTGTGGAGACTGCCGAAAAAGAAAATCGGTAAATTTGACATAAATATTGAAAAAACATTTACATTACCATTAAACAAAAGAGAAGCAGAATGTAATTTCTTGAACAAAAACTATACATGGACATTGGCATAAAATAAGAGAAATACTTTTTACTGTTTACTAGACAGGATGCACTGGCAGAATGGAAAAAAAGACTTGTAACCAGCATTATACAGTGTTGGGGAAAATTACTTTTAAAAGTAATGTGTTACAATATTGTGTTACTTCATAAAAAAGAAACTAATTGTGTTAGTTACTTTTTATGAAAAGTAATCCATTACATTACTTATACAAAAAATAACAAAAGTTCTATTTATTGGCAAATGTAAAGATGACAAAAGTGAAATGAATAACCCTTAGGCTGAAAGAAATGCGTACAGTAGAGGCTGTGCTGCCATTCTAATCCTTCAAAAAAAAATAGGAGGGAAGAGAAGAAAGTTCAACAGTCTTATTTGAGCAATAAAAATAACAAAAAACATTAACCACAAATGTGATTATGTGCTTACCATTGGTAAGACTAAATAACGTATATTTAAGATATTTAATTATTGCACACTCTAAAAAATGCTGGGTTAAAAACAACCCAAGTTGGGTTGAAAATGGACAACTAACCCAGCTGCTGGGTTAAAACAACCCAATTGCTGTTTGTCCATTTACAACCCAACTTGGGTTGTTTTTAACCCAGCATTTTTTAGTGTGCAATAATTAAATATGTTAAATATACACTATTTAGTCTCACTAAATAACCAGAGTGTGCAGGTTTGTGTAATATTCTGAGTTTGCATTTCACGGTTTTTATTCATTTTGAGGAATACTGAATCTGTTTTTGTGCAAGTGAGATGAGTAAATGTCTGCTCACATTCCGTCTAGAACTACAATAACCACCATGTTCACTCATGACGGAGTGAGGCCCCGTTTACACAAGTTTTGCTACGATTACACCTATCGTTTACACTGCGCGGGTGTTTCGAATTATGCGTTTTCGGTTATGTAGTGTAGTACGAGATCGTTTCTAAAATGCAGTGGAAACGCCAGTGTAGACGAGGATTGTTTTTATTTTAAAACGAAAACGCACTAGTGTAAATGGGGCCTAAGTCTCTCAACATGGGGACAGGAGAGCTGTCAGTCAATAAATGGTAACTCAGATATAATATGTAAATTTAAATGAATGAGTGACTTTACTAGTTACTAGGAAAAGTAATCTGATTACATAACTCATGTTACCCCCAACACTGCTTATAACCAGCTAACATTTTAGACTTTGAGGGCAATCAAAAACAAACAAATCCAAACTGTGTTAACTATCAGACCTCTGAAATAATGACCTCTTTAGCACTGAAATATTGAGATATTTTTTTCATATATTGGGATTTGGGACTGATCTCTATTTGTTCAACAGGATGAAGGAGGTCTGTGAAATCTGCTGAGGAGGGGGAAAACAACGATTTGATCCGGAATAACAGGACAAGAGCTTTCACACAAAACTGACATATTGCTTATAAATAATAAAATAAGCATCACTAAAAAGGGTTGTTGTGTGTAAATTTGAGCCTATTTTAACTTTATTATTATTCTATTTTTATTCTAGTTCTATTGTAGCAGTGAATTATGACTGTCAATCAACTAAAATATCTTTACTGATAATAAATATATATATTGCAATACATAATTTTATATTGAATCTCCAAATGAATGAAGAAACAACATGAAGACGGTATATTTTAAATATTTGTTTAATACCATCTTTTACTAAGTTCTGTGAATGAAGACCAGTCTCACTGATACCATACTGCTACTGATGTCTCTTTGGATTATTTTCTAAATTTTCTGGGGATGTAATCAGCTAAAGTTACTGTTTTTCTTGTTTTTGACCCATGTAACCATGTATTTAAATGAAGCTCAAATATCAAATCTACCATGATTTTATAAATGTATACATTTTGGATTAATAAATCAGGTCCTAATGATCCATAGCAACTTTCTTTCCCAATAAACGTAATTTGCTGAAATGTATTATGTGTCTCTCACGAGCCATAAAACATAATTTGGTGGCATAAATAAGCAATGTCTATCTTTAGAGTTGGCATCAGATTGCATGAGAATTATATTTCCTTTGTAGGTTACAGAAATACCCCTGAGTGTTTTCTTTTTCTGGTATATTTGGCAGAAGGCATCAAGTTTGTTTCAGTGCATTTGGGGTGAGTCTCTGAAACAATGTGGCTGTTTTCCCATTTGCTTTTTAAATGGTTTGGAAAAAGTCAACATGCTCTCTTTTGCTCAACACCTGTGTCATTCACCATTTTCTCTATAATCAATGATTTCACTGTTGTAACACCGGATCAAACCAGATCTTGCAGCACAGAAAAAACTCTAAGTCAAACCCCCTGGTGGTGAAGGCCAGATTTGCAGCTGTGACAACATGCATACATTGAAAGCAGGGAATGTTTTAAGAATAAGGTCCATTCTTATAAAGAACATGAGATTCATTCAAAGTGCCTATAATATATACTTTTTTGCATATGAATATAGAGTCTACAGACTCTGTGCTCACATTGTAACAACAGCAGCCCTCCTCTTTAATTTCCATTTAATCCTGTAGCTATGCAAGCACTCATTTAAAGCCCAAGATAGGATAAAAGCAGGAGAATCTCAAAACAAGCTTACAGATTCAATACCCAAGACCAAGCCAACTGATCATTGTAAACATACTACACATGCCTCAACCACAAGGGGTGAGAGACAGCAGCATGTCCTAGTACAGATTATATACGTCAGCTTAATGTATAGACACCTGGTTCAAACCGGACAGTGTTCCAGGAAAGGATGTTCTGTTCTTACTGCCACAGAGACCATGCATCAAAACACACACTCTCAGACACATCCATATAAAACTGCATGACATTTTTGATTCTTCGCATATAATCAAACAAAAAAAGGGATGTACTAAAAGTTTTGGCACTGAGCCATCCAGACTAATTCAGTGACCATCCACCAATTAGACACAGAGAACAGACACAAAGCACTCATCAACCTCCACAATGGGTCCAGACAATAGCAGAAGGAAACAGACCAGAAAAGTGCTAGATCAGACTGGATGGAGCTTGTGAACCGATGTTATAGAATTCATTAAAGGTACACGTATGCAACTTCTGGCCCTCTAGCAGTTAAAAAACAAAACTGCATGGATTTTGCGTAAGAACATTGTTTGTAACCAGTTTAGATGGAAAGGATATAAAGCTGATCAACTGACACATAGTACTTCCTTGAAAATAAATTCCAGCACAGTGCTGGAATAAACCCATAATGAAAAGACCCTTCTCAAAAGACTTCAGAATAGATTCCCTGGAGATTGGAGATATAGCTTAGCTTGTTGTGACAACTAAACTATGCCACACTCACACCATACACGCGTCAAAGTAGCCGGAGAAACTTTTCTATATTTACAGGTATAGTGAGACACGCACGGGTGAGTGACGTATGTACACAATATGTATTGATGATGTATTGACTGTAAAATTGATGAATGTAAAATTACTATCTTGATTAAAATCGTACTTCCATTAACTCCATGACATAAAGAGGATTTGTCTTAGTATGTTTGCAACATACATGCACAAACTTGGATCGCAATCCTGATGGATCAGCAGCTTCAAGTCACTGCGTGTCTTTCTCAGAACGACTCATTAACTAAAATCAGCAAGCAACATCATAGGTGTTATTTGAAATGTGGATAGGAATTTAACGCTGACGTGTGACCTCACACACACACCCCAGGGAACAGTGTGTAGAAGGGAGGTGGCTTGTTGACATACAGGACAAAATTGGACAGGCAGTTTTGGGGACGGGATATTTTGGGTGAGAACAGGGTGGGAAAACTGGTAAAAAGCGATCCAAGCTGGACTAGGGCAGATATTCTGTGCACTGAAGCCAAGCAACAGCATGTGAGTAAGCTCTGTAGCTTTACTGTGCACGAGAGAGTAAATACTCATTCAATCACTCATCTTCCTCTGAGAGAGCGTATATGTGCCAACTCAAATACAACTGTCAGGCATCATTTCTTTTTAGGTTTCTGCAGAGGTTTTTGTCATTCTGTTATATTCACACTTTTGGTTGAATGCTTGTGCTTTACTACAAAACGCTTAGCTTATTTATCCGTCATGGTATTTTGAAAGTGAGTACCTATAAGTAAATCTTTACACTAAATAAAGATCTTGCAGCTCTATTTACTGTTCTATCATTGTTGATGGCATTGATCCAAGTAATTTATTCTTCTCTCATTGTCACACAAAACAAAGAGTTGATTAGATTGGGCTAAACCACCAACAATAAAGTGGGAAACACGGTGGAAAATCCATGTGATTGGATTTCACAAAAACAAAAACAAAAAATCTGTATATCAGACTACCACTGATTAATGGTACTCATATTAGTGTTTAAAGCTGAATCTGGTGAAGCAAAACTAATGGACTCCATCCATTGGACTCCATTTATGAAAAACTTGGTTGTATAATAATAGTTGGTAAATATGGCACAAATTATATTTTCTTTCCCCCAACCATTAATAATGCATATTAATTATTTACTATAATATACAGGAATTATTTGAAAAGAAGCCTTCTGTACTTATGCTTTCAGCAAATAACAAACAGATTATAAGAGGCTGTTTACACCACACCGTTATTGTCTCCGTGTAAACTACAAAAACCTGAATTTGTGAAATGGTGATGTTATGCACATGCGTATAACGTGTTCAGTTTATAAGTGCATAGTATTTCTTTACAAATTGACATCGCCAACTATTGGCTGGCATGGATAATACATTGTTGTTGTTTTTTTAATCTTTTTGGTGGATCCCTGTGAACGAGGAATGTTTTGACAACGTTGTATGGGAAAAACCAAAGGAAAAACCTTTCCGTTTTTAGTACATCGCTGTTGTGTAAACATACCATAAGAAACAAGTTAACAGCTGTAATCCACAATTCATTTATATAAACAGGATGTATCTTTGCTTGCCCCATGATATAATGCACTTCTCTCAGTAATTATGACCTTAATTGTGTCTTCTTCACCTCTGTCATAGTTTGTAGAGTTGCTATTCATAGCCTGTGATATCTGACCTCAACAAACACCATTCATTTAACAGCCTGAGAGCCAAAGATTCACTCTACAAGAGGTATCAGATCCCCTGATCCCATTTCAAACATTCTTTTCTTTACTTTGGGGAGCAGGGTTTGGTAGAGGGTTTAAGATGCATAAGCAAAGCATTTTGGTAGGTGTACAGATACTTTTTAAATTGAAACATTTTTAACTGTTATAAAAGGATATTTTGTTTTAAAACTGAGGAAGGTCAGTAATAAACAGTTTAAGTTTATTATACAATTTCTCAGTTTGTTGAAACCTTAATTCCATGCAGATCTAAGATCAGTTTTAATCTGGAACTGGGTACTTTATTATATAAAGGTTTAAAAAGAAAACTAATGTGAATTGATTTGGATTATAAGTATCTTTCAGACACTGGAGTACAATTCACTGTTTGCTTATATGTGTCTCTCATCGTAAATGCTCTAGGTCAGATAAACAAATTCCTTCTTCACTCGCTTTCTTTGTCAAAATTAGAAGAAGAAAAAAAGATGGGAGGGGTTAAACAGGAGAAACAGGTGAGACAAGGAGAGAGAGACAGACAGAGAGAGAGAGAGAGAGAGAGAGAGAGAGAGAGAGAGATGAAAATAAAACATGGAACACAAAATTGGCTTCATTCAGAGAGAACATTTTTTGGACCGAGTCAAAAACAATGAGAATTTTAATTGCTTGGTTTTTTGGAGTGTAGAAGTCTAGTGTTCTAAAGGGGATTGAGTTCAGAGTGCAAATCTGATCTCAGCTAATGAACTGGAAAATAAAAACATCCCACCACAACAATTTCCTGCAGTCCCATTTGGACGTTATAAAATGAGAATTCAAAGAAAAACTCAGGGTTTACTTATCCTTTTAACACTGTTCCCGAATCAGCCTCCAAAGGGACACCTTCAGAGCTAGGACAAACTTCAGACTGCTCTCTGATCAGTGACAAGCAGGTTCATGCTATTGGTAAGTCACACAATACTAATTGCCAGCAATGGGGGGCTTTGGCCTTCAACCAAGATTGTGCAGCAGACTTGCTGTTCAGAATTCTAATCTGTTTCTCCTTTGGAATTCGCCTCTGTAAATTTCCACTGGTGAAAACAGCAAACAGACCGTCAGAAAGAATAAGGGCATAAATACACATTTCCTGGTAATATGCTGGCTATGCTGGTATGTTTCTTGAAAGTGTAAAGATGAGCTTTTTTACTCCTGAGAAGTTTCCATCTTTTCAAATTCTAATTGAGTTTTCTTATTGAAACTATTGAGTTATCAGTGATGCTGGTTGTCTGAATTTAAACTAGAGAACTGGGGACTTGTGGAGACTGACCTGATGCCTAAAAGTGTATATAAAAAAAAATGACAACCCGAAAACGGCCAAGAGTTATGATGTATCTTAAAAACACTATAAAACTTTGATTATGTTGAATAAAAATGTCTAAACACTTAAACAATGATGATATCCAAAACACTAAATCATCATAATTGCTGTATAGACAGTTTTTGCATTACAAAATCTTAAGACAGCATGAGAGAAAAACAAGGGAGATCATTAAGGGCTTTCCATTTAGGTCTATTCCTTAACATCATGCATGTTGTTGTATTGGTACAATAAAATATATAGAATTTGCAATTTACAAGTCCAAATTTAGGACAAGAGAAACTCAAGTCAAGTCCTTACACGTGTGAAGAGTATAAATAATACAATGAATCGGTCCTGAATAGTGAGAATGTTTCCCTATGATTTACTGGAGACCTGCCAGAACACTAGCAAGCTGAAAGAGGAGGAGGAGGAGGAGGAGGGTGAGAAAGAGGAGGCAGGGCGTGCTGCTCAGATAAGCTATTTAAAGCTGAACGTTCCCTGTGTTCAAACCTGAAGCTTTCCATGTTGTCATAGCTGAACGGGTTCTGTCATCGCCAGTGAACTGTCAGTAAGTTGGAGAGCGTTTCAACTATCGCAAATCACTTGCAATTTGAAGAATTTTCTGCGTGACAGCGCCAAAGTACGTGTGAGAACCACGAAAACAACCGGTGAGTCCATTCGATTAGCCTATACGTTATTTTTTATTAATATTATTTTTTTTTACTAAAAAAACACGTACTAATTCGCTGTCATATAAGTTTAAACACCCTGGAGGTGTGTCAAAGTGGGAGTGTCTCACTATATCTTGTCAAACTTGCTACAGGGACGTTGCGATACACTTTTACAGCAAGATTTAAAAAAAAAAAAAAAAAAAAATAACCTGTTTAAGTACAAAATGAGTCACTTTGTAGCTTTTTACAATGAAACCTGCTTATTTTTTTATATAATTATTTATCTAGACACAATTATGTTGTGTAGATGTATGTAGCTTTGTTCTGTCTGTATTGGTAACTGCATTAAATGTTAATTATTGCGTATGACATTTTATTTTCATGGCATGTGACATTTTATTTTATAATCTGTTTTGGGACTTACGGGCAGCAAAATAACAATGCTTCAATAGTTTTCAACAGTTTTCTTTATTTGGCTACCAGTTTTGTTTTTAAACACAGTAGCTTACATATTTTTACAGTGTTGCACCGTAGTTGTGAGAGTTCCCTGAGGGATAAATGCATCAAACCTATAAATCAATCAATTCACGTACTCTTTATCATCATCAGACGGCATTATTTGTGACTATTATTCATCACTTGGCACACTACTTAACAGCAATGAAGGTGTTGTTAAGCTCAGCTGCTCTGGTAGGCCTATCTTTCTTTTCGCTTAAAGAGATTTACTTTTCTTCTGAACTCTGGCTGATCTCTTGAACTGAGATTTTATGTAACGTACTTTTCTGCGAATGATGCGTCTGGATCACGGAGAACCCCTTAATGTTTGCATATAGACAGCACTAGAGATTTTGTAAACATCCTTTCATAATTAATAATTGATGTGCTTTTGCTTGCACACAGTCCAGCCCCCCTCTTCCCTGTCCCCTGAGTGGACCACCGCGTCACGTACTGCACATACACACAATGCAACTCTCAATGGGAAAGCGCGTGTGCGCGAGCAAGCAGCACACGGGGGAGGGGGCGACCTTAATCACAGCCTTTGCAGGTTTTTATTTATTTAATACTCCTAAAAATATAGGTTCCGAAGGGGTTCCCCCCTCAGAAATGCCATTAAAACAACAAAAAACAACATTTTTGGTTCCTCCAAAAAACATTTCTTGATCAGTTCCTAAAAGATCATTTAAAAATAAAAAAAAGAACGTGGCAGTGTTCGTCATAGAAGCACAGATACCAATAAAAACTGTTAATATTTAAAAGTGTAAAGATTATATTCCTTATATACTCCATTTATGTAATATATGCATATAACGACACATATATACTGAAAATAGATATTACCTAATTACCAGTATTAATGTGTAAACCTGTGAACCTAAATTAACTTGTTACTCCTTTTTTCCTTTAACCATGTGAAAAGACTTTAATGAATACACAAGCTTGATGATAAAAAGGCAGTTCAATTTAGACATTCTACTAACTATATGTAACTTTGCAACAACATGTCAACTTATTCTACTTACCCTAACCCTGAACCCTAATCCACCAGTCTACTAAACATGTAGTTGCAAAGTTACTTGTAGTTAATAGATTGTCTAAAGTGGACCATTAATATAAAGTGTAACCTAAAGGCAAGTTGGCCGTGCAGCGAACAGAACCCCTCCCCCGGAATGCAATCGCAAATGGACTGAGGGGACCCCCCTCCGCAGGAACACAATATGTCTGAAGGCGGCCCGCTTCTGCTACCTCGCACTGGCCCCCGCCCTGTGCTTGGGACAGCCCTGTGTGTTGTAATGATGGAAAAGGTATTCACACAAACCTCTGGAATACTATGCAATTCCAAGAATACTCTAAGTTTCCAAGAAACTAAATCAATGAGAGATGAGACTGACAGTCTTGGTTTATTTCTGAGAGAATATAATTGAATGTGTGCATAGGCAGTGTCTCATTCTCAGAAAAGAGCCTGGGATGGAGGTAAAGTGGAATGAAGTGTGATAACTAGAGATTGCCTAACCTTTTTAAGCAGCAGTCCTCAGAGTGTACATAACCTATAAGAGACAAAACACAGGCATAAAGATACACAAACACACAGCTCACAATGTTTAGTAAATGACAAGGAGAGGGCCATCATGTTAGGTCACAAGTCTAGATTAAGCACCCTATAAGGATGTTCTCTGTGTGTGTATACGGCTTTGCGTCTACAAAAGCTTGCTTTGTAGTACATGTACAAGTGCATGCCCTCGTCACTAGCAAAGAACTTAAAAGTGTGTGCTTCTTACGTCATTTTTGGGTATCCAGGCAAGAACCTTTCCAAAAATCAAACCAAGAGGAAAGAAGCTGAAGAATTTTCTCCATTCTTATGCCTCCTTTTCCCAAAATTTTTCTGGGCCTTGTCTCTTATTCATTTTGCCAGAAACTGAAAACCTAAAATTCCCCCGACGAGCCCTTCCACATGAATAACATGATTTGCTTGAGTTATGCATATCATATGATTGGCACAAGAAGTGATGGAAAAGTGTGTGCGAATTTACTAGGACTAAAGGAAATTTAATATAAACAACGTTCACCTTTCAAATATTTTGGACAAAACGTTCTCCAAAAGCTCAGAGGTTCTTGTGGTTTGCTGCGAGGAATGATGCAAACCATCTGAGGCAGTGTATAGAAGACTAGAGGTTATTTCGACATAATTTGCCTAACACAAATCATTCCATCGGCAGTCTTTACGCCTATAATGAAAAGAATACATTTAGAAGAAGCCTGAAAACTTGAAATTAAACACTGAATGAAACCAAACTGTTCTTTCTTGTTTAAATAAACAAAAGATATAAAACTGCAAAATGAATGCAAAGCTCAAATCAAACGACAAATCAAATGCTAATGACTGAATAGTGTGCGGGCAGATGTTGCATTGATCGTTCCACAATTTAACACTTAAAGTCTCAACACCATTTATTTCCAAAATACATTTTTTGTCAAGTTGAGCCATTATGTACTCAAACATTAGCAATGCCTAAGTGTTTTTAGCTTTTAAAAATGAATACTCTGAATTTTTCATGTTTTGTCCTCAAGCGTAGACTCAGGCGAGTTGGGTAATCTGAATGAAATCATGACAGATTTACGAGAGTTTAGCACAGAAATGAAATGGAGGTTTGGGTGGGAACAGTGTTGTGTATGACAGTATAAAACCCATATTTCTGTGGCATGTGGCGACATGGTTTTGTGACAGTCGTTCTATTAAAACACACAAACACTCTCTCGCTCTCTGTTAAAAGTGTGTGCGTTTCTGTGTGAGACATGCAGCTGGATTGAAACTGCCTTGCATTGCCTGCTTGACAGCTATGATCCCATGACCTATTACACAAGCTCTTTGGTAGTTTATGATCCCACATCCCATTCAGCATGTATTTTTTTGTTGTTGTTGTGCAAACTTGCCCCCAAGAATATATGCAGGTCGGCCACTAAGGTTGCTTATAATGTTTGTTTCTGGACTGGATTCATAGAGCATATCTCAGAAGTGTAAAAGCCAAGTCATTAAAAATTAACCATTAACCCTGTGTACTACAAACCAAAGGCCAGCAAAACCTGGGGAGAAAAGCTGATAAGAGAAGCATTGGCCACATAAGCTCTTGAGTCGTGTTTGTTTTTGTCTTAGGCTGCTTTCTGATGTCATAGAACTAGTAAACACTCTGCAACTCTCATATTCAACAACTGCAGCGTACGAATCCCTTCAAACACGAGTTTATTAACGAATTATGAATAACACGCTTAGCAGCCGTCAAATGTGATTCACAAACTGCCTATATCGCTAGTATGGCAAACCTGCCCGTCTCCATCAGGGAACTTGACCTGGCGCGTAATACCCAATCAAGGATTTATTAGATCGGATGTCTCCATTCAGTCTACGCACTGACGTCTCTATATGGGATTAGACAGCAGAGTAGAAGTCTGCATGCACACACGGCTGTAATAAGATTATGCATAAAACCTACGGTCACTGGGAAGTTTTAGAAAACTAATAAACATCTACAAACAGCAGCTGTTTTATCCTAATGAACACCTCCAGAAGGGCAAATGGCAATCGGCTGGCTTAGAAAAGTTATTACGAGTTGCTGTGATAGAATAAAGTATGCTGGTAGGAGTCAGCTTGTCTAACAGGTGTTTCTCTTGTCTTTTAGCGCCCCCTGCTGACATGGGTGTAAAAATGCTGCAGTGCTTTCCCTTCTACAGACGCTGCAAGGAGAGATGCAAAAGACAGTGTCCTCCTGAGACGGGTAAGCTCAAAGTTTAGAAGCCAAAAGCTAATTGATAATAGCTGGTATTTTATAAACTGGTAGTTGACATGAAAATGAATTAAGTTACTCTTAAACGTCTACAAACACTCAAATCTCAGTTATGTGCTCAACAAAGGGCATTTGAAAACAATGTCCTTCGAAAAAGGTCTCTTCAGGTTAAATAAGTGAAATGAAATAGTCGTGAGAGAAACGCCTACTGGTTTCGGTTGCAGCCATGTCCATGTAACACCTGCCATTTACAAATACCTGCTAATGCATTCGCCTGAAGTGGCCTTGTTGATAAGTTTGGGTAAACAAGATATAGTACCTTGAGTGCCCTGTAGATGGCGATATCGCTTCTTTTGTAGAAGAAATAAACTGCTGCAGAAAAAGTTAAGTGGCATGCGAAATGTAAAGAATAAAAATGCATATTTTTCTAACTTATTTTCATTCATACTTATGTCTTCAGTAGTAGCAAGTGAAGAGCTGAAACCTCGGTTGTCCTCCACCACCTCCTGGGGCAGCGAAGGGGACAGCGGCAGCAGTCCGAGTTGTCCACAGGCCTATTTTTCCCACAAGGCTCGGCTCTCACTTCGACACCAGATGGATAGCAACATCAATGCAGTGGACGCCACATACTAAGTTTGGTCTGCCAGTGGTCCCTGGAGAATCCTTGAAAATTAAGCATCAGATTTACAGCCCAAATCCAGTTTAAATCTCTCATTGGAGAGCTTTTGAGGAAAACTGGAGGATGAGCCATTAAGAGGAACAAGCAGCATGGAAGTTTGCCTCTCGTTGCATGCCCGTGAACACTCATGAATGTCAGCTGAATGCATTGTAACAATGTCAAGAAACGTGTTTGGAGTTTTCTAACATTAACGGTACAGCTGAGTGTAATTTGGTAAAAGGGGAAATTGTGAAACTCCATCTTAGGAGCGACGTTTACATGATCACCAACAAGTGCTTTTTTCTAGCCTGTTGCATCTGCCCTCTAGTCTATACATGCATCTACACTATCTGAACTGGATGCTTCTGGTTGGTTTTATCTGGGGAGACTCTGATAAGCTTAAAGAGATAGTTCCCCCCCAAAAAGAAAAATCTGTCATAAACTCAACCTTATATTTTTCCAAAACATAACTTTCTTTCTTCCCTTGAACTAAAGTGGAGAGATTTTGAAGAACTTTGGTAACCAGACAATTGATGTTAGCAATTGACTTCCATAGTAGGAAAAAAATACTGATGCAAGAATTTTCCTTTTTAGGCGAACTATCCCTTTAAGGCGATTGAGTGTTTTGAGCCAGATGTGAATTTGTTCAGCAGTCTACCTATTATTTTGCCTGTCGAATTCAACCACGCTTTGCCTCGTTGATCATAAATTCAGTGTACTGTAAAAGCAACAGAATGTTTTTTTCTTTCACATAAACAGAAAGGTTTCTAAAGATTATTTTGCTTTCTATGTAAGTGCCATTTTCTCTACCCGAACAGTCTCTGTGTTCATATTCATTATGTATAGATTTCAGGGCTTTGCGAAATATGCCCAGTCATAAACACATTTATTTTTAAAGTGTGTGTTTCATCAACTCTATGTAATGTCAAATTAATGTATTAATTTGTAGGTGTTTCAGTTTATAAATCTTTGAACGAGTTCTTTCCTATTGTATGTATAAAACGAGTTGAGTGATTGAAGGTATTTGTCATGATCCACCTATTGCTTCTCTTTCAACATAATTGAAAAACAAGTTTTAGATGCTATGATGTGTCGGGCCATCTTCACTTTGTCATGTGCACATGTATTAACATTTGTGTTTTTAGATGTTAAATCTGTATTTTTACACCCTGACCCAGAAAAAGAACAGAAGACATTGTTACACCTCTGAAGTCAAAATATGAGAAGATATTTTTGTATATTTTATATTAAACAATGTGTAAATCAATTTTCTAAACAATAATAGCAATAATTTAAAAAACAGCAAACTAAATATAGCACATGTACTTTTTCTTTCATGATTGTAAAACAATAAAACTGTCAAAAAGAAACAAGTCTTTTTATGTTATTCTAACTGAAAAGTTGGCTTTAAAGTCACCATAAGATCAAAATGGACAATTCCTACTTTAATGGTATTTTGCTGTATTTATTATAAATCACTGATTTGTGGAAATAAATCTTTAAAATTCATGCTTAATTCATAATCGTTAATCACTTCCCCTCCTTTCTCCTTCTTGCAACCACATCTCTTTGATGATTCGTTTACTGGCGCGACGGCGGGACAACCTGTCACTCACATGAGATCCACCAACTGCAAACCACAACCATCCAATCAACTCCCTATGGGCAATTCCCTCTCTACATTTTTTCTAGTTCGAGAAACCATTTCACTCGGATATACGTCACAACATAAGGAAGAAATGTATGGTGACAACGTCCATTTTATGCCCAACTTAAATGAATCTATAAATGATGTATAAAACTCATAATCAATCTGTATGGAAACTAAAAATGTGGTTCAGCATTTTTATTGAAAAAAGCAAAGTAGTACAAAAGTCTGTTCATGAAGCCATCATTTGAAACTATCTTTCAGTCTTGAATCCTGTGGCAGAGTTCATCCAGGAGCTGTACACTCTCTCACTAGTCCAGTCCTCACATGTTTTTAGGTTTGGAAATGACTCCGTCAGGATAGCGCTTCTTAAAACGTGCCACTACCTCAGGGTCTAAAAGGTGAATACCATCCAACTGATTACCAAGAGTTATCCTGGAAAACAAAACAAGCGAGTTAATAAGATAGACAACAGCACGTCTGATTGCTGTAATTTACTTTGTCTTGAAAGTGATTTGGAAATCAAGTAAGCTCCCGAATGTCTGACTCACCAGTTAGGCTGCACATTGTGTGGCCTACCAAACAATTCAATCTTTCGTGTGCCTGGTGACAAACGCTCAATCATTCCGTAGATCTCATCTGGTTTATGACTAGTGGAGCGGACCTTTTGTGTAGACACATGACACAGATAATTTAGTGTGCTGATCATCACTGACTTTAAAGCGCCCATACTGTGCTTTTTTGATTATCACCTTTTATGAAGTGTGTAATATAGCTTTATAACAACTAAAGTTATTGTCTCCTAAAACAAAGAATCAATTCTAAAACTGCTGATTCCGTTCTCACTTTCTGTTACATACCAGCGTAACTGCAACAAATTTGCATAATGCCAGACTATGGTCTTTATTGGCAACCTTTATTGGCTTTATTAAACAACGTTTCTTTGACCCTCAAACACTGTAGTTGTAGCTGAGGCCCGAAGAGTTTTATTCGTGTTGTCGACATGAGAGCAGAGAGGGCTCTCAGAATTTAGAGAGACTGAATTTTTAAACTAACTGTTTTTAGACTCTTTAAGGAATAAGGCAGTGTGCAATGTGGATTATGAGAAAATAAAAGTGTTTTTTTGTCCTTGGATGCATGTAAATCTATAGTAGGAGACCTCCAAAACAAAATTAGGAACCTTTAAAATAGCATAACAGAGGCACTTTAAATTCATAACTGCATTATCAGTAATATTGGTTATGACTAACCTCTGCCACTATAACATCACAATCAAGACCTCGGTTAAAACCTTGTGGGTTTCCTTTTACTCCCACCTGAACAAACAAACAGAGAGAGAATATATGTAAGGGTTAATGTATATCCAACCTGTCATTATGATCACAAAAATAAACCCTGATAGAGAGATCACACAGACACACACACACACACACACAAGACAGGGAGGATCAGGATTCTTTCATGGTGATATGGTTATGAAATTCTGTTTTGTAAGGAGCCCCTAAAGGGACATGGCAATGGAAAAAAATATGAGCTGGGAGGGAAAAGTAATGCTTTTCACAAAATTTTTAGTTCTTTGCAAGTGAATGCAAAAGTGTTTTTCTCTCAAAGCTGTTGTGAGAGAACACAAATGCATTGAAATATATTTTTCCCATCACCATGTCCCTTTGAGTAGGTTTGAGTTATTCCAGTTGTCAGATTGAACGTTTAATAAAATAAATAAATAAATAAATTTATTCTTAGGCACTACCTTTTCAAAAATCTGGGGTCAGTAATATTTCTTTTAATATTTTCCATTCAGCAAAGATCCATTAAATTGATCAAAAGAGCAAGTGACTAACATTGCAACAAAAACACATCACAACTACTTTCAGCATCGATAATAAACAGAAATGTTTCTTGAGCAGCAAATTATAATGATTCCTGAAAGATCATGTGGCACTGAAGACTGGAGTAATGATGATGAAAATTCAGCTTTACCATAACAAGAATAAATAATATTTAAAAATGTTAAATTAGAAAAACGTTATTTTATATTGTAATTTCACAAAAATCTTTCTCACCCCAAACTTTTGAACTGTAGTGTACATTCTCACACATACCAAGCAATGCTCTTTGCCGTGATTGAGCCAATGTCCAGTCCTTCCGGTACGAATGATTCTCTGAAGCTGGTTAGTCTTCACCCAGATAATCTCATCTACACGCTCATAGCTGATTGAGAGACAGAAAAAAGAAACCAGATTAAAAGATTTTGTTTACTGATTTAGTTCCATTTAAAGACATCACCAACACTACAATTTTTCCACGCGTAAAATCACCTACCCCCACAAACTCAGACACTCTCTGCCCAGCTCCATAGCTCTGTGAAGACAGAAGACAAACTACTGTTGACCTGCATTTGGATCGTTGCCAAACATTACATCACCTCCTTTCAAACTGTTTAGATAATTTAATCATACATAACTCTTATTATGGCAGGCATACGATAAGGAAAATGTATTTAGACAGGTTTAATCAAGTGTGCAGAGTTTAAAGTTGTGGAATATGTAACTCTGCTATGATGACAAATATTATTAAAGAAAATGTATATTTTGCATTTAGGTTTACATTTATCTGCCGAGTAAAAGTGACGCAAAAAAATTCAATTACACTGAGATAAAAGGGTCTCAAGAAGCTTTGTGTGCAACGATCCCCCAGAGCCCCTACCTTCCTGTCACCCAGAGGAAGAGGAAACCGTCATCCTGAAGAATAGGAATGTTGAGTTTCCTCATTTCGTCATCTGTGAGCGTTCCATATGGAAGCTCCATGTGAATGTCCCACGGCGGGTCGGCCATCACCACAGCAAACTTCCCCAGGATGGACACATCCAGATAACGGATGTCACAGCAAATCCACTGAGATTAGGTCAGAGGTACATATCTGTTATATACTACCGCTCAAAAGTTTGAGGTTGGCAAGATTTTTTTTTATAATTTTGCTCCAGTGTTCAGAGTCACGTGATTCTTCAGAAATCATTCTAATATGCTGATTTGATGCTCAAGAAACATTTCTAATTATTATCAATGCAAAAAACAGCTGAGCAGCTTACCATTTTGTGTGCGTGTGTGTGTAAACTGTTTTAACTGGATAAAACAAATTTAAAAAAAAATGTGCAAAAGAAGATCTGAAAGCAATTACAGATTAGAAATCCATCAAGAGATTAAGCCTAATTCTATTACATATTATATTGGTTTTGGTAATTTTCCGTTTCAAATAAATTTGATTATAGCTTGAAAGAAGCTGTGAAACAGGCCAATTTGTTCGATACTGTACCTGTGAAGGAAACAACTTGCCAACGTTGCTGTCTCCCACAGTGGAGTGCAGTCCAAGCTCTGTGCCCCCTGCCTGTGGCCCCAAGGTGTCACCCTCTGCCTCAGGAGGACTGTCAATCTCATAGTGCACATATTTACAAGTGTCCATGTGGAAACAAGTATTCAGAAAGGAGCAGTCACCCAGGCTCTCATCTGTGTGTTTGTTGATGATTCGCCTAGGAAAGTCACATTATTATGACCAGGGTTTTTACAGGTTTCACTAGGGTAAATTTAAAGAGATAATTCAACCTGAAATGAAAATTAAGTCATTTACTCAGCCTGGTGTTGTTATAATGCTGTTTTTCAGGCCACAAAAGGAGAAAAAAACAACAAAAGATCCCCCCGTTTGCACTTGTCTATATAATTGCAGTTAGTAGCGAACAGTGAATAGAGACTGAATAAGATAGGGTTTGGTGAAAAACAAACCAAAATTTAATGTACTTTTTAATAATGATGAAAATCCTGACCTTGGCCATTGGTCTTCTGTGCACGGCAACACTTTCATGAGACTCTATTAGTGCTGCAGTTCACTCTGTCTCATCCAGAAAAAGCACACAAGTTGTGAGAAATCAAAATGAATAAAAATACAACATAAAATACAACTCCTAGAAATCTCCAAAATGTATCTGTGTACTTTCTTCACTGACTTGAACATATCCGCCGAACCGGAACTCCGGTTGTCTGATGACGATCAGAATGACAGTTGACAGATATGAATGAGTTAACTTCTTTTTGTGACGAACACAATGGATATATTCACCTCAAGAAAAGAAAGTATATGGAATGTATTTCATGTCATGGTTTTTTTAAATTGATTCCTCAGAACTTGTTTTTTTCTGAGCGAGACGGAGTGAACTGCTGCTGTGCTAATAGAGTTTCACGAATGTGCACGTAATGTAGAAGTGAAGTGAAGTGAAGACCAAACGGCCAAGGTCAGAATTTTTGTTAAATAAAGCATTCTGTTTGTTTTTCACCAAATTCTATCGTATACCCCAGAACACTTATGTACAAAAAATAATGCATGTGACCATTCTGTCATACTTTTGCATTTTTTTTTAAGCATGATGAAGGTCGCTATTCACTGCCATTGTAAATTCAAAATTCTACATTTGTGGTTGAAAAAGAAAGAACAGCATGCATACTACATTATAACAACACCAGGGTAAGTAAATGATGTCATAATTTTCATTTTAGGTTGAACTAACTTTAAGACTTTTTAAAGACCTTTTTAAGACCCAGTACAGAGATTTTAATTGAATAATTTGAGGATAAATGTCTAGGGAGAAACAAATTGAGTTGTATTAGTGAAACTCCAGACTTTGTAAAATAGAACTTCCAACAAATATGTTTTAAATTCATTTTACAAAAATAGTCGCTTGACTCGCACTGCTTCTAACCACCAGAATACGGAAATGATCACACTGCACAAAAGATGTTTTTTCTCAGTATTTTTGTCTCATTTCCCAGTGCAAATGTAATATAATATAATATAACATAATATAATGCATGCAATATTTATGAATGACTTTCTATCATTTAATTAATTTGTGTAAGGGTGAATTAAGATTTTTTTAAGGACATTTTAAGACCCGAAGAAACCCTGTCAACAAATGAAAAGCTACACATTCATCAACAAATATAAAAAGGCTAAAACAAATATTATGTTCAGATCCTATTGTTATATTTGATAATACAAAATTAAAAAATACATTTGATTATTATGATAAGATGATATTTCTAAATAATATATTTCTAATTAAAATAATACATTTATTATTTCTTCATTGAAACTATTATATTATTTTAAATGATATATTTATGCATTTAGCAGAGACTGTTATCCAAAGTGACTCTCGAAAGAGTGGAACAAAAGTAATTCGTCAAGGAGCCAACAATATTAGTAATATACAATGTCAGGTTTATTAGACAACTTGCAAGCTACAGAAGAGGAGAAATACAGAGGAAAAATACAGAATGTGTGTGTGTGTGTGTGCGAGCAATGATTATTCATTACTATTTAATAGTGTGTGAGTGTGAACTGACCTGAAGTGCAACTTGGTGCAGGGCTGTGGGGTGTCCCCAGACTGCACACACTCTTCTTTAGTCCCGTGATCACAGAACTCCTGTACTTGAGCTCTGCCTCGGGAGCGAAACTTCTCCACAATTGACTGTTCCTTCGCTGAACTGGTGTTCAAAAGCTCTAGGATCTCTTGGCTCACCTGATGCACAAGCATGCATATATCAGACTCCACAAACATGTAAATAGACAAAGCTTGACTGATTTGCTACTTAAGTATTATGCCTTTTTGCTTTGCTGTTCCTTAGTGGACTGCTGGCTCAGTAGACTCTCAATCTCCATATCCAGGTGAGATGCTTGCACCTTACTGCTCCGCCCTTTTTTCTCAGGCCCGCCCCCTCCAACCCCAGAGGATCCAGTCAGCTGCGAGTTTGAGGCAGGAGCCAGTGAGGCAGAGGATTTCTTGGGAGGGGAAGGTGGAGCTTGAAGCAAAGGGGAGGAGCCTGGAGCTCTTTTTTGATGAATGATGTCATCTCCTTTTCTCTTAATGGCAGTTCGCTGTGGCTGGGCTGCGCTGCCAATCATAGCCCAAGTTTGGTGTGGTCGACAGAAGTGACAAGGGTGGAGGAGGAAGCGGACGAGGAAGTAGCAATGGATGGCTGCCTAACTTCAATTAGCTCTTGAGCAGAAAATTTGAGGAGGAGACTTTGGATGCAGGGATGGGAGACTGCAGACTCAGACTGAGTAAATGATGACGAGTGAGAAAGAAGAAACAAAGAAAAACAAGAACACAGTGTTTCTGGAGTATTCACAATACAATGTGTGACTCAATTTATCTTTCTCATTATCCATATACTTCACAGACAACTATACTATTTTTAAAAAATGTAGAAAATAGTGACAGTAGGTGTGTCCAGATTTTTGTCTGGTAGCGTACACAAGCACGTTCACCGCACTTACTGTGTTTAGCTGGTTGGTGATTGCAAGGGAATCAATTGGCAGAGAAAGACTCAGTTCTGACAGGTATCCCAGCAGTCTCTTCTCTAGTTCTGGGTCAGGAGGCTGCTCAGTATCCACTTGCGGAGGACTCTGGAGCGCCGGTCCGGGGCTGTCACTCCTTACAGATCCACCCTCAGCACCTCCAACCTCTGTTAAAAACAAGAACGAATTGTTGGGAAATGCATATACAGTAGGTGGCACCATAATCTCAATAATAAATTCACAATTGCAAGAATAATGGTTGAAACCTGGTTCTTAGCCCTTTTCTTCCATACATTCAAAGTTGCAATTAGTTTTTTTTCAGCATCAATTCTTCCAGAATCCTTTGTTTTCTCAATTTTCAGCATGTGATTTTTAATTTTAAGCAAATAAAGCTGATTGTATCAGTGTGGCATGCAACGGTAACTCATTTCATTTCATTTCTGGGTAGTTATATTTTATTAACGACTTAATCAAATTATACTAAAGGCAGTGATTAGTTTTTGCAGATATCATAGCGTGTAAATTTACTCAACACACCAATGCCCAGTTGAGTTGGGTCTTTTCTTCTCCTCTGCAGCCTCTCTCGCAGGGAATCCAGCTGCTTTTTGTGTGCCTGGATGTGACTCCATGTGTCCGACATTGCTTACATGAAACTAGATAAACAGTGAAACACAAGACCGTATAAGTGAAACAGAGATTTCTTTAAGTTTAGTTTACATGTAGTAATCCAACGCTGAGTGACTACTAGTTATACACACTACGCGGATGAACTGGCTAAACTTCAAAATAAAAGACACTCAAAGCGCAATTTTCCCCATTTTAGCAATACTTAGTTTCATACTGGCACGGAGACAAATAGAACCTGTTTATTTTATTTTCATTAATTTATGATTATAAAAAACACGGAATAAACAAATATATAATTTTAATGTAAGAACAGGACAGTTTGTATTATGTAATCAAACAGAACGGCTTTAAGGATCACTTCCTGTGAGGCGGGAGGTCTTCCGGTGCGCGAGGAGAGAAGACAGACCTGTCAAAACGCATTTAAATTTATTTAGCAGCAATTTAGCGTGCTGCCGAAAAAAACAAGCTCTTCTAATTCAAGGTATTTTACATGATCAAACCCCAAAATGATTTACTTATATAAGTGTATGTAGCATATCGGTTAAGCGCCAATGCTGTGGTTATTTGTAGGAAACCTAGAAACTGTTACATTAAAAAAAAAAACACCATAAATGGTTCTTCTCGATCGGGATTTTTTTTTTCAACGGATATGAACGGAACACCGTAGTAAAATGCACTTCTATTCTGCACAAATCATCAATTCCGGAACGAATGAATCAAACGAGCCGGTTCTTTTTAGTGAATCAAAATCTTACAACGCGAACTGTGTTACGTAAAATTGCGAATGAGCCGTTTTTGTTAAACACAAATTATTCGGAGCCTTATTTAGAACAGAATTCGTAATAGCACTTTATCCTATTTGTTTCTTCTATAGATATACATTTGCAATGCATAGGTATTGTGTGGATAAATGCAATTGCTTTCTGCAATACCAGTTTGTACAGAAATGTCACATGTTTTCTGTGTGTCACTCTGTGAAGAAGTCATCATTAAATGTTGATTAACTGATGCCTGGTTCTGTTTGTTCAGCTCTTTTCCAGTGATTTGACATGGCTGAGCCACACAGCCCAGTGTCCGCTTCTGTACCTCACAATCCGATGGTGCTGCCCACCCCTGAGGGCTCTACTCTTGAGATGGACCCGATGGAGTACACCCTCCGCAAGCGTCTGCCCCGCAAACTGCCCAAACGACGGAACGACGTCTACGTCAATATGAAAACAGACTTCAAGGCCCAGCTGGCGAGATGTCAGAAACTTCTGGACGCTCATAGGGAAATCTGCATTCACGGTCTTGGACTGGCTATCAACCGGGCTATTAACATCGCCCTACAGCTTCAGACATCCAGCCAGGGTGCGCTGCAGCTGGCAGCCAACACATCCACTGTAGAGCTCATCGACGATCTGGAGCCCGAAGATCCGGATGAAGCCGGAGAGCCGCTTACACGCACCCGTAATAACTCTGCCATCCACATCAAGGTGTTTTATCCCAACCCATAGAGGCAGTATCCATATCAACACAATAAATGTGAACTTCAAAGACTTCATAAACATTCATTTAAGTTGTAAGTTTTGGTCTGGTTCAGACTAAAGCTAGAACTCTCAAGCCTTATATTGAGTTTGCTTATGAAATTTATTGCTGTGGTGTAGACGTAAAAAGGAAATGTGCCATATCATATGTTTCCATTTTCAGAAAACTTTTTTGTTTGTGTGTGTATATACTAAAAATCATGCAGCAGTTGCATGCAAGTAAAAATACATTATTGGACCTTGTTGCCTTTTTTCCTTTTCCTGTATTTACAACTACATTTATCAAAGATGCAAAAAAATATCTCTATGCAAAATTTCAGTCTGGATTTGGGCCCCACCACAGCACAGAAACTGCGCTTGTTTAAAGTGCAAATTACTTTTTTCTAGCTTTTAATCAAGGCTGTCTCTCAATACTAGCTTTACTTTATCTTAGTGCATACTCCTAGATTGATTACAAAATTACACTGGTATTCAGGGACGGGCATTAGGGTTGTTTAGATCATACCTGTCTGACGTTACCATTTTATTTCAACAGAATTATCCAAGTTCCCATCAGTAAATTATGGAGTGCCGCAAGGGTCTGTTTTAGGCCTCTGCTATGTGCAATATACATAATGCCTCTTGGTAATATTATAAGAAAGCATGGAATTAGTTTCCACTGTAATGCAGATGATACTCCACTATATATTTTATCATGACCACAAGAAATCTCTAAATTATCCAAGTTGACAGAGTGTGATAAAGATATAAAATATTGGATGACCAGTAGTTTTCTCCTATTAAATTCGGATAAGACTGAGGTGTTACTTGTTGAACCAAAAACCTGTACATAGAATCTAAAGAATATAATTTCCATCTAGAAGGATGTACGGTTACTTCATACTGTACAGTTAAAGACCTGGGTGTTATATTAGACAGCAACTTGTTCTTCAAAATCATATTTAATATGTTACAAAAACAGCCTTCTTCTACCATAGAAACATTGCTAAGCTGCGGAACATCTGTTCTCTGTTTCTGATTAAGAAAAGTACATTTATGACCACTAGAATGGATAACTCTAATGCATTAAGAGGTGGTTGTCATTAAACAACCTATAGCTAGTTCTTACCAGGCCAAGAAAATATGATATAACCCCAGTTTTATAATCTTTACACTGATTACCTATTAAGTCCCATATTGTAAGTATTGGTACTGACCTATAAGGCCCTAAATTGTTCATCTCCTGCGCATTTAACCAATATTCTATCGCACTACAATCCATCATACTCTTTAAGGTAACAAAGCTCTGGACTCTTGATAGTACTTATGATATCTAAGTCCACTGAAGGAGGGAGAGTGTTTTCACATTTTTCTCTTAAACTCTGGAATATTCTTCCTTATATTGTTTGGGGCTCCAAAACACTCTCCCAGATTAAATCTAAATCAAAGACATCTCTTTAGCCAAGCATTCACATAATGCACCTCATAACCTTGTACTCCAGTTACATCAGATGAAATGCACATGATTATCTTTTGCTGGAACTGTTATGAATAGCAGCTACACTAATTATTTTCCATTTGTTTTTTTGTCTCTACCTCGGGATGCCCATGCCCTATAAAGTATGTCAATTTCAGTTTGGATCCAGCCTCTTATAAGATTTCAGATGACCCAACAGATAACTCTAAATTGTAACGCAGAAACATGCATTTTTCTGTAAAACAGCTATGAAACGATAAGTCTTGTGAAAAGCGCTATACAAGTAGATGTGAATTGAATACAAGGTTGGCTGATCAGTAATAAACTAGATAGGAAATAGGATCAAAGTGTTTGTCTAGCCATTCTCGACCAGACTTTAAAAGAGCAGAAATTTTGGTGTTAAAGTGAAAGGAATGACACGAACTGGTGTGCAAAAATCTTTAGTGGTTTGGCTAAATTTCTTCAGAGGAAACAACATGACAAAAATGCAATACTTATAATCCATTTATGGCTTAGGCATAATGTATGCCTATAGTTCACTCTATCATAACTAAAAAAAGCACTTGCTTTCACATCAAATTCTTTGAAAATTCACCTTGGAATCTCATGTATTTACAGAATGGTGAGCAGTGTATTGGGACATTCTCAGCAGAGATGCTTCATAAGACAAACAGAAAACTTCCTCTCTCCTTCGTTTTACAGTTCTATTTTTTTTATTTCATTTTATTTTTAGCTAAGAATAATACTTTGTATTTAAATACCAAATAACATTGTGATGAAAGAACCACACAACAGCAAAATAACAGGAAAAAACATCAGCAAACATACTTTGTTGCACCCAGACAGTGACTGACTGAGAGATGTAAAAAACAAACAAAAAAGAAGCTATTTTCGAAAACACACAAACAAGTTATACAGAAAAAGAGAAACAAAATGTCAACCTTATGATTATTTCCCAAAGGAAAGTATGCAGCGTTGAGCGCGAAGTGGAAGTAAGCCAGGATGTTCGTCATACACTAATCAATATTTTTCCTGGCAGTGGCGTTATCTGTACAAGACCGTGCTCATCGGTGTAATTCAGACATGAGCTAACACAGAGCCTCATCAGCTCTCACGAAAGCTTCCAATTCCTGTGACAAAAGCAGCAATCTAGTCCTTCCTGTTCACCCCAACTGACCCGTAAGAATTCAGCATTACAACCTTCCTCCCCTGACACTTAAAACATTCCCTGCAGCATTCTCAAAAGTCACACACATTCATATACAAATACACTTACACTGAAATGAATATAAAACCTACAGTGCATAATTAATATCGATAAATAGTCTTCTCTATCAACAGTTCAACGTTTGGAGGTGCTTGAGGCCATGGTGAATGCAGGAAGAAAGGTCTTCACTTCAACAGCTTCAGAGAAGAACCTGCAAAAGACAGTAATTCCAGCTCTAGGAAATATATAATCTATATAAATAAAGACAATTTCATAAGCAATACAAAACACTTTTAAGTCCCGGATAAACCTTCCCAGTGCCATCAGTCATATGGGGAAAGAGGAGTGATTTCTTGCAGTTTTATGATGCCTTCTTTGATGATTTTGCTGGGTGGGTTTGCAAATGCTCAACACACAGAGAGTAGACAGCCATAAGGGGTGCTTAGCATTCTGAGGGGTGTATTCTTTTCCCTTTATGTGTAAATCTTTCAAAGTGCTACAAATCCCAGTCATTCAAACGTTGGCGACATATCCTTTGTAATAGTCCATATCCTGCCTCCTGACATGAGGAGCTCCAATTAGTTTGACTCTTGCCCTGAATTGTTTATCAGCTGACACCTTGGCGGCAGACAGGGGCATTGGCGAGCAGAAGACGCACTTTTCCCCGCAGGAAGTTGATGTGGACCTGAAACAGCTCTGAGATTGAGGATACTTTCTGTGTCTCCTTGTCTTCTCCACCACTGGTTGAAGGTACATATTCCTGAGAAACAAAGAGAAAGTAATAAATAAGTGTATACAGTTTCGAATCAGGGGTATTATTGTTTTCTAAAGCTATTAAAACATTTCTGTTAACTGAAATAATCTGAAGTAAAATAAATTATAAATATTAGTTGAAAAACTTTAGACTAAATGAACATTTAAAATGTTGCGTTGGCAATAAACTGAAATTTAAAGGGGTCCTATTATGCTTTTTCACGTGTTCACGTGGTCTCTTTTTAGAGTGTAATGTTCCTGTTTGAGAATGCAAAGTTACAAAGCACTCCAAAGGAAGCCATTCCCTGTTTCTGAACTCCCTGAAACACCTCCATTTTTATTATTATTATTATTATTATTAATTGCTTGAAAGAACAGTAAGAACAATTATCATCATTGTCATTTCACAACAATAAAACAATACAACAGTCCAACAGTCTTTCAGTCCTGATTAAGTGCCAAGTCCTTAAATAAAGCCACTGTTCTCATAGCTTTCAGGTTTTGAGAAGACTCAAAGTAAATTTTCACCTCATGTTTAAATCTTAAAATCAGAAACACCTCTGAGTTTTCTTCAGAACACGTCACAATATTCCTGATTTAAATAATTCCCGCCCAAAGCATTTGCAAAATAAAGTGGCAAGGCCTGATTGAGTTAGTAGTGTGTTGAAGTTCGCGATTATGGTAAGGGCCATGACATTTCGCAAACATGCTCAAAGCGGGTGACCAATCACAACACACTGGTCGAGCTGACCAATCAGAACACATTGAGTTTTGCAGAAGGAGGGGCTTCACAGAGAAATCAGCATGAAAAACATACTTTAACTATAAACTACAATTAGTATTAAAACTATAATAAAAGTAAACTGAAAACTAAAATAATATCCTGTGACAGTTTTACATTTTAGACACAAATTCACACTTTTAATTTTGAAGCTATCTTTCTAAATTCACTGTCAGAAGACAAATCAGTAGAAAAACTTTTCTACCAGGATATTTTTTGTTAAGTTTATGGAGATTTACTTTAACCTTAAAACACAATACAATGAGTAATTTAAAATTTGTGAAAAACACCTGTGAAAAATCAATACAGAAAATTCCTTCAAGTAAATAGTACATGGGACCCTATTTTCACAAACATCTTAGAGTGTAGTCCCATAGTAGCTGCTTTTTTTATGTAACACTATGACACACTCAAAGTGACGAACATGCTCTCTTCCTGAAGCTGACACAAATTTGTAAAACACTGCACTTGATTAGCATAACATCCATTTTCCTGTTCCTGTAGCTTGAGTAGTAGAGCATGACGCTAACAATGCCGAGGTCATGGGGTTTGATTCCCAGGGCACAGACAAGCTGATGAAATGTAGTTGTAATGTATGCATATTGAATCAAATGTATATCTTAAATGCACTTGTGACGAGCAGGGCGGGCGAGAGCCGTGAGGGAATGGCGCGAGGCCGGTGACGTGATTGATAATGAGCGTCAGCTGCGCACTGCACCTGTCTCGTATCTCTCACGGAGGAGCTCCGGAAGCATAAAAGAGGAGCACAGTGGAGAGGAGATGACAGTGAAGGATGAGAGAGGACCAGGCCTGGATTTTAAGTTATATTTTATTATATTTGTGTGGGCGGCAGTCGCCGTGAGGAACTGCCGCCATTTTACTTTCGTTTTGTTGTTTGTTTATTTGGAGTTTATTAAAGTTAGGTTTGAATGTTCGCCGGTTCCCGCCTCCTTCTTCCCGTTCTTACGAACTGTGTTACAGCACTGTATAGTATGTTGCTTTGGAAAACAAGCATCTGCCAAATGCAGATTCAGTTCTAAGTGTATTACCTTAATAGTTACGTTAAAGAATGTACACAACCATTTAAATGTTTGGGGTTAGTAAGTTTTTTGTTTTGTTGTTTTGAAAGAAATTAATACTTCTATTGAGCAAGGACACATTCAACATTTAATCAAAGTTGCAAAAGATTTCTGTGACACTGAAGACTGGAGTAATGATGCTGAAAGATCCACTTTGCATCACGGGAGTAAATTACATTTTAAAATATTTTAAAATAGAGAACAGATATTTTGAATTTTAATAATATTTCACAATATTACTGTTTTTCTCTCCAAAATATATTTATATATATTTCAAATAAATGCAGCTTTGGAGAGCACAAGAGACTTGTGTGGGCCTGTGTAACTCACCGGTATGCTGAGACTTCGCAGCACTTGTCTGATGCTGACAATGTTTCTAATACTGGCATCTATGTGGGATTGTATCACATCCGTCTGATTAAATGCCTGTAATGAGCTGATGGCCTCGTTCAGCACGTGTAAGCCTGACTGGACCTCCTGAGCTTGCTCCTCTATCTGAAGTGACATACAGAAGAGATTCATAAAAGAATATTAAAACTAAATGTAGATAGTTAAACATGTTATTCATAAAGTTAAGGTATTCATTTTGGTAATGACAATTTTATATTACAATCTTCACAACAGGAACATGTAGCTTCATATAACTTACATTCATCGCATCCCAGACATCAAAATCAACTCTGGTCAGAGGGACAGTGAAGTTTGTTGCAATGCTGCAATCATCCTTACAAGCTCTCTGTGATAACAAGAACATTTTCATGGTGAGAATTCTTAGCTTCACATTGTGTCTGCAAAGACGTTTGCCTGATGCACACGTACGATTAAAATTGGAATGCAAGAAAGTGTCCCATGTGATCTTCTTGGAATTCCAATGAAACATGTTCATTAGATCACAGTTTTAGACATCATGTGCATGTTTCTCACCATATCAGCTTCTGCATCCCATGCCTCCTTAACGTAATGGTCGAGAACACGCAGGTCGCAGATGGGGCGTAATGGGGAGGACAGGCCTGGACGGGTCCACTCCAGCACCATCAGCAGTAAGGCAAAGAGTCCTGGCACACACAGAACAGATGAATATCAGTTCAAAAGTAATTCAAACTTTGGATGAGATTTAAAAACCAAAAACAAACAACAACAAAAAAACCCCAGCACTTTTACACTTATCTAGCAAGAGACCATTGCACTCAAGCCAGGACAAACATATTACAGGGGTGCGTTTCCCAAAAGCATCGTTAGCCAACTATGGTTACAAGTTCCATCGTTACCAACACAGTTGGATGTTTTGGCATTCCCCGAATCCATAGTTCCAACGAACAGTTTCTAAAACTTACGTGGTTGTAACTAGAGATCTGGAACTGTGGTTAGAAGCACAGTTTTCTGTTAAAATTACATGTGGAAACAGATCATACTCTTGGCCACTATAAGCTAACATTCAGCCAACATTCTATAGCTTTCATCTCATTTAAATATATACACATATTTTAATCTATGTATTTCAGCGTTTCAACAATCAGTGTTGTTTTTGAGGAGTGCACATATGACGTTAAAGGAACCACGATGAATCAAACATCATATAAAGCAAAAGGGAACACAAACAGTGAAGCAGTCCTTAGCTCGTTACAGCAACATTTCAGGAAAATTATGTTACGTGGAGAAAGCTGACTGAATGAACTGCATATTTATGGGAGTAAAGTGTACAGCAAATACTGTACTTTTGATTAAAAATGAACAGCTTTCTGTTCTTTAAGTGTAATTAATAGTGAATAACATAGTTATAATTTTTAAGGATTAATAAATACAAAACATTTAATTACTCTGAATTATAATAATTAAACAATTACTGGTTTTATTTTTTGTTTAGTTTTATTAAAGTTTAACTATGGTTTAAATATGGTTAAAGTTGAAATTTAATTACATAAAGATTCTATTTAATATCAATCTAAGATGATCAAATAACAATATGTTTGGATTCTCATTAACGCAAACAAAAACACCAATTAGTTTAATTTATACCTGCATTGCATTGTAAATACTGTGTTATTTATTGTTTGTAATTTACTGACATTCACTGCATTACATTTACGGATTTAGAAAAAGCTTTAATTTAAAGCAACTAACAACTGAGGAAAAACAAACTACTGGTCAAATAGGAAATGTAAACAAGAATACTATCATGCAGATATTCCTGCATAATATGTCCACTGTGTTAAATATCTGCACCATATTTTCCTGTGGGGGTTATATTGCTCCATTGCTGTGTTAGGTATAAAAATGGCAGTAAACCTGAGTTGTTTTTGTCTTAGTTGCACTAAAGCGCATAATACCAAGACTTGCCACAAGGTGGAGAACCACTCCATTTTACAGGAACACACATCTTAATTATTGAATTGAGGTGTTTCAATCAGACCCATTGCCACAGGTGTATAAAATCAAGCTCCTAGCCATGCAGTCTCCATTTACAAACAGTTGTCAATAAAGTGAGAGCTCAGTGAATTCAAGTGTGGTGCTGTGATAGGATGCCAGCTTTGAAATAAATCAATTTGTGAAATTTCATCCCTGCAAGATATGCTACAGTTAAACAGTAATTATTATATAAAGGTATTATTGGAAAGCTGAAGAGAGTAGCAACTGTAGCAACTTATGCTGCGTTCACATGCTCTCAGAATTATCGTAAATACGAGTTTCTTAGATAAAAAAATTGCACGAATGCTCTCAAGTCGAAACTTGAATGCAATAAGCATCTAATCGTGACTTCAAAGTAGGAATTATCAAATTTCCTATAGCACGTGAAGGCTGAGGAGCATGGTGTGTAAAAGTCACCAACTCTCCACTGATTCCATAGGTGAAGAGTTTCAAATTTCCACTGGCATTACTATCAGCACAAAAAGAGTGTGGCGGGAGGTTCATGGAATGGGTTTCCATGGCCGAGTAGCTCCACATCACCAACCATCGGATGAAGTGGTGTAAAGCATGCCGCCACGGGACTCTGGAGCAGTTGAAACATGTTCGGTGGAGTAACGAATCAAGCTTTTCTGTTTGGCAGTCGGATGGCAGATGCCAGGATAACGTTACCTGCCTGCATTTTGCCCACTGTAAAGATTGGTGGAGGAGGGATAAAGATATAGGACTATTTTTCAGGGGTTGGGCTATGCTCCATACTTCCAGTGAATGGAAAACTTAATGCTTCATCATACCAAGACATTTTAGGCAATGCTATGCTTCCAACTTTGTAGGAACAGTCTGGGGAAGGCTCTTTTCTATTCCAGCATGACCGTGCCCTAGTGGACAAAATAAGATCCATATAGACTTGATTGGATCATTCTGGTATGGAAGAACATGACCACAAACTCATCAAACGTCTTTGGCATGAACTGGAGTGGAGATTTTGAGCCAGGCCTTCTCGTTCAACATCAGTGCCTGACCTCACAACTGTCTCTCTTCTGGATGAGCACAGAAACTCTCCAAAATCTCGTGAAAAGCCTTCCCAGAAGAGTGGAAGCTGTTATAGCTGCAAAAGGGGACCAAATCCATATTAATGTATTTAGAATGCGATGACACTACAGTCCCTGTTGGTGTAATGATCAGCAGTCCCAATACTTTTGTCCACACAGCAGTACTTCTGCACATCTGGGTCCCGAACTAGACATATTCTAGTCAATGGATGAACACAGAAAACTGTACTTAACCACCCCATCTGTAGATTCCAGTATTTGTTCATGCAGCCCTCCATTTCCATTTGAATTATACTCCATGACTTCCAGATCTAATATGAAGTGCCACTCTTTTCTTTACTGCTCTACAAAGAACACCTTTAAGAAGTCATAATTTTCCGTGATGATTTTCATGATGTGCGTGAAGTACATTGCCATCTGATAAATAAACAAATCACTGTAAAATATAACTCAGGCAAACAAGCCAATAAGTAAGACAGTCAAGATACCAGTAACCAACATTACGACATGGAAAAGAGGTCAAAAAATAAATAAAAAAATGAATTAAGAAAAAGACAGCACGCACAAAATGCTCGATTCTTCTGTCTATCTGGAATAAAGAGACAGATTACACAGAAAGAGTATTTGTGTATGTCTGGTCTACAATTTTTAATCCTCTATCACATGCGTCTCAGACTGTGTGAAACCTAACGTCTGAGTCAAAGCAAAATTGAAACGATAAAAACACATATTTGCAGTAGCAACAAATTGTAATTCTAATCTTCTATTGTTTCCTCTCTTTATTCTGCTGAGTTGAAGCCATGAGGCAAATAAGCACTGAGTGAATGAGTATTCATCCTATGTAGCTAGTCATGTGATTGAACGGCATTTGTTTCTTATTGGAACATTTTGAATGCACTCTTTCAGTTTTAGAAGGCTATGACGCAGGCTAAGACTCTGATCAAAGCAGATGTACCCTCTGGAGATGCTCTGTTCTTGAGCACATGAAGCACTCCAGGTTGGGCCAAAATTTAGAGCAGAATGTCAATGATCAGAATTTTCTTTAGACTTTGAGACAAGAGCGGATGTGAGTTTCTCTGTTGGCCTCAGCTTGACAAATCACTTTACTGCTGATCTTGGCAGAGAATGGCGTCTTGTCACGAAGGCAACAGAGGTTCTCTTGACACCATGACCAATCAAAAAACCAAGAACTGCTACAGAAACACACAGAGTCTGTCTGAATGCTACAGAATGCACGTCCACCATGTAATCAGCCAATCCCAAACAGCTTTTCCTAGAACTGGGCCTATATTTCGTCTTACCAAGTCTCCAGAATTTTTCATAAAATTTAATTAAATGTGGCAACTTCTGTGGCCTCCCACACCTAAACATGTGAATATTATCTCTGTAAACAGTGCTTTATTTCTTTTAGGCAGCCTCCATCTCTCATTAAGTTATAGTGACCCCTCTATGATGAGGTCACTTAGAGACCACCATGCAAGGATTCTGCTGCATGCCCCCATATACACATTTGTTTTTAGTCCTACTATAGAGCTCCGAAGGTCACATGACCCATTCTGTCAATGCCTCCATGCTGGCAGGCAGAAACAGCTGGGAGCGAATATGAAATGAATGGCGCCAGCATGAGTTTCAAGGCAACAGAGTTCACTGCGTACTTTAATTTAAAAACTTAGACCTGTACATAGCAAAACTTAATAGATTAAACATAACAGATCCCTATAATGTGTATCAATAAAAGGAAAGAATAGCTTTCTAACCTGTAGTATCCTGATATCTACAGCTACCTCATCAACTTTCCCTCGTCCTACTCCGGACACTCTTTAAAAGCCTACAAAAGCCCGGAGGGGTACAAATGGACGCAATCTAATAATGAATATTAAACTTTGTAGTCTTCCGACTAAAACCTGCTTCGTCGTCATTGGAAGGGTAAGTCAGCTGTGTTGTCAGGTAACGTAGCCAGCATAGCTTTATCACTGTGAGTAGCAGACATCATAAATGTCATGAAATCTTTAAACCCGTTTAATCCCTAATTTTTCTGACATGAAAATATCCAAATGAGGTGTCATTAGTTAAAATAATCTTTTTTTGTGGACATGTTTATGGAAAAGTGTGTGAAAAAATGTTTTATATTCGGTCACAATTGTGACCGGTGGTATAATGTGTATACTGAAAATTCTTATATAGCCTATATCTGCCCAGTTATTTAACGCATTTTAAACTCTTTCATGTAATTTTAGGGTCATTAAACATTGAAATACTGAGATAAAAGACAAAATTAATAAATAAAATACAGCCATATGTTGTTTTGTTGTGTTGGTTCGCTTGTTTTATTGCAGTGAACCATTTCAGTTGTCTATCGTGATCTTTGGGAATAAAATAAACTCCAGTTCTGGCATCCTGGCGCATATCAGCTATCCACCATGTTGAAATAGGAAGGTTTGTAAGGTCTAAACAGTCTGGTTTTAAATTATTGCTCTGACCATTATCGATTCCAATGTTATAGCCCCTCTAGCGCTCTTCAGATGGCCTGCCAAAATGGCGGAGTTTAGATGCGTGACGTCAACCTCCAGAGCTCTATAAAAAGTTTGTGTTTTTGAAAGTCTCCTGTGTTCAAAAAGGCTGCATTTATTTGATCAAAAACATAGTAAACCATACTACTCTTGTGTTACAATTTAAAAGAACTGATTTTTTATCTTAATGTATTGTAAATGATAAATTGTGATGAAAAAGCTAAATTTCAGCATCAGTACTCCAATCTGTCACATGATCCATCTAATATGCTGATTTTTTTAACAATATAAAAGTTGTTACTGTCACTTTTTAGCAATTTAATACATCCTAAATCTTACTGACCCCATTTTTTTAACAGATAATTATAGATATAGATAATTATCAAAAAGAGTGAAGGGAAGGGACGGAACAATGGAACACAACGGAAGGGATTCAATCAAAAACCTACTTTAGCTCGATAATAATATTTTCTTAGAGCTGCTGTAAAGCCAAAACAATCTCTGTCCATTAATTTTCCTGTTATCACTGTGAAGCTCCCTTGAAACAATCTGTATTGTGAAAAGCGCTATATAAATGAAGGTGACTTGACATGACAATATACTAGAGAAGTATAGTCACATCAAGAGAAGGAATGAAGGAAGTTGATCATGTTTTCATAAGGGGCTACTTGAATTACAACAATTCAGCCATGAAAAGACTTGTTTTTAGGGCCCTCGAGTCAATATCGGATCATTTTAAGAGAATCAATCTCAGAGTCACTCAATGGAGTGCACAAACACATTCACTTGATCATATATACACCTGACTAAATGGCTAAAGGACAGCAACAGGAAGAGGGAGAGAGACTATCCCCTGGAACAGCCAACTACGCTGAGTGCTAAGGACTTGAAGTTAGGATCTTAGCCAATGTTAAAGGTAACAGGAAAAGTGCCAACACTAAATGCCAACAACTAGAGTCTATTTTTTGCCTTGGAAGAGAGAACACTGTCAAAGTGGCCAGTTGGTAAAACCAAGGCCCTTGACCTAAAAATATCATTTTTTTTTTATTATATACATGTGTGAACACAAGTCCACTACATCATTTAAAGAAAAAGGTTCAATTAAAGTGGAAATTCATTGAAGTTTTAGCACATAAAAGAGCTAAAACAGAAAAGTACAATTAAGTCTTTTTTTCTGCCAAGTCACTCTCATTTTCAGAAGAGAATTTGCTAGTCTATTGTGAGCTTTTGATGATGCAGCACTTTTACACTGAGTGAGTCAGCTCTCATTGTAACGTAAAGCTCATGCTTATAAAGATGCCAGGTCATGCATGGGAAATTCCAACACAAATTGATTACAAGTAAAGAAATACTGAGAGCTAAAACTAATCTCCGCAACTTCCTTAACGAATAATACATTTCTTTGTTTTCCGATTAAAATGTGATTTGATTGATCACTACTGGGGAATCAGAGCTTTTGAATGAATTTTCGAATTTGATGAATTTCGAAAAGATTCCAGTGATTTGATCCACTTTCACTTACATACTCCCTGTCGTAGGCTAGTTTAAAAATAACACTAATGCTAGTAAAAAAAAAAAAAAAAAATGTTGCAGATTATATTTTGCCTTTAGTCCTGTGTATGGATTGACAGTAAACGATTAACGTATTGCTATTCATTGTATTCAAAGTGAATTTAACGCGACAAAACACAAAAACGCAATTTCCACTTGTTGCTAAGCCCACATGTTTAGACAATAACCATCAATTTGAGAATTAAGCGTAATGATCTTACCTGAACCGTGAAACATTCGCAAAGCAACTTGGCATTTTTCAAACACATGATTAAAAATGACAAGTATCGCGCAAAGACAGCTCAACTAGTGGAACAAAAGACATGAATAGAGCTCAGACGCATCCAGCCCTACGCGCTGCTTCCAAGTCCTCTGTGAGACGCACACGCGATCAAATACTATGACACCGTCCCTTCCCAGGAGGCACGTACTCAGATCAGTTAGGCTCTGCATCACCCTATTGGCAAGCTTTCTTATGAATGTAAATTCCCCCTCACTCCACGAAAGCGACACCGCGATTAAGCAGAAAAGGTGGAACGCTCTCATTAATGTCCAGTAAGAGGTGGAGAATTGACCTGTCATCCACGAGACGGCTACTAAATGTTGAAGCAGGTGGAAGAAAAGGGCTGAGGTCGTTTAATTTACTCACTGGTTATCTGCATCTCAGAATCTAGTCCTCACAGGATCCTCACCGTTTTGTCCATAGCTCCGTCTATAGCCCATTAATTGCAACCAAAGCTTTTTAAGGTTTTGTCAGCACTCATCGGTTCCGTAGTGCTAAGCTATTTATTTCTTTTCAATCCATGACTTTGAAAATAAAAATCAAATATAACAGCCTCGTGATAGTTATCAGATCAACTTCCTGTTTTGGAAGGGATTAGTCTTTCATTGTTACTCACATAATACACGTTTTAAAGTAGTTTACAAGAGTAAATAGTGAAGCCTACTAAAAAGGGCTTCCTGTCAATGCAATTTCTACAATGATCTTTTAACTTGCATTTTCCACTTGGAATACTTCCAGGTAAGGTGAAATGAAACAACACTCCCAATTATGCATCCCTTTCGGCTTTTTAGTTGGTACAGAGTCCTGGGAAGGCAGTTCTTCATTTGCACTTAGCAGATCTTCACATATATGAGTAGATCCTGTTCAAATGTATGGCGTTTAAATAAAGATTTAGATAATACGTTGTGCTAGTGGTAACCTTGGACATTTCAAGCCAAGGTGGAGAATCAAACAAACAACTGAAAGTTTGGTTTTTGCAACCATCCAAGATAATAGTCTCAGTACTAGTCTCAACGATGTTAAAAAGCCCAAAACTCAAGTCTTATTCAGGTAAAAACATTAAAAGCTTGTTTTGCCTTAAAAATGTGTAAATTAAAGTTCACCTAATCTTGTCAAGTGTATTACAAATATATATTAGCAGTCAGTACCTCACTCGTGGGACAGTTCTTCCAGCACCCCTCCACCACATCAGCGCCACCCTTAAATTTATATTATTTAAGTACCAGGAGAATTTAAACATCAACCTCCATCACTCTCCAGGAGGCTTTGGGAACATATGTATCAATAAAATCTATGTGCTGATCAAGCCAACCTAATATGCAGACCAAATTCTGAATTTCTGTAAATTCTTCATTTCAGATGCCATTTGGAGGTAATCGTGAATGGAAGAACATTATAAAGCCTAGATAAAGGAGAAAATGTATGGGAAATATATATATATATATATATATATATATATATATACATACATATATACATATATGTGTGTGTGTGTGTGTGTGTGTGTGAAGATACATTCATATATATATATGACTAGTCTAGATAGGGCTAGATAGTATAGACAGGAAGTGAGTGGAGAGTGGGGGACGGGATCAGGAACAGTGAACTGGGACTCAAACTCAGGTCACCCAAAGCACAACTGCTATCCATGTCAGAGCATTGCCCACAAGGCTATTGGCTTTGACAGCAATAAATATTAAACTTCAAATGTAGTAGTTGGCACAGAATATAGTAATTCAGGAATATATGAGTCTATCCAGGAGAACATACGCTGGGAATACAAAGAGTGCAGAGTTCAAACAATATTGATCCCAGATTTTATCCTTAGGGATCAATAAAGTTTATCTATACATCTCTAAAAAGAGCATTCAAAAAAGAATCTCTATTTTGTCAAAGGATCAAATTTAGTTACTCATGTGGCTTTTTGCTAGATTACTTACAGCCAAAAATAGGATTAAGTTATGTTGACTACATTGAAAGTTCCCTTTTAGTGTTTAGTGATAGTTTAATTGTTTACTTTTTTATTTTCCCTGCTCTTTCAACCAGGTCTGTTTGTAGAAGGGTGACAGGACAGGATAGAGGTTATTTGGGTAGCAGTTGTACAATGTATATATTCCAAGTATATATGCGGGCCAGCTTCTCTCAGTTCAAAGGATAATCAATAAGAAAATCTCTGTTTTCCAAATATACAAATATATTATGTTAGGGCTGTCAGTGCTAAAGGGTTAGTTTACAATTACTCACCCTCATGATCTTCGTTCATCTTTGGAATACAAGTTAAGATATTTTTGATGATATCCGACAGCTTTCTGACCTCCTATAGACCGCAACATCATAACCAATTTCAAGTCCCAGAAAGGTAGAAAAGACATTGTTAATAATCTATGTGACTACAGTGGTTCAACTTTAATCAGAAAGGTTAGAAAGCTTTTGGATATCATCAAAAATATATTAATTTGTGTTCCAAAGGTGAATGAAAGTCTTATGAGTTTGGAACAACTTGAGGGTGAGTAATTAATGACAAAAATTTCATTTTTGGGTGAACTAACCCTTTAACGCATGTAATTAATTCATGTATTTCAAAATCTTTCATGGAATTCAATGTGATTAAAAAGCGTTAATATATAAAAATATTAATATAATTTAACACAAATTAATCCCTGAACCACTTGAAATTACGTCAAAAACGTAATTTACATCACACAGTTAGAGGTATTTAGAGACAGAGAGAACCTGTAAACAAGGTAGGTGGAAATTTCTATTCCTGGCTGTTGCACTGCACACATAATGTACATTGTGAATTTTAAGAAAAAAAAAAACTTTTTCGGTTTTGGTGTGAATAAATTTATGAATTATATGAACTTCTTAAATATTATTTGGTTATTTGGTGTCCTTTTAGAGTCTCTAAGTGTCCCTTTTTTGGAAAAACACCTAAATTTAACTTGAAAAAACATTCAGAATTTTTTTGTGAGAGTTTTGTGAGAATCACCCTTCAATCTGATGATTTACTTTGCAGGATATAGCAAATGATGATGAAATGAATGCGATAACGAAGATAAATGGTTTATGCTTAATTTCATGATAAGTGTGCAATTAATCGCAATTATTAGATTGCACTAGATTAAACTGTAATCTATAGACATCCCTAATACATATACATATAGGGGGATCACATTATGAAATAAATGTTTATCTCCAAAACATGTTGGGCTCAATTCTCTAAGAAATTCTTATGAGTAAAACAGCGCTGTAAAATAATGCCATTTTACATTTTTAGCACACCAGGGTGACATGAAATTGCCATGACTTCTTGCTCCACAGGAGTATAATTATGATGAAACACAAAACCTTTACCTTTAATCATTCATCACAATGAGTAAAGCCAAAGAATATAGCTCTGATGTGCAGCAAAAGTTTGGTGATCGCTACTGAATGAAAATAGCTTGAGCATTGAAAATTCCCATTTTCACCGCCAGGGCAATAATTAAGAAGTTCTAATCAATTAATGATGTTACAAATCTACCTGGAAATTGTCTTGATGCACGGCGACGGGTAGTTTGAGTGCCAAAGACTCTTCAAGGATCACATCTGGAGAAATCAGCTGAGAAATCATCAGCATATATTCAGTAGTCAGACACTACTGGAATTTCAAACGGAACCAGGTTCTATGGTGAAATGAAACTAAAAAAAGAGCTTTTTGGCAGCAAACACACTAAATGGGTTTGGTGCAAAAAGGGATAAAAAGTACCCCTTAAACTGTAGGCCTATTTTTCTGCCAGAGATCCTGGACTTCTTGTTCAGATACATGGCATCATGGATTCTATCAAATAACAGATAAAAAAAAAAAAAATCAAAGCCTGACCGTCTCTGCTAGAAATCTTGATGATGGGCTATGGTTGGATCTTCCATCAGCACAATGATCCAAAACAAACATCAAAATCAACACAAAAATGGGTCATTGAGCACACAATGAAACTTCTGCCATGGCCATCCCAGTTCCCTGACCTGAAGTCCTGAACCCTACAGAAGATGAGTGGGATGAACTGAAAACGAGAAGTATCAACATGGATCTGGGATTTCGAAAGGTCTGGAGATATACTGTATAGAGGAATGGTCTCTGATCTCTTGTAAGGTGTTCTCCAAACTCATCAGGCACTATAGGAGAAGACTAAGAACTGTTATCTTGGGAAAAGGAGGTTGCAAAAAATAATTAAAAATAAAAGGGTGCCAGTAATTGTGGCCAATATATATATATATATATATATATATATATATATATATATATACACACATTTTTTTAATAAAAGATCAAAAGTATTAACAATGCAGATTTATGTTCACAGGCTTCTGTGTTCCTATTTATCAAGGGTGCCGAATATTCTGTCACAGTACTGACCTGCAAAGTTATGGACTTTACAAAACCCCTGAAGGTGTCCTGTGGTGTCTGGCACCAAGATATTAGCAGCAGATCCTTTAAGTCTTGTAGGATGTAAGGCGGAACAGCCTTGGATCAAACTTGTTGGTCCAGCACATCCCAGAGGCTCAATTGGTTTGGGGAATTTAGAGACCAAAGCAACACATTGAACTCTTCAACATGTTCCTCAAACCATTCCTGAACAACGTGTGCAGTGCGCCAGGGTGCATTATCCTGCTAAAATGGGCCACTTCCACCAGGGAGCACCACTGTCATGAAGACCTGGTCTGCACCAATGTTTAGGTAGGTGGCACATTACAAATTTACTTCCACATGACCCAGGGTTTCCCAGCAGAACACTACCCAAATCATCACACTCCTTCCACTGGCATGTCATCGTCCCACAGTGTATCCTGGTGCCATCAATTCCCCAGGTAATCGATGCACATGTTCATAGCCATCTACGCAATGTGAAAAAAAATGAACCAGTGACCTTCTTCCACTTATCCAAGGTCCAGTTCTGATACTCTCGTGCCCATTGCATGTGCCTCTAATGGAGAACAGGGGACATCATAGGCACTATGTATTCCTTCCATAATCATCATTGAAATTGCAACTTCTGGCTCAGACCAGACAGGATTCATTGCCCTTGTGCATCAATGAGCCTTAGCCACCCTTTTCTCCTGCATCACATTCTGAGAACTGATTGTTTACTTATCATCTAATCTATGTGGCCTTGTGAGGACGATATACACACAAAGATTGTTTAGATAGATAGATAGATAGATAGATAGATAGATAGATAGATAGATAGATAGATAGATAGATAGATAGATAGATAGATCATATCGTAATCTATTCAGAAAAGCCTCAAAGTCATTGTGTTAGCAGTCATGGCTCTGCAGTTCACAAAACTGTAAAAAACAATTAGGATATTATTGTATGTATTTGTATAGTATTTCCTCTGATTTAGTAAACATCACAATAATAAAGTGTTTGCACACACATAAGTTCTGTATTGCCTACAGACACGGTGTTTGTTGTCATAGCAGGAAATCTTTCTGAATCGTTTGTCGTCTTGTTTGATCAAACTGCTGTTTGCTCTGCCTGAGCCAAACTGAGAGCTCGGAGAGACAAGGTACGTGCTGTGGAACATGTGTGATGGCTGGGGAGGGGGCGAGGGCCGGAGAGTCTCGGCATAGTGACTCCGAGTCTTGGACCTTGTCATTGGTTTTGGGATGATTTAAAAAGAGAGGGGGTTATCTGTGGGAGGAAGACCTAAAGACAGCCTTCCCCTTTTTGCTAGTAAACAAAAGCCCTATTCGGGCGGTGATTGTTTCTCACGGGGACGTAAGGCACTTTCAACATTCACAGGGGCTAGACGGTGATTTTATTGGCGTCTGAATCCAGAATGTCAGTGAGTCCACCACCACCCGCGTAAAAATAACATAAAAAAATAACTTAAAAAAAAAACAATACAAACACCAAGGTCGTGTGGTAATTTAATTGATCTCCGAACCCACACCTCTGAGTTTACAATAAATTCTTTAAATCCTTTTTGACCACCGCAGAGCACCGTACAATAGCTGTTGGGTTACGGTAATTTGCATGCATTTTAAACACTTTTAATACTGATATTCTGAGAAGTAGGCTATTTACCAACAATATTTCATCACCGCTCCACCTCGGCAAGTGGGAGTGGTTAAGAACAAAAAAAACGAAAAAGAGCACGAAAGAATTTGAAATGTGCCGTTATTGTGGCAGTAATTCATGCATTTAAAAAATATGTTGCAGCTTTAAACATAAAGCAGCTTTATGTTTATCTCAAGGCTGTATTAAATTATTTATCCTAATTTCCATATCTTTAAAATGACATCCATCATTCTGAAATAAAATGCAACACAGAAAACCATTTAAACTCTAGTTTACGTCTGACCACGTGATCAGCGCGTTCCCGGGTTCGTAGAATCACAAAATTCGCTCCTCCACCGTGAATAAATGCATGAGTTTTATCACTGAGGTGCCATACAAATTTATTTTTACAGGCGTCCACTTGAGAATCAGTTACCGTCTAGAGAGAGAGAGAGAGAGAGAGAGAGAGAGAGAGAGAGAGAGAGAGAGAGAGAGAGAGAGAGAGAGAGAGATCTGCATAGTAAACAGAGAATGACTATGCGCCCACTGTCTTGATTCCTGAATGGGAAAAGAGCCAGATCAGGCTCCTTGTTTAAGGTTTAGTGGCGCGCCACAAGACAGGAAACTCACATGAAAGAATCGGGGACAGGGAGGTCGGAGCCACTAAGGTGGCCTGTCGGAAGTTATTGTTTCTGAATAAGAAGCATCCAGAATAATCATGAGTTCATCGGGTAGTGCTTTCTTTGTTACAAGAACCCCCCCCCCCCCCCAACACACACACACACACACACACATACTAGTTTCCATGTTTTATGGGGACTTCCATAGACAAAATGGTTTTTAAACTATACAAACTACTATATTCTATACCCCTACGCTAACCCTACCCCTAAACCATCCTATCACAGAAAACTGTCTGCAATTTTAGATTTACCCATCAAAACACTTTGTGTTCATCACAGCTATTTCTTCATAGGGACCAAACAGGTTGCAGGTCAAAATTTACTGGTATTATTTAAAAGTAAGAAAACCACTCACCCACTCATCACCGCTTTATGTCACATCAAAATCCAACTTAAAATGGCCTAAAAACATGATGATTGTGGAGGGGTTTTAGTGAGAAATTAGCTTGGAGAAATAAAAAAGTACATCTTCACGTGTTTACCAAGCTTTGATGACTGATGAACTGAAATAAAAATTAACTTTTAAAAATAACAGCTGGACATCAGTTCACAAATAAAATAAATTGTTTAAATTGTTACTGTCTTTATTTATTATTTTGGAATAAATGTAAAAAAAATGCGTACAAACACTAACTTGATAACTTGACTTAGGTATACTTGGTTTTAATAAATAGAACATTAATTACATTGTTAATGTAAAAATACAAAATAGAATTGTATTTTTTTTTTTTGTGTGTGTGTGTGTGTGTGTGTTATGTAATGTTTATCCAACCAGGAAAATGTGTCAACATTGAGTGTAACTGGGACATAAAATATTAATAAAACCATAAGGACTTTGTCTCCTCATTTCAGAACACTGCACACCACTGATATATCACATTTTATGTTATCGTATTGCTGTCATAGGAATGGATAAAAATGTGAAGCTCTTTCTCCATTTCAACATAAGGTTCAGCAGACCAAAAGAGAAAAGCTGCAGATTATTTGGCAGCATTCTCCTACACACAGCCTGCTGGTGACTGTGCTGCTCTAAACAACCTCACTGATTGTTTCAGGAAGACCCCTTCCTCTTACTCTGGACCCTTGTAACTCACCCCTTCATCTTCAGCTATAAATATTACACTGCTCTTTTGGAGATGTGGGGATATTAATAGACTGGAAAGAGCTTCATCTACTGATAAAATGTATACTTTACAATAATATGATGGCCAGCTTTTACTTGCTAAAGCATATAGGGACATTAATAGACATATAAATCTTCATTACCTTTGACACTTCAATAAAAGTTCTTTTTTATTAATTAAATTCAATATTTTTCAAACTGCTTCTTCAATAAAATTTAGTGTAATTTCAAACAACCTCCATATCATTCACCAGCTTAACCATTTTCTTTGCCAATGCATGTTTTCTTTTTTTAATGCATTTACCTTTGGTTCAACTCTACTGGTTATATTTAAAATACTGTGAAATGGGTTTGCTCCAGAAATTGCCAAACAGCCACTTGATCAAACTTTTTTCAAAGCTTTCAGTTGGTGCAAAAGAGCATTAGTCAAAAACACACTGTGAATAGTTACACATGGGTTAAGAACATTTTAAAATTAGTTGGTAGGCTTGTGTGTAATGCGCTACCACTGACATAGTTGTTGTTAGATGAGTACTCCTCGTTCTGGCTATTTCACAGACTTAAACAGCAGACTCATGCTATTCATATCACTATGGCAAATTCACAGTTAAACCATTCAGAGAATGACCAACAGACAGCCAACGGACAAAAGGAAATCCTGTGATCATTTCTTGAATGAAAATTGCGGTATTTAAACAACTGCTGAATCAAACAGGGGAACCGATAATTGTAGTTACAAGTGTCTTACATAACATTCCATAAATGTTCATAATACACATCAACGAAAATGTTAAACCCATGAGCTTAGTAAGGTTTTGGCAACAAACTTGAAAAAAAAAAGTTTTCGCTACACTTAAGTGAGTAATTCCTATATATGCACGCTATTCTTAAACATTAAAAATCTCGCACGTACAGTCAATGAAATCTCAGAAAAGCATCCAACAAGAAAAAGTTGAATGCAATGGCATTGCCAGCCTCCACTCACCTACAGTTATCCGTACAGTCGTGTGTCCAGCTTGAATCATAACTACACACCCATAAACAGTTTGACCTCTTTAGGTACAGGGTTTTATTTTTTCCATTCTAACCACAGTATTTTGCATCAGGGACTTGACATTTCAGTTATTTTTGAAATGTCTTCCATCTCCAGATTTGTGTCTGATCTTAAGTGTTCATCTTTAAGTCTATCTCAAGTCAAAACATTCAATTTCAGGCCAGCATTCACATTTCCCTTATCATGCGTTGTTTATCGTAGTCTATTCTTTGACCTTGAGATCTGTTTTCATGCATGCTGATGTTTTTCCATATTTCTTTTATCTACCTGCTATATCTTTACCTTGTTTTAATAATGGTTTAAACTTCTTTGGTTTCAGTAGATCTTATATCCATCCACCAGACCCGCTGTTAAAACACAGAAAATGCTTACTGCATTATGATGGCTATATATGTTTCAAGCATTATCTAAGTATCAGATTTTTCCATAATTTCCTGCATTTTGTTTCCAAATTAAATATTTGTTTGCTGAATTGTACAGCTTCTAAATTTAGCTTCATTTCTATGTAAAACAAGTAACTTAATTTAATGACTAAATGAACAAAAGGCCATCTCAAGCATAGTGCCTCATAGAGAAATATGCCAGGACTAATCCTACATAACAGGTCAAAAACAACTGTGTTTACAAAATCATTTGTTTATACTCATACAGGTTGTTTTCTTTTCCTTGACAATGGCATTCAATCCATCCAGAGATATTTTAGGATTTGTTTCTGCTTTGGAACGGTTATTGACAGAGTGATGCATAATACTACTTCTGCCAGTGTTGTTTGTCTGGTTGCATAGGTTTTTGTTTATCTTCACGTGTATGGGAAATGGACAGAGGAGGATGACCCTATTTCTGTCCAGTTTGCAAACAGGTTATGAACTCAAACAAAATGTCAAATATTTACTGCATTATTCCAGACACATGATCTGTAAACAATCAGTTAGTAGATGTAACATGATTCATTACAATAAAACATGCAATACTCAACCTTTAGGTTGGCATTTGTTGTTTATAACCTTACATAACAGAATGTAGCTTACCTTATTCATAGCTTTGACCAAAGTTGGCAGTTCTCTTTCCACAGCCAATGTTGCACGGGTCTAAGGATAAACTTCTAGAACTCTGGCTCCCTCTGCTGATGGACTGACGCTTAGCACTCCAAACGCACAAATGGTGCCTGCATAAGTAGGGTGTGTGGCCTATTATGTCAATTATTTATCAGCAACTACGTGACTCAATGAATGTCATCTAGTGCATCAAAGACTTAAAATAGAAAGCTAGCAATATGAGATGCATAACATGATATGACAGCAGGATTTCCACAGCAGGAAAAATAATATTTTAGTCGAGTTTGTGCGAACTCACAATCTTAATGTGACGGATAAAAGACTTGTAGCGTATCAAATCACGAACAAATGAAAGTTCTTTTGATGAATCGTCCAAAACGTTTCACTGCTTTGACATATTGTTTTATTCACTTGAAGTTTAGCTGGGCCGTTGGTGAATGCCTCCACAGACTTAATCGTAAATAAATCATTTAAACATGAGGTCAAAGTTAGTGTTTCATTATTTGACAATAACTGTAGTTTCATACATCTAATTTTGTTGTGGTCTCACTCTCATAAATTGTCCAAAACCGTTTCAATTTACGTCTCAGGGATGTCTCGTCTCGCTTACCGAGTCAACATTACTTTTTAGTTTTACAATACTCAGTTTGGTATTTATAGACGCTATTAATTTTATCTAATTATCACCATTCATTGCTTGTAAAGCAGAAAAGATTCGTGAGTATCGCGAATTTGAGGCGGAACTGTTTTCTAACGAGCTCATACACCACAGGGAAGACTTTCGGAGATGTACAATTGATACGAGATGCCATAATAATGTGTAACGTAACGTTCATTCGTTTTTTTTTTTTAGTATGTAAACGGTACCTGTCATGGAAGAGACCGAGAAAAGAGGGTCACATCAGAAAACTGAGTGTATAGATTGGGGTGGACGAACGCCAATAACCGCCAACAACGAAACATGGAAGAATATATTAGTAAAGAATGCGCATGACGGACTTCCTCTGCCGTCTCCAGACTGTGACAGATGCTCCGTGATATCAGGAGAGTGTCTCTATTATCATTATGGTTGTGATGGCAAGGATGACAGAGGTTGGGGTTGTGGATACAGGACAGTTCAGACCATGTCTTCATGGTTGTGTCTTAATCAGACTCCCAGTGTGAGCCGCAGACCCCCACCTAGTCTTTCTGAAATACAACAAACTTTGGTGGAAATAGGGGACAAACCAGATTCATTCCTGAGTTCCAGGGAGTGGATAGGCACATTTGAGGCAAGTCTCGTTCTTGACCAGCTCTATGATGTTCCCTGCCGCATAGTGCATGTGCGGTACGGCAAGGAGCTTGATCAAGCCGTAGAGGACCTTCATAACCACTTTCTTACCCGTGGGTCACCTGTTATGATGGGAGGAGACCGGGACAATTCCTCCAAGGGGATCTTAGGTGTGTGCACTGGTCAACAGGGCAGTTATCTGCTGGTTATGGACCCTCACTACTTTGGCTGTCCCTTAGATAAAAAATCATTGCAAAAGCAAGGTTGGGTTTCATGGAAACCAGTTGCCTCTATGGATCAGTGTTCTTTCTATAATCTTTGCCTGCCTCTTAGTGCTAAGAAGTGACTGTTTCTTGTTAATTTTTATAAATTAAAAAAAAATTCCCATTGTTTATTCATTGAAACCTGTATGTGAGGATTTACAGCTTCCAGAGATACATTTACAGAATTTGTCATTTGTTTTTCTGTTTCGAACACATGAATAAAATAACTAACTATAAATGTCATTGACTTCCACGATAATTTCTTTCTCGCATTAACATGTACCTCAAAAATTATTTGAATATCAAACCATGATAATGAACTGATAAATGAACCACATGTGACTGAACAGTAGACACTACATTTTATTTGAATGTGTCTTCTCACATGCCGAGACTCTTATAACAGCAACCTGATGTGTGTCACTCTGTTTTGTTTACAATTATAGTCATTTATTACTAATTTATCCAAAATGTGCCTTAAGTTTAATGGGTATGCTATAAAGCATGTTATAAAACATACTAACATACAACTTCTGAAGGAAAAGATCAAAACATTAAATGAGGCTCAGTTGCCTTGCTTAACTGTTTAGCATGTAGATATTGTTACTCCCAAAACAGCAGTTTGAACTTTTTTGTCCCCAAGCCAAGGAATAAAGAATATATTTTAATGTGTATAGATATAATATATAACATCTTGAAATAATTATGATTTGACTTGGGGCTGAAGGCCTTCATTCAATGAATCCTTACAAGTCAGACACACAGTCATTGTAAAAGATCTGGAAGTTCTTGTCCACCTCCATTTTGCCCTTGAGAAACTTCTCCAGATTCTTGATGGGAACCTCCACTATGTGGTTGTTCACACGATCATTGAGACCATAGGCGCCAAACGCCGGAAACTTATACCGCTCTGAGTAGGGAGCGTTGTGATCATAATCCGTGCAGCAATAGGCCGTCCACACGAACTCTGGGATAGCGACACGATCTTGGTTATCACGTCGAATCATATTACCTGATGTTGTGACCCCGGTGATGAGATAAGCCTTTCCGTGGCAATAATTGTTGAGGCGTCTGCGAGTAATCTCTACCTGCGTGCTCCAGGGGCCAAAACTGAACTCCCTTATCAGGGGAACCACATTAGTCAAGGTGTAGGTGGCGGCCTTGTCCTGCGGGTCTGCCTGATGCTCATCAGGGTTCAGTTGGCCACGTTCATATTGGACCACATCGGCGTAGTCTTCTAACACAGCCTGCGTGTCTTCAAAGTTTTTGTGCATTAAAGAGGACAGGGGGAAGGGTTCCATGTTACTGCTTCCTTTATCAGTTGCCAGCTGTGAAAAATAAGAAATTCAGGTGACTATGACTAAACACCCTTGCCAAATGTAATGATTACAAATATCCATTCATACAGAGCCCCGAAAGGGAAATGGTGATGGAAAAAATCTGAGATGGGAGGAAAATATATTTCAATGCTTTTGAAACCTCTTCAAAACCTTTTCGTTCCCCAACCTTTTGATATCTTTTGCGTGGGAATGCAAAGTTTCTTGAGGGAACGCGAAACTTTAATTCAAGAGTATGTAAAGATTGAAATATATGTTTTCCCTTCCACCTCATATGCTCTTTTAGGGGCTCTGTAGTCTACATTCACACATTTTGGAATAAAAACATTCAAGAGCTATGTTGGATCATTTAAAAAAAAAAAAAAAGATTTCAAACATTTTTTTGGTAACCACATAGATATAGTACTGTTGCTTTTTATTTCAATAATTTTAAAAATGCAATTTATTCCTGTGATGCAAAGTTGAATGTTCAGCATCATTACTCGAGTCTACAGTGTCACATGATCCTTCAGAAATCATTCTAATAAGCTGATTTGCTGCTCAAGAAACATTTTTTAAATTATTATTATCATTGTTGAGAACGGTTGTGCTGCTTGAATGAGATATTTGTCATCATTTACTCACCCTCAAGTTTTTCCAAACCTGTCGAGTTTCTTTCTTCTGTTAAACACAAATGAAGATATTTTAAAGAACGTTGATAACCAGAAAGTTCACGGTAGCCATTGACTTCCATAGGAACAAAAATACTGAAAGCCAATGGCTACTGTGAAGTATCTGGTTACCAACATTCTTCAGAATATCTTCTTTTGTGCTCAACGGAAGAAACTCATGCAGGTTTGGAACATCAGGAGGGTGAGTAAATGATGACAGAATTTTCACTTTTAGGTGAACTATCCCTTTAATATTTTCATGTATTACGTGACAAGATACAGGGAAGTCCAAAGAACAGCATTTATTTGAAACTGATTTTTTTTTTCTAACAATGTGAAAACAGTCTTCCTGTCATTTTTGACCAGTTTCAAAAGTGTTCATACAGAGTTTACTGAATATGTTATTATTAGCACTCTCTCACCTGTGGTTCAAACATCCAGGGAACATCTACCCGTTTCTCCCCATCTGATTTCTTAAAGATGTATGCTGAATAGATGGGAATGTGTTTTTTGGGGTTGTAGAGGGTGATGAAGCGAGGCTCATCCACAAACCGCTGGCAGATCTTTTTCAGAGAAGAACTGAGGTAACCTCGTGGTGGAGTGCCCATATAAAGAAAATCCTTACAGCGCTCAACACGGGAGAAGTCTTCCACCACTCCAGCTTGTGATCTTAATATCAAGCACGTCAGTGGGATCAGAAAGGTTCCAAACCAAAACCAGCAATTGACCGTGAGTTTCATGTTGTCCTGAAGAGTTTAAACTGTTGTCTTTCTTCTCTTTGAAATCTTCTTTGGATACTAAGTAGGACACTAACACAACAAAGATTTTCAGGAACAGTGTTGCTCCTTTTTCTGTGACTGGCTAATTCAATGTCTCCAATGGACTGATTTAAAATCGACTCACTCTGGTAGGTGGAGAATAAAATGAGAGCTATTGAAAATGCTAATATGGAGTACAAAGTACATGCAAAACCATGCTCGGAGAGTCTGATCTACAACAAAACTGGAATGTAAAACATATTGATAAGACAAACTTCAGTGTGCCGTTATCCTCATCTACATGCAAACCAGGAAGGTAAATTTGCTCACTGCTGGCCTGTTCACTGGCTCCTTAAAAGTGAACATACTTTTAAAGTCAGGCAGCACATCCTGAGCCTGAATGTGACATGATGGAAAAGAAATATGAATTTAAATTTAACAGAAGACATCTACTTTTAGACAAACCTTTGAGTAATATATAATTTAATGCGTTTAATTTAATGAAACACTTTATCTACGCAAACAAAGTGAGAACAATAAACTGTACTCATGAACTTATCTTTTTTTGTTGCACCAAAGATTGTACTCCATTCAATACAAAATGGCAACAATTAGCCTATTTTCCTACATTTTAATTTTATATATATATATATATATATATATATATATATATATATATATAATAATTAAAATGTAGGAAAGTTTATATATATATATATATATATATATATATATATATATATAGGCTATCACCAAAGAGATATTTAATTGCAATGAAATAAGCTATGTGAAGTCATAAAACACATACACTACTCTACAGTGTGGCATGATAAAAATGGAAATGACCCACAAGAGACAAAATCTGATAGGTGACTTTATTCACTTCTCAGTCTTTGTACTGGCTAACTCTTTAATTTAATTTACAACTATTTTATAGTCCAAAATATAATAGCACACCATTAGAGCATGGTTTTTCAATTATTAAACCTTTAGCTGGTTTTGCTCAGTACTCTTAGTAAAACTTAAGTCATATTCACAAAAGTTTTTTCTTTATAATTACTTTTTAAATTTTTTTTATTTATACATAATTATCGTGACTGGTTCTTGCATTCATTATCTATATGCACAGATACACACCCAAATCCAGAGTTCACAAACTCGCTTTCGTTCACTTCTTGGTATGCTTATTTTCTGAGACACAATCCTTGAAAAAGATGCTCACGCTTTTGTCTATGTCAGTCTGATTTCTCAGAAAGGTTTCTAAAGCCTTCAAAGGCACTTCTGTAACATGGTGTCCCACTATTTCATTCAAAGCATATGCTGCGTAAGTGGGAAACATGTATCGTACTTCATAGGGTGAGTTTCGATCAAAGCGTGGGCAGCAATAAGCTGACCACAAGTGCTTTGGGACAGCCATGCGTTCCTCTCTCCCTTTCCGGATGGTCATCCCGGATACAGTCACCCCGGTCACCACATAGGCAGCCCCACGGCAGAAGTTATTCAGGCGGCGGCGCACCATGTCAATATAAGTGGACCATGGGCCCTCCAAAAAGTCTGTGATCTGAGGTACCACATTTGTGAGTGTATAGGTAGCTGCTTTGTCTTGGTTGTCCGCCTGGTGCTGGTCAGGGTTAAGTGGGCCTCGCACGTACTCCACTGCATCAACATAGTCTGCTAGAACTGCCTGGCTCTCCTCAAGAAGTTGGTCAGTTTCACCACTAGAGGGCAAAACTCGCATGTTCCCGCTTTCATCAGCAGAAACCAGCTATGAAAGGAAAAAGAACAAGAAATCATAAACCATGAAGAAAATTGTATTGACAAATGAAATGTATTTAAACAGTATAGTGTGATTTTATGTTATGAGCAGGGCCGGGTAGATTGCTCACAAATTATAGTTGTTACTGTGTCCAAATTACATGACAAAAATCGTAGTTTGTAACGTAATCAATTGCATTACACATTTAAGGTAATAAACTAATTTGTTTATCACAGTGATTTGAATAGGATAATCTTGATAAAATAAAATTACAAAAGAGAAAAATATATTCCATTCTTTATCATCGACATGAAACTTAAGTAACTTAAGTAATTAAAATGAAAATAAATTTTATTTTTAAAATAACAATTAAAAATAAAACATTAAATAGTGAAAAAATAAATATGCTTACCAGCATGTCACGTGACCATTAGCCAACATTAGAGAACCATGAATTTCATTTTAATATTGTTATTATTATTATAACTTAATTGTATTATTTACCGAACCTTTTTACTAAAACTGAACCTTAATTTACTATTTACTTATTTACTCAGGGGGTGCTTCAAGTAAATATAGTAGGTCAAAGAGGATCAGCTGACAAAAAAATTTGGGGAAACCTTGCATTGCATGTAAATATGAAGTGCCGTGAATTTGTGCATTTTAATGTGTTGGAAAGAACAAAGCCTTCCAGAGACATTAATAAATAGTTAAATGACTCACTGAGACAATTCAAATAATAATTAATGTGTTCGTTAGGAGCTGATTAGATATGCAATGTTGCTATCTTGAGAAAACTCCTAAAAGTGAAATATTCAGTAAATCCAGTGATGAAATGCTGTGGGTCTCAGTTTTCAGTGATAACACGTGACTAATGGCTGGTCTGTGTGTGCAAATCCACAAACCTGGAAGAGCTTCTGAGCGTATATTAACAGAAAAGTTTAAAGATGAAAAATAAGCAATAGAATTAATCAGATTATGTAATCCAGATTACATGAAACCCAGCAATGGTTATGATTTGTGTTTCCAAAATAAAAACAATTTTCTTTCAAATTTAAGACATGTTCATACAATGTAAACAAGTTAAAATTTTATGAAACACACGGGTATGTGCTACCTGTGGTTCAAACATCCAGGGAGTGTCCATCCTCCTCTGTCCATCTGACTTTTTGAAGGTGTACGCTGAATAAATTGCCAGTCGGCGACTGCTGTCGTACAGTGTGGCATAACGTAGTTTATCTCCGTAGCGTTGGCATATCCTCTTCAGATTCCCCCCTCGGATACCTGTGGGTGCCGTATGCATATAGAAGAACTGACTGCATTCTTTAAAGCTGTCGGAGACTGTGCCACCTGCCAGACGCAAACCTGTCAATAGAAGAAGTCTGAAGATAAAAACCTTACAAAGGGCCATCAGAGATCAGAGCAATTGATAAGTTATCCGTGTTTATAACACATTTTCCAGTTTTTTAAATGCAAAGACAGGCTGATCCATCTGTTCTTCCATGGTGTTCCAAGCCAGACTGATAACCTGGAAGAGTGAAAGTCACCATATGCAAAGCATCACCTCTCTTACTCTGCCATATGCTCATTTGATCAATAAAACACTGGGGAGGTTTTGAAAACACAAGAACGATCACAAATTCAGATCATAACGGAATTTGGCTGAATGAAATGGCAATCATCTATTAAAATAAAACATTTAAGCACAGAATACTGCTCCCACAATAATTTACAAATGGCTCATGGATTTAATAGGCAGATATTGATCACAAGTGCCTAAAACTTGCTGTTTGTTTACATATCTTTGTTTTCTTATTTTGGGTGATCTAAATATTTGGTTAAAACATGAATAATTCACAGGCCTCTGCTTCAGTTGTGTGGATGTTTTACCCTGAAGGATTATTTATAACTACCCATGTTTTTACATTTTTTTTTTTTTAAATGACGTTTTCTCCGATCTTATACTTGGTACATCTAAAGTGTTTTGGGTTTTGTCGTTCCCCAATGCAAAGATCTTCTAATGGTTTAGCAGAAATAATGGTAGGTAAAAAATTGACAGGTGCTTCAGTTCTGTTTTACACTTACCAGAAATGCCATAGGTTTTTGTTTCGTTTTATCTGTAATTTGTTTCATTTTAGCTGTACTTGGTTTCATTTTGAGTGTTAGGACCAAACCACTGAAAATGCGTTATAATTACTTTTTTGCATAGATTTAAGGCGTAGAACTCTCGGTTAATTGAGAGAAAATGAAAATGTAAGCAAACGTATTCTTAAAGCGCTTGAACTAACAAATATAACGACGCTATTGCAATATAGACTAGCTGCAAATGGTTTAGTCTGTTGTGTCACTCACTTGTTTAGGGTATAAATTTGCCGAGTCTGGTTAGAGCTTAAAAGAAGATCTGGATCCCTCACGTGGATAAGTTGTAAGTATTAATCGATAAGATTTGCTAAATCACCGTCTTTATTTGTCTAGTGTTATTTGCTTTTGTGAATTCCTCCTCGACTAATAGAATCATTCCCTAGTGACAAAAGCCTAATTTATTCACCTGGTAGCCTAATGATAATTTCATTCAGAGTGGTAAAAGAATATGTCTGTTTTAAAGTTACTCTTAGTTATACCTGGTTCACACTGTTTAATACAACAACATATTTGATTTATTCATTGGTTCATCCCTTCATTGATAAAAGTTTTTTATAGGCCAGCTTTTCGCTTCAGTGTTTGACAACTATCCGTTATCAAATTTATTCCAATTTTATTCAAATTATTATTCCTTAATTATTAGAGCTACTGTAAAGCCAAGGCAATCTCTGTCCATTAATTTTCCTATTATCACGGAGAAGCTGCTTTGAAACTTTGTGAAAAGCGCTATATAAATGAAGACGACTTGACTTGTGGTTTTGTTAGCGCGCGCGGTGTTATATAGACCACGTCTTAATAATAAGAGACAACATATCTGCAAGCTGTTGACGCAACCAACCATGAATTGTGAAACTGCAGCTTCATGCTAAGGCAAAATGAATATGATCTACATTCTTCTGACTTACATTTTTCCACGCTTACACTTTTGGTATGTTTTTTTCCTGCCGAAATACGGCCAGAGCCATTGCAAGCCTGCAAAACGGATCTGTCTGTGTAAAAAAACAAACTGTTGCAAATGCTTAAATGACTTGTATGCGTAAGGGAAAAAGGGCCCGAAATAACACCTTATGCACTGCCTGTCCCGTCTTTCTTTAAGCTGCGCTTACATGTTTGGCACGATTCTCTCGCTCGCAGTTTTGACTCTCGATTTCATCCCAAGTGGTAAAATTCCAGAGCCATAGGAAAAGCGAGTTGCGACAACGGAAGTTCAAAACGCTTGATCGTCACGTGATTCGCGTAGAGTTCCAGATAATTCCAGGAAATGCTTTGGCGGCAATCCAAATAGATAAGAGTTAGAGAGACAGAACTGTTGAGGGGGTGGGTCAATAATTTGTAGTTTATGTTTTTATTATTGCTATTATTTTATTACTGCTAATATTTGAGGATTCGTCTGGTCAACCAGCGTTAAACAATAGTTCTGGCTAATGTTACCGTGGTTAAAGACTGTGTTGCAGTTGGTTTTTTAAATTATTTTTATGTTATAAAACTTGTATGTTAGCTAAAAGCAATCACGTCATGTTCACTATGGTTTCACGAGGAGTCTTACATCCAAAAAAAAAAAAGGTGATCGTGTTCCATCCAACAAATCCATTGCAAACAAGTTAAATGTAATGAAGTGAAATTTAATGTTTACAATTCTTATATACCTCATGCATTTATTACTATATAAATACATGAAATATTCAATAAAAAAAAAGATTATACACACAGACATTTGCTCTCAATTAACACACGGATTTTTACATTTCTAATAAATTGCATGTCAAGCATTTTGTCTGTCCTTTCTCTATGTTCTTGTAGTCTCCACTATGGTTTGCAGTGTTACATGAGGATGATCCAGTGATGACTGTATGGTTTCCCCACTGACAGAGGAGAAAATAAGATCAAGTCAGCAGAAGTACTCTAAAATAGAATTAAATATTGTTTGCTAAAATGTGCACTAATCATACTTGAGTGTATCTGCCCTTATTCACAAAAAACAATGCTGGGAAATTTAATGTTTATTAAAAATAAGGAGCAAGGAAAGGCTTGCAAAATCTAAGGAGCAAAGACTCAGGGTACAGCATCACTGCAGAGAGTCTTCAAGATCCACTGCATCCCCTTTGTGCTTGTGTTGAAAGCAAGGAGACAAAAACAGTTGAAATATTACATTCAGTAGTTGTAGTATAAATAGTGACACTGTTTACAAGACATTAGGACAACGATGCATTGCTAAAAATCATTCTTTCCTCAAACACAAATTACTTGTAATGAACTGCTCCAAGACATGAATGGTTGAGGACGCAAACGCAGTATTTATTAAGGGGTAATCCACAATTGTAAACCAAAAGCCAGGGAAAGGTCAAAACACAAGTGAGCAATCCAAACAAAGATAAAAACCAGGGAACAGGCAAACACAGAGAAATCAAGAGTTAATACAATGAAACCAACAAACTGGAGAAACAAGATACAACTGCTCAGAAATGCCACAACTACAGACATGTAAAACCTAGCAATAGGTGACTGAAATAACCAGGATTATATAGGCAGACACTAACAAGGAAATGAGCAACAGCTGAATGCAATCATGGCTGATAAGTCTGGGCAGTGGATTATGGGAAATGGAGTCCATGATGGTGAGGCAATAGTCTGGGGTGGAGTGCCCTTGATAGCCTCCAGAGGGCACTCCAACCCAGTCCCAGCCAACTCTGGAGGCTATCAAGGGGACTCCACCCCGGACTATTGCCTCACCACAGATGGTGATCATGACAATACTGTTTTCAGTGAAGAGCTATTCTTTTTCACTGCCCAAATAGTATTTTTTAATTGTTTTAAACAAATCAAATTAATGCAGTTTTGCCTATAAGGTAAACATAATCTATATTTTAGGAAGTTTATATATTTTTTAATTGAAACAGATAGGCTGCCTTATTTTTGCATTGTAAATTGCAGTGGTGTATAAATGACTTGAAAGCCATACTTGAGTAAAAGTATAGATATCCTACCAGAAAATGACTTTGGTAGAATATTAATTGAGTAAAAGTTTTAAAGTATGTGATATTTTTTGTACTTAAGTATGAAAAATCTTTTTATTTTATTTTAAACATACTTACGTACTTAAAGTAAAAGTACAAGTAAATGCAAAATACAAATGGAGCAGAAAATATTATTAAAAATTGTTCTATACACAGTTTGAGCAGCAAGATTGTTTTAACTCTATTTCTTACATTTTGTTTGCTTTGAATTAAAAAAATGGCAAAATGTTTAATGTAAGTTTTAAACATAAAAATTACTAATATATTTATTATACCTTGATCATTCACGTTAATTCATAGTGCATTGTAATTAATGTAAGAGGCAACTTTAAAATGTTAAAATGTTAATGTTGAAATTAACAATGAACAACACTTTCATTAACCTTTAATGTTACAAATGTACTCTTATTGTAAAGCATTACCATTTCATTCAAATCCAAACAATCATACTTAAAATGGCCATCTTTACATACAAAGGCATATTACATGTATACTTTCACTCGTTATTTGCTTCTATTTTTTTGAATATTTGATAATTATCTAATCAAAATAAGTGTTAAAGTGCGGATAAAAAAAGAACTGAAATCATATACATTTCTGTTTATGTTGCTGTTTCTGACATTAAACAGATGGTGTTTTTGTCACATTTTTATAACCGCTTGAGGTAATGTTACTACTAATGTTAGCATCCTCTCAGCCTCGATGGAAAACATACTGCTGTTCTCCACTAATGCAGCATATAGTCAACAAACGAATTACTTTCGTGATATGAAAACATAAACTGTAGTATACTGTATAGCATACCACTTTGTTGTCAATGTTTTAAATGCGTTTTTGAAGTGTCCAGTTCTGTGCAGCGCGCAGCCTCACGTCACGTGTCAAAACAAACTGTACCAGGCATCAGTGATAGTTGTTATTTGGCCTCTAGAGGTCGCTCTCGTGCCGCACTCTTCTCAGCCGCTCCAGCAACGGACACAACCTGGAAAATGAAATCAACCGCTGTTGTGCGAGCACTTGTTTGCAGTCTACATTCTTCCTTTTTTATTTACAGTAATGTACAGATTTTCCCCAAAAATACTCAAGTACTATTATTATTAGTATTATTACTTCATTACATGGCAAATTGTATGACAGCACAAAACATTTTAAAATTAAAAACACCATATCTTACAGTTTTTTTTTTTTCAAAATGTGTCTTCAGTGGCATTTTTTATAATATTGGAAAGACCATGAAATGGGTTGTCAGTTTCCCTGTGTGGAAACTGAAATGTTTAAATGCAAAGCAAGAGTTTAGAATCATTGTTTTCTTCATTACTTCACTCACTCCAGTAAAAGAGTCCATACACATGGTCCAGAGCTCCCGTACAGTGCGCAGATATTTACGCTAAGTTTATTTTATTTGTTTTTTAATAAATCCCGATATGTGCGAGGCAAAATGAGTACTGCCTTTTTTTGTGCGTACACAACATTTATACATCAGGCCCCAGCTCTGCAAAAAAACAAACAAACAAAAAAAAACACATCATATTTATTTTGCCTTAGCATGATGCTGCAGTTTCACAAATCATGAATTGCACATGAATAACAGTAAATTTTGCGCATGCAAATTAAATTTACGCTTACAATGCGCATTTGATTTTTTTTATGCCATCATTTTACCTTCATATAACTCTTTTTCACATACATCACATTATAGAAGTAAAATGGATTGCAAATAGAAATTTACCTGGTCTTTAAAATAGCTTTAAATCTAAAATACAGAGTAAGATTAATTAATGTAAACTTGAAATGAAGCCACTATTTTAATTACTGCACTTTTAACAATTTACTGAATCCTTTATAGACTAATTTATGCAATTAAAACTGCATCAAATTTCTTAGGAGTCTTAATCAACTCACAAGCAGTTAAAATGGACAGCCCCAGTGAGGATGAGGTAAGCATCACTTTTTCTTTCTTTCACAAGGCAGATTTCTTTGCAAATAAATTGCCTTAGACAGAGAGTTGCAGACACTTATTGACATTTTATTTAGTCAAATTTTAGTCTTGCAGAGTTTGCATGTCACTAATGCTTGAAAAACTTTCAAATTAAGGAATTTGAAGACGCTAGTGAATACCTTGATGACAAACAAACATTGACGTCTGGGGCATGTGCTGTTGAGTCATATGAAAATGAAGATGCTTCCAAGTTACAAGGTAACAAATTTACAGTTATATGTCTCAGATATACAGTACATATATGCATCTTTGCATAGTGTAATAATTTTGGAATTTTGGCCACAATTTAAAGAATATGTTTACCTTATTCAGCTGTAGGTGTTAGGTAAACACATATAAACGTATTTTATCATTACTATAGTTTGGCAATAAATCCACATTTAAAACAATGTCAAGAAGTTGATACAATTTTAATACTTTCTCGCCTCGAGTCTCGAGTCTCGCCTTGCTTCACTCGTGGATCGCCTTTTTTAAGGGAAATGACTCTGGTCCTCATGCTCCTTCATTCTCTTCCTACTACTGTCATGAGCCTAGAAGGAAGAAGCAGCGGAGTCGCAGAGTGAGCTCACATTGGCCCAAATCGCTCATGTCTCACTCTCCCCACAGCAAGGGGATCTATGCTCTTCACCCGTAAAGACCATTCCCCCTCTTCCAGGGCAAGCTACATGGTCTCGTTCGGTGGTTCTGAGGAGGATGAGGATGAGGATGCCATGTCCCTGGCAATTTCAGATACGGAGGAGAGGTCAAAACCTACAGAGGATCCTGCCACCCTACTGGAGAACGAGCCAGATGATTTCCGGCCTGGACTGAATGCCGAGCTCTTGCGAGTCCTGTCCAAGACTATTGAGGAGCTCGGTTTGGACCAGCCGAGCCCTCACACAGCCACCTGTTTTGTCCACCCTCACCTCTGTTGATGGCTTGAAGCAAAGGGCCGCTTTCTCCTTCTTTCCAAAGTGCTTGCGCTCCCGTGGTGTCTGTCGTTGCTATTCTGAAAAGTTGAGAATTTTTCATCTCAATGCACCTGGAAAACGCATCTATTATGGGGGCGCCTGTTGCGAGCCTAACTTTGAAATGACGAATTTGAGCGGGCAAAAGTGCGTCTTGTGCGGCCCCTTAAGATCTACCCCTTCCCAAATTATCAGGGCCCTTGTCCCCGGGTAGTGTAAGACCCTGAGGAGCAGTCCAAGCAGTCTTCTTGACGAGTCAGGAATGTAGAGGAGGCAGCCCCTTTCCGCTTTGGTCGAGCCAGACCCCAAGCACCTGTGAGTTCATCCTCCACTCCATCTGTTTTGTTCTGGGTGGTGGAGATGGTGTGTTTGTTACCAATGCTGGTTGTGTCCCACTGACTGTGTGTGCAAGAAGCAGTTCATCACTGTTGCAGCAGATCAAAAAATAAAAACAAACACCTTCAACAAAAGGGCTTTTCTCCTTTTCATGCTCTCAACAGCATGACGAGCTGCCACTCACAGCATCCCAGCCTCTCATTGCCCAACGGCATGCACTGGACGCTATACCAGGAGTGTCAAACTAGGTCCTGAACAAAATCAAATGAGGCTGGTCACCCCAATGTGCTAACAGACCTTCTTTAGAGATCATTTAGAGATGTGGTCCTGTCTATGGTTTGAGAAAGTGAGAAGCAAGAAATATGCAGATGCGTCACTCTCCACGCTAAAACAGAAGGTGGTGTGCATACTGAACTACCTTGATGACTTGTTATGGCCCAGTTGAGGGACGAGCTATGTGTGCAGAAGTCTTTGCTCCTTGGCTACTTAGAGTCTCTGGGGTTCATAATCAACCTGGTGAAAAGCTTGTTTTCACTCAGCCAGAGAATGTATTTCCTGGGTGCGGTATTTGACTTGGCCCAGATGCGAGCCCGCTTGCTAAAAATTCCAAGCAGAGAACACGTCTTGGCAACTTCTATTGCATATTGCCACCCTGCCTAAGTTTTTTCCTTACACCAAGCACTACTGCCAGTTATACCACTGTCCAGTGCGGCCACTTTGCTAAGGGACTTGGATCTTGGAACTTCCATCCCTGGGCGACTCGCAATGCCTCTTTTCTGCCTTATGGGCTGGGACAGTCCCGCACGATTAACACTGCGTTGTTGGATTATGTTCCCCATAACATCAGCTGCTGATGTGAAGTTTGGTGAACTTTTGACTTTCCTCAGTCAAAAGATTCTGATGAAGTGGCAATAAGTGGTGGCTTATATAGGCTAATAGGCCTGGTCATTTGGGTGTGCTGAGATGCCATTTGTTAATGTGATTATACTGATACGATTCAATCAAGCTGTGGCATTTCAGCTGATACAATATTTCATTCCTGTCTATCTCAGGGAACCGAGGTTACGTTAATAACCAAAACACCTTCTTAATACTCATGTTTGGTCTTATTGTGAATAATGCATCATTACACATTTTTACAAAAGAAAAGAGCATTGGTGAATGCATATTTATACACATAAACTAATCATTACTGACAGAACTGTTTAAAACTTTTCAAATGTTGAAAATGTATGCTTCTTCTTGTCTCCACAGACATTCCTGCACCAAGTGAAATTTTAGTGGAGCTTATTGGGACCAGTTCTGTTACTCTTGCTTGGGATAGCCCAGACAACATATCTACATTTGAGTTGACCTACTATGATATCACAGCTGCAAAGACCACTACAATCATAAATGGCACAACCATAGAGGTGGAAGATCTCTGTCCAGGGACTGAATACACTTTCACCCTTGTTTCAATATCAGACAATGGAGAACAAAGTGTGAGAAAGTGTGAAGTGACTGCATGCACCAGTAATTGTCTTTCTTTCTATCCATATACTATGAACCTAGAATTGTATGACAATGTGTCCTTGAAATTGTCTGAAAAACAAATAACAACATAAATGTTTTCATGATTACAGGGCCAGTTCCACCTGAAAACTTCAAGATTGAGAGAGTGGATACAACATCAGTTACTCTTATTTGGGATGCATCTGGTTGTGAGGAGAACAAATTTCATGTTGTTTGCAGCAAGAATGGAGGAATCATTAAGGAAGAGATAACCAAATCAAGAACTGTGACTTTCTTTTACCTGAGTCCTGGGATTAAGTATTCTTTTCACATTACAAAGGTTCTTCCAAATGGCAACAGAAGCAAAGAAGCAGTCACATATGCTCAAACCAGTTAGTATAAAATAGCAAACTTCACTACAAACATTTACATGATTCATTTTATTTGATACATTTATATAATTGTGAAATGAGTAGGAAGAATTGATGAAATGCTTGTGTTTTCAACAGAAACAAACATCCAGAGCCTTTTACATGATTTGGGGTTGGAGCAGTACTACCCGAACAAACTCTCACTCAGCGATGTGTTACAGATTGACACAAGGTCAGTGACAGATGAGCCAGCCCAGTCTCTGTCATCTTTGCCATGGCTGTTCCTGAAGAAATTGATGATGGTGAATGTGACTGCAAGAAGTGTCAAATATTCATCAGATGAGAATGAGGATTTGCGAAGCTTAGATTTTTACAATGATACATTTGATTTTCTGAATGATCAGAATAGCAGTGTAAACCCTTTAGACATAGTGACTGCCCTATTTCTTTGTGCAGATGGTTTCCTCCAACAGGAAATGGTCTCAAAAATGTCAATGTGTCAGTTCTCTGTTCCTTTACTTCTTCCAAACTGTGACACACAACAGTGCATGTACATGCTTTGGGCCATGAGAGATATTGTGAAAAAATATAGACCTCATACCTTGTCAGACCCAAAAGGTTTTGTGGAGGACAGAATTGTTCACTCTGAGCTCCCCCTAGTGTCTTTTGTTAGACTTGGTGACTGCAGCATTTCTAAATCTCAGATCTTAAACAAATTGCTCAGCAACCCCCAACAATACCATGACACTTTTGTACATCGTGACATGGACTGTGGAGACATTCCAAGAAGGATATCAAATGGATTAGTGGAGATGGGTTGGTATCTACCTTGTGGAAACAAAAACATTGATGTTTTTCCGGAACCTGTGGCTGTTGCAAACTTGAGAGGTGACATCAAGACCTTTGAAACACAATACTCCTTCTTATGCCAGACCTCCACTGCAGTTTTTGTGTTCTTTGACAATCTGGACACAAACTACAAGTTACTCACCAACCAGCATGCTAAAGCACAGTTTTTTTTAGTGGGCAATGTGCAAAGTAAAGCATTTGATTTGGAGCAGCTGAAAAGAACCGCATCTGAAATGAGTTTGAAGAAAAACAACATAATTCTGAAGACCAATCAAAATGATGCAAATTTTGTTAAAAATCTGCATTCTGTAGTAAATCACGTAATTAACAACCATCCAAAAAAAACATGTCTGGAGGGAATGGACACTGTAGCGCATGAACTCGGAATTCAAGTTGATGAAGACATTCAAGAATGTCAGAAAGCAAAAAATAATGCACATATCTTAACGCAAAATATACAGGACACACTGCAGTTCAAAGAGGATCAGCTTCCCCTTCAAGGTAAAATCTGGAAAGATTTAGCAAAACTGGAAAAAGAGGAATGCAGACTCCGGAAAGCTGGTGATCAAAACATAGAGACCTATAAGAGTGATCTCCAGATTAAAAAGACTGAACTCAGAAAACAACAAAGTAAATATGATATCTCAGAGGCAATGTCCTGCTTTGTTAGTGCACTAACAAGTTCGAGCCAGGAGAGGTCCTACTTTTTGAAGTGGATGCGGATGAACCTTGACAATCTCTCAAGAAAAAGCCTCTCTAGCCTCCGTGATCAGTACAAGGAAAAGTGTCAGAAATTTTCTGAAAACAAAGAGGAAATCGCACAGCTTGACCAGCAGATCTCTAACAGTTCTTTAGGAATAGAACATTTCCTGCGTGAAATGGGCCAACTCTATGAAGCTGCAGTGTCACTTCCAGAAACCTTAGAGTCACGTCAACAAATGCTACACTTACCCCGGCTATGTTGGATGGCTTTCCTCTGGAACTGGTTGATGGAGACGCATCAAACATTCCTCTCAGATGGGTGAGTGATGTGCTTATGTATCTGAACTCTCTGGTGCAGCCCAATAATAAAATCATGGTGGTCACAGTTTTAGGAGTCCAGAGCACAGGGAAGTCCACCTTGCTGAACACCATGTTTGGAGTGCAGTTTGCCGTCAGCAGTGGAAGATGCACCAGAGGAGCTTTTATGCAGCTGATCAAAGTCACAGAGGACATCAAGAAAGAACTTGGCTGTGATTATTTAGTGATAATTGACACTGAAGGTCTGAAATCCCCTGAACTGGCAAAACTAGATGATAGCCATGAACATGACAATGAATTAGCCACACTTGTTGTTGGATTGAGTGACATCACAATCATCAACATCGCAATGGAGAATTCCACAGAGATGAAGGACATTTTACAGATTGTAGTCCATGCTTTCATCAGAATGAAGGAAATAGGTAAAAAACCCAAGTGTCAATTTGTCCACCAAAATGTTGCTGATGTATCAGCCTATGACAAAAACATGAGAGATCGAAAGCTTCTGCTGGAGCAGCTGAATGAAATGACTGAAGCTGCAGCTAAAATGGAGAACAAGGAGGAGTATAAAAAGTTCACTGATGTGATGGAGTATGATCCAGAGACTTGTAACTGGTATATCCCTGGGCTCTGGCATGGAAATCCTCCAATGGCACCAGTGAACGCTGGCTACTCTGAGGCTGTCTACGACCTTAAAAAGAAGATGATTGATGTAATTGGAAAATGCAAAAACAAAACACTTGGAAACAACATAACAGAATTTTTGGAGTGGACAAAAAGCTTATGGAATGCAGTCAAATATGAAAACTTCATATTTAGCTTTAGGAATAGCTTGGTGGCTGATGCGTACATGAGACTGTGCACAGAATTCCACAAATGGGAATGGTCTTTCAAGAAGCATATGCACTCTTGGTCAACTCAAGCTGAAACCAGAGTGTCAAATTTTGAGACGTTCAAGCTGAAATCAGACAAATCAGATCTGAAAGATCTTTTATCCAAACTGAAAGAAGAAGCCGTCACAAAGCTTGACACCTTGGAAAAAAACACAATGGAAAATCTTTCCAAATACTTTGAACAAACAGAGGGTCATGTCTACCTTGTGGAAAAGTACAAAGAAGACTTTGTGAGCAGCATAAAATGTCTGAGGAGGGAAACTGAGAGCACTCTGCTGATGCAGCTTGAGGCAACAGTGGACATTAGGAGAGGAATGAATAATCTGGACAACATCAAGAAAACATTCACTGATACAATGGAGAAAAAAGTGCTGGGTCTCCTGGAGGAGTTACGCAAAAACAACTGGTCAAAGAGTGACGCACATATGATGGACAAAGAGCTTAACAGATGTTTTGATAGAATATGGCAAGAAACCATAAATGAGCTGTCATTTACTGGATTGAAGGAAAGAAATGTATTTGACTGTGTTTTCAGGCAACTTCGAGAAAACATGAAACAGAAAGGAAGTTCTGTTGCAGAGCAACTAACATCAGTTAATCTGAAAAAAATTGGCACAGGGGAGTTCAAAGTTGCCAAAGAAAATTTCTTTAAAAAATTGTACAAACGCATGTTCAACAACAACTCTGCGGTGGACCTACAAAATTTAGCAGATAATATCATTCAGACATGCTCTCAGTTTGTCCTAGACAAGAGAGCAAAACATTTAGATTACCACGACACCTACATTCAGGAGATCCTACAAATGGTTGATGATAGATTTATGTCCAACAAGAATATAGGGTTTTCAGAGGAATTTGAACTATCTCTCAAACTGCACATTTGTGGGTTTTCTGCAAGAGAATTTCAAGACATGCATGAATGTTTCATCAAGGAGAATGACCCACGCAGACGCCTTGATCAGTTTAAAGACAAATATCGCAATGATTTCAAGGACCTGTTCCATGATCGTGATCAGTGTCGGAGAAAGGCAGAAGAATTCACCAAACTGTGCTTGAGGCCTGCAGTTGAGGCATTCATCTACAGCTCCTTGGGTCCAGACATTGTTGACAAAATGCTTCAGGGAAAAAATGCATTTCAATTTAGCACTCGTGCATTTTTCCAGTACTCGCTCTTAAAGGAACTTGTGAATGAAGATAAGTTTGAACAGTATGTAAAATACATCAGCTCCTATGAACATTTTGTTAAAGGCTGGATATCAGATCGAATCACCAAACAGTTTTCGGATGACCATGAAGTGTCTGAATTAGAAGACGGTCACCTTAGAGGAATCACCAAGGAGATATTAGAAGCTGTCAAAATGGCACAGAAAGAAACGAACAAAGACGGTATCAAAGGATTCATACATTGCATATGCAGGAAGCTTGAACAAAAGCTAATAATTCCCAAAGATGCTCTAGAAACAGTTATGGTCCTAAACAATGCATCTCAGGAGCCATTTGCTGACTGGCTAACCAAATCTGTAGAAGGAATGGAACAGACACTGAAGCAACGTCTGAAAAAAGTTGACATACAGGGTAAACTCCGCAAACTCAAGATTAAACCCCAGGACGAGCTCTTCAAGAGAGTGTTTGGATGTGGGAAACAGTGTCCTTTCTGTAAAGCTCCTTGTGAGGCTGGTGGAGAAGCTCACGCTGATCACTGTGCTTCAGTTCACAGACCTCAGGGACTCGGTGGATCCAGATATGAAAGCAGTGAAAAATTAGTGTATAACATCTGCTCAACAGATGCCCACAGTGAAACACAATTTAGGTGTTTTCAGACTGATTACAAATATCATCCTTACAAAAGATACAGAGAAATCTTTCCAGATTGGCACATCCCAGCAGATGCTAGCATACAGGCCTCAGATTACTGGAAATATGTGATGGCCCGGTTCAACGATAAGTTTGCTAAGGAATACGATGCTCGCCCTGCTGATATACCCTTGATGTGGAAATCTATCACAAAGGAACAAGCAGAGAACAGTTTAAAAGAGTCTTTCAGCATCAAATAAACAATTACTCCATTTCACAACCATAGATTCAGCATTTTGGCAGCACTCTCACACTCAGCCTACAAAATATCCTCAAAATATACTTTGGTAACTTGACTCTCTGTTCACGCATGACGCAAAACGCTGCTTAGTGATCGAAAAATGCTATTGATTACTTGCAATTGGTTTCAGCGAACTACTCAATACTGCTTGCACTTGAGAATGGGAATATGGGTTAATCATTCAAAAGTTGAAATACAGTTTAACTATATGAAAGAAATACAATGGTGAAATGTTTTTTTTGTTGTTGTTGTACTGTTTGTTATTTCATGAAAATCTTATTTTCCTTTTTGTTGTCAAAATAATCTACTTTTAATTGTTTTGTATTTTTATGATGATATACTGGATTATTACTCTTGTGAAGAAGTTATTGATATTGATATATTGTGGTTTTAATGTACCATTTAATATAACCAATTTAACAAACCTATGCTTTGGAATAAGGTGCTTGCTAAATAAATCAATTTAAATGCAAATATGTTTTATCAAATGCAACCTACTGTAGAGCTACACTTTGATAAAACCGGTTTGAAAGTGCAAGTTTTTGAAAATGATAGGCTACTAATCGTCTTCTATGTAAGCTACAAAAATGTGAATTTGTGAAAACAGTGACTTCATGCATATGCATATTATATGTTCAGTCTGTAGGTGCGTAGAGTTTCTTTACAAAGTGACATCACCAATTACTGGTTTGGTAAATATTATGCAACGTTTTTAGTTGTTTTTGCAGATCTGTGTGAATGAGGATCATTTTGATAAAGTTGTCACCTCAACAAGAAAATCGTTAAGGAAAAACTTTGTCTGACACTTTATATGTCAATAACTTTCTCTTCTCCAATCAACCTTGCTTCTTATTTGCACTTGCAACACAAATGAATCACTATTGATGGGTGGCGAATAGCCAAACGTGTTAATCTTCTATAATGTGGTTGGAAATTACACTTAAGGTACAACAATTTAATGCAGTTAATTCATGCACTACTTCTAATTCAATGAATCATTTAGATGATTAATATTTTGATTAAAAGGAAACAGAGTCTGATATCTGGCTATGAATTTGTTTAATGTTCCCCAGATCAGAGTCACAGCATACAGTGTGTAATAACTTCTAAATAAAGAGAAATATCATCACTTTATATATTTTTTTTCCTTTTTTAAAAATCCATTATTAACATGTTTATTCTTCATCAAGTGTGGCATTCTGATTCTGAACATATAGGAAAACAGGGCAACAGGTGTAAATTTGATTTAAGACCCAGTAAAATTTTTATTTTGTTAGAGACATAACATGTGCTTCATTTATTCAGTAATCTTTACTCCATCAGGCTTGACATATTGAGACCCTCCTGCGCTTTCTATGCCATCTTTATTCTGGCATTATTTTACTAGATGCTTAATTCATTAAAAACAGTATATACTTAAGTGTAAAATTGTGACCACAAAATAAGACTTTTCACCTATTTTATATATTTAATGAAGTCTTGATTGCATTTTGGTAAGATTTTAATGCTACAACAAGTTTATGGCAGATGAAATACTTCTCATAACCACCATGGTTTCCAGCGCTTCCTTGGCTTAAATAAACTAGAAGTTCCCGTCCACATCCATATTAAAGATTTTTGAGAACAGGCAAGCTTTGAATCTGAAACAAACAGCTGATCATACTTGTGCAGAAATATGTGACATTGATATGCTACATAATACACAATCTCTATGCTCAAATATAAGAGCACCTCTATCCACAGATCCCAAAACTAAATGAAGCAGCAGAAAGTGAATTTAACCTCTTACGAATTTGCTGGTGGCTGAATTACAACTTGCACCTGTTGTCCTGGTCACAAAGTATTTTATATTTCATTCGACCAGATAAAACAAAAACCAAACAAAGGGGAAAAAAACATTAAACAAACAAGTAACTGAATATTTACAAATATTTTCAGTTGATTTGTTCTCACACTTAAAAATGTACAGTTAAATTCTATTGATCCCCTCTCACTGTACTGGACGCCTACTGAAGACCCAATGAATGGCTCATAATGGATGTAGAGTCTTTATTCTGGATGTACCACAACATCACACTCTAGTGGTTGAGCGTACAAAACCAAACAAGAAAAATAACAAAAGAGTCTCAACTCATCCCTTAAAACAGTATTATTAGAATTGAGGTTGTTTTGTACGCAGCTCTAGTCGACTCCTCATAGTTTGTTTAAAATGGAGTTTAGTTATACCTACAACCACACAAAAGTCCACAGATGGTACATATCCACAGGTCCAACCAGAGCTTGTTACAGTCTCTCGTTTAGTGTCCAGTTGTTGCTGTCGTCCATTGGGCTGTCGATCCACAACACAGAATAAAGTTCTGTTTTTATCCCACACTAAACCTCCAGTATGCTCACTAAGCAATGCTATTAGAGTCTGTTGATGTTTTAGTACATTGTGCAGCATACTGGCATTAGTTCTTGCTCCATCGTGATGGTCCTGTATGGCTGAGAGAAATGTTGTGGGCCGCTCAGACTCCATACACTGGCGAGCTGAGCCGACAGTGAGACGAACACTTCCTGACACAAACCGTCATCCTCCCGTGACACAGACAGCAGTGGCAGAAAAATAAGACTAACAAGGCATGAACGAAACAGAAGTGATCGTGTAAATCCTGCAGTTGATTCTGAGCCGTTCGTCCTTTAACCTGAACACGAAACTGTCTAACAATCTGTAAAATTTGTCTTTATAGATCTGGTTTGCCGCAACCTCTATTTGCTGTGCTTGTCATAACCAAAAAGGTCAAGTGTGCAGTGCAGACAGATGTGTGATATGCAGAGTTGTGGATTAACACACCAAACTGATATTACGAGGTGCTTCGCGCCTCTTCTACTACTATTTTGTATGTAAAATGGTCTGAAGCCAGGAAGGCTTTCCTGAAGGAATGACACGGTCTCAAATGTCTAGCTCTCTCTCTCTGTACTCTTACCTCACACATTCAGGGCACCTGGCAAGAGACATATTGGCTAGAAAACACTCTTCATGTGTGCACATGGACCAATACACAAAAAGATGCTTATTAAACTGGGTTGTCGAATAGCAAATGATGTTGAACCGAACCAAGAGAGGCTGAGACAGAGAGAGAGATTGGCCGAGGCCATCGTTTGTATTTGTCTCTGTGAAAAATTATGCGAGTAAAAGCTGAATATTGGTCACAGGCCCATAAAAGAGATAAAAGCTACATATGTATTCACCATTTTCGGTATTTATGCAACTGTCCGGACCATCACAGATGGCTCTGGTAGAGCACTACATGGTTGATGGTCAAATAATAGCACCAACAACTGTATATGAATATTAAAAACAACATTTGAAAGAATATTGCCAATAGATCTCTTTCTGGATGCGTCCTATAGTGGTCAGACTGAGGAGGATGTTACAGTTTGAGTAATGCTGATGAAAAGAGCACTGGGGAAAAGCTTTTTGTAACCATTTTAAGCAAGCAAACTTAAAAAAAAAATGCAAATAAGCAAAATGCTGTGGGAGTTTACAACTCAGTGTCCTTCTTGGTGCTTTAAAATATTTCATGCATAGATCCCCCAGAGCAATCCATGTAAATATATATTTATAATCATTCTTTTATATATTTGTCTTTATATTTATACATACAAAACTCTTCCTAAGAAACAACACGTTGCCAAATCAAATATATGTGATAAAATGACACAAACAGGGCAGAGCGAGAGAAAAAGAGAGGAGGTTGGCACTTTTGTTTTCGTCTCGTGTCAGACACTGTCATTTTCTCTCATTCCCCGTGTCTCTTGTCACAAGGTATGATTTAATACTTGACACAAGACTGCAGGTAAACACAACATATCCAGCTTCTGTCTCTCGTCAAATGCCCCTACGATTCATGTAAAACATAATCCAAGGACACAGATCACATTCGGACAGCGTTTCGCTGGTAATGGAGTAACAAAAAAGGATGATGAAAAGAAAAGGATGGATGAAATCTGCACTCTGCCAATTTAGTGGGAAATGTCATCATTTCCCCTCATGACATCAGATCAGCTTAGTCAATCATCGACGCCTCTTCTTTAAGGACATGTTGAATCGAGTACGAGGCCGATGATCATTCACCGCCGGCCGAATCTGTTTCTCACCGTAGCGTCTATGAACAGAGCTCCTCTAGTGTGTACAACTTCTACGAATCCTTTGATTTTGCCCACTTGTCAGCGGAACCGAGAGCATCTTAAGTTTAGGTGCTTGAAAAGGTGAACAGAGAGAGAAAAGTGGATATGTATGAGAGCTAGTCCTCTCGTTCGGTGGCGCTACTATACACGGGTGGTGGAGTGAGGGTGGGGTAAGGTGTTGTTGTGACCGGTGGTTGTGGGGAAGGTGTTGAAGGCATGGAGGGGCTGCATGCCGGTGATGGTGCTAGGAATCATGGTGATAGTATTAGGGGTCATGAGCGGAACATCGTCGGGCGCCCGCCTCAGCGCCAAAGTGTAGTTGGGTGGGCACGCGGGACGTAAAATATCATGCGGTCGCAATGGCTCCATGTCGTGGTGGGCGTCGTGCTCCGAGTGCTTCATTTGCAGGGACATGATCTCTTCCTCCTGGCTGTGGGGCAAGTCATTAGCCGGGACGCCTTGTTGTGGGGACAACCGGTGCCGTCGCATCTCGTGCCGTTTGTCACGTTTGTAGTAAAGCGCGGCGAAGGCGAGGATGTTGAGGAAGAGGAGCGATGCGCCGACGGCTACCGTCACGCTCAGTTCCGTGGAGTAGTCTCGTGTGTCGCTTGGGAAAGGAGGAAAACGAGGGGGCTCTGAGCTATCTGGGTCCGGTTCCGAAAGGAAGGTTGGGATGGGATGGGATGGGATGGCGTGTCGTACGGGGACCTTTCCAGGAAGGGGTATGGCCGGTATCGGGAGGCAGCCGGGTTGCGGCGGTGCTGAATACTGCATCGATGTTGTGGAGATGAGGAACCAGTTCCAGCCAGAAGGCAAACTTATTTGCTCGGTAGTTGTCCCGAATGCGAGGCTTCAGGCCGATGTGGAGATACTGCTTGTCTTTAGAGTTGAACTTGGTCCAGATCACTTCTTCAAAGCGGTTGGGTTTGGTGTGGATTAACTTGGTGTCCTGAGGAACAGGCAAGTTGGGATCCCTAGAGACAACAGATATCTTTTGTCAAAAGTGGATTTTAATCAATTCCACATCAAGGATGTGAGCCATTCAGAACTCAATTGTGAATGCTTTTGAAATTCTCGTATTTCAAAACTGGATAACTGACTGTAATTTGATTTCGGGCTGGGAGATAAATCAATATCAGGAAAATAAATCCACAATATCAATCATAAAATTGAGTCATTTTCAATAAGTAGCCTACATCTGGAGTCTAGAAGATCTGCTGCAAGTTACAAGTATTATTATAGTTATTTTAAAGAATATCAAACAAGATATGTACAATGATGTTTTAATATATACATAATACAAAAACGTCTCTGTTACATAGGTAACCCTCGTTCCCTGAAGGAGGGGACGGAGACGTACGTCGGATGACCGACGGATAGGAATCTCGCTAGAGAGGCCAATCTACTTCGAGTGTAACTAAAACGAGCCAATGCATATTGGCATGCAATCATATGCAGCAGCTGCTCACCTCGCAGCGCGGGTATATAATGAGCAGCAGGTGCGTTGCATCTTTAGGTTTTTGCTGAGGAGCCGAACCAGATAGGCGGCAGCATCAGCGGGGTACAGCGACTGTGGCGACGGGACGTACGTCTCCGTTCCCTCCTTCAGGGAACGAGGGTTACCTATGTAACCGAGACGTTCCCATTCAGTCGGTCACTTCGACGTACGTCGGATGACCGATGAATAGGAATCCCTACCAAAGCGCCACAGGAGCTGCCCTCTTCCAGCGCTCTGTTGTAAGCCACCTGACCCCCTTGCCTGAGGACAGTGGGCCAGGGCTAACACAGAGAGTGTCAATCACTGCTGTTCCCAAACCCATTCAGTGAGACTATTGGATAACACTGGGAAGCGTACCCCTCGTGTAAAAGGGACGCTGCGGAAGCCACATCCTTCCCCGAAGGAGTTATGTGGAAGAATAATGGACTAACCGTGGGGTTGTCATATGGAAGAACTGGGGTGACTCCACTCGACGAGAGGTGGGTTCTCCCAGAGGGAAAGACACGGGCTTCGATTAGGAGCAACCGTGGAACCAGACATATGGGATCCCGGTAGGGTCACTCATATGGAACCCAGTCTAAATCCGGTTCTCAAGGATGCAGCGGAGTATAGGCCTGGTGCCAGATGCTCCGCCACGTCGGCTGCCGAAGGGAGATCGGAGGACTCAACAGGGTCTGCCTTGTAGGGACTCTCTGGAGAATAAGCACATGTAAGTGCAGCAAGCCGACACTAAGCCGGGGCCTCTCCGTGCCTCTGACCTGAGGCGAGAACACGGGAGGAGACCGACTCGACACGAAGGCTATAAAACCTAGCGAGCGTGTTAGGCGTCGCCCACCCCGCAGCTCTACAGATGTCTGTTAGCGAGGCGCCACGAGCCAGCACCCAGGAGGATGCAACACCTCTCGTGGAGTGTGCATGCAACCTGAGCGGGCAGGGCACGCCCTGAGCTTGGTAAGCCAGGGCGATGGCATCCACTATCCAGTGGGCCATCCTCTGCTTGGAGACAGCCTTTCCCTTCTGCTGGCCTCCATAACAGACAAAGAGCTGGTCTGAGGTCCTGAAGCTTCGAGTTCTGTCCACGTACAGTCGCAAAGCGCAAACTGGACAGAGCAAAGCCAGGGCTGGGTCTGCCTCCTCCGAGGGCAGCGCTTGCAGGCTCACTACCTGGTCCCTGAAGGGAGTGGTAGGAACCTTGGGCACATAGCCAGGCCGGGGTCTCATTACCACGTGGCTGTCACCCAGCCCGAGCTCTAGGCACGATACGTCGACCGAAAAAGACTGCAGGTCCCCTACCCTCTTGATGGAGGCCAATGCAGCCAGCAGCAAAGTCTTCATAGACAGAATCTTTAAGTCTGCTGACTGCAAAGGCTCAAAGGGAGCATTCTGGAGTGCTCTCAGCACCAGAGCCAAGTCCCAAGAGGGTATGGAGGGGGGACGAGGAGGATTTAACCGTCTCGCCCCCCTAAGGAACCTGATGACCAGGTCGTGCTTACCAACAGATTTGCCATCTATGTGGTCGTGGTATGCAGAAATAGCAGCCGCATGGACTTTGAGGGTGGAGGGGGACAGCCTACGCTCCAACCCTTGCTGCAAGGAGGAAAGCACGACTCCGATCGAGCATCTTCGGGGGTCTTTTCTGCGAGAAGAACACCACTCGACGAACAGGTTCCACTTCAGGGTGTAAGCACGTCTTGTAGACGGTGCACGTGCCGAAGCGATGGTGTTAAGTACCTCGGAGGGTAAGTCACCTAGAACCTCCGCGTCCCGTTCCAGGGACCAGACATGGAGTCTCCAGGGGTCTGAATGCGGGTGCCAGAGGGTGCCCCGTCTCTGAGAAAGAAGGTCTTTCCTCAGAGGAAAGGGCCAGGGAGGGGCTGTCGCGAGGAGTGAGAGTTCCGGGAACCAGGTCCGGTTGGGCCAATAGGGCGCAACTAACATGACCTGCTCCTCGTCCTCCCTGACTTTGCACAGTGTCTGTGCAAGTAGGATCACTGGGGGAAACGCATATTTGCGGAGGCCCCGGGGCCGGCTGTGTGCCAGTGCGTCTGTCCCGAGTGTTCCCTCGGACAGGGAGTAAAATAACCGGCAGTGAGAGGTTTCTGGAGAGGCAAACAGGTCCACCTGAGCCTCTCCGAACTCTCTCCAGATCAGCTGGACCACCTGGGGGTGGAGTCGCCACTCTCTCGGCAGCGCAGCTCGTGAGAGCTCGTCGGCCGCACGGTTGAGCACACCGGGGATGTGAATGGCACGAAGCGACCTCAGATGCTTCTGACTCCAGAGGAGGAGATGGCGGGCGAGTTGTGACATGCAACGGGAGCGTAGACCACCTTGACGGTTGATGTACGCAACGGTCGCAGTGTTGTCCGTACGGACCAGCACATGCCTGCCCTGAAGCGGCCCCTTGAGGCGGCTCAGGGCGAGCCGTACTGCCAACAACTCGAGGCAATTGATGTGCCATTGCAGTTGGGGGCCCGTCCACACCCCTGACACTGCATGCCCGTTGTACGTGGTGCCCCAGCCGGTGGTCGAGGCAGCCGTGAAAACCACAACATGCCGGGACACCTGCTCTAGGGGCACTCTGGCCCGAAGAAACAAGAGGTCCGACCACGGGCTGAAGGTATGGCGGCACTTTGGAGTGATTGCCACCCGGAAAGTGCCGCGTTGCCACGGCCATCTCGGGACTCGGCCGTGGAGCCAGTGCTGAAGCGGTCTCATATGAAGCAGACCGAGCGGAGTTACTGCCGCTGCAGCCACCATATGCCCCAGGAGCCTCTGAAAGAATTTCAGTGGACTGCCGTCCTGCCGTTGAAAGTATTCAGGCAGTTCAACGCCGACTGAGCACGTTCCTCTGTGAGGCGTGCTGTCTGTTCGACCGAGTCCAACTCCATACCGAGAAAAGAGATCCTCTGCACGGGGACGAGTTTGCTCTTCTCCCAGTTGACCTGAAGACCCAGCTGGCTAAGGTGTCTGAGCACCAAATCCCTGTGTTCGCACAACTGATCCTGCGACTGAGCCAACATGAGCCAGTCGTCTAGATAGTTGAGGACGCGAACGACCTGTTCTCTCATGGGAACAAGGGCTCCCTCCACGACCTTCGCGAAGACGCGGGGAGACAGGGCTAGCCCGAAGGGTAAGACTCCGTACTGATATGCTCGACCTTCGAATGCAAATCGCAGGAATGACCTGTGTCGTGGAAGGATCGAGACATGAAAGTACGCGTCCTTCAGGTCGACCGCTGCAAACCAATCTCGGGGACGGATGCACTCGAAAATCTGTTTCTGCGTGAGCATTTTGAACGGTAGCTTGTGAAGGCTTCCGATTCAAAACTCGGAGGTCCAAGATCGGTCGTAACCCACCGCTTTTCTTGGGTACAATGAAGTAGGGGCTGTAGAACCCCGACTTCATATCGGCTGGAGGGACCGGCTCTATCGCGTCCTTCGCCAGTAGGACCGCGATCTCCGCACGCAAGGCAGGAGCATCGGCAATTTTCACTGAAGTGAAGTGGACGCCCCTGAACCTCGGGGGACGCCGGGCGAACTGAATCGCATAGCCGAGCCTGATGGTCCGAATGAGCCAGCGAGACGGACTGGGGAGCGCTAACCAGGCTTGCAGAGACCGTACAAGCGGGACCAAAGGGACCCTTGGCGACGAGCAGCCTGAGGCGATGCGGGCGGTGGAGGTGCAGCAGCTGACCGCCTCAGCAGGATGTGGCCCTCAGACTGGTTCTGTACAGCCGAGAACTGTTGGGCAAAGTTCTCGACCGCGTAGCCAAGAGGCCGGTCTGGGACATGGGGGCATCAAGAAACCTGACTTTGTCGGTATCCCTCATGTCGACCAGACACAGCCAGAGATGACGTTCCTGGACCACCAGCGTGGACATCGCACGACCCACTGACCGAAGCTCAAAGCGCGAGGTCCGTTGCGGTACGAAGTTCTTGGAGAACCTGTGGATCATGACTACCCTCGTGCAGGCCCCTCAGTGCCTTGGCCTGATGGACCTGCAACAATGCCATAGAGTGTAAGGCGGCAGCGGCTTCCGCGCAGGCCCAGTAAGCACTGCCGGTAGGTCCGACGAGCACTCACAGGCCCGGGAAGGGAGAGACGCTCCCCCCTCTCGCAGGAAGGGGTATGCGTGAACATCCCTTTGCCGCACCGCCATCAAGGGTAGTGAGGGAGGAGGTCCCACTGGCACGGTTTCGGGCAGTAAAAGGTGCCCTCCACGCGCCAGTGTTTACATGCACTTCCGGGAAGAAGGAAACCGGGGTGGGGGGCTGAGAACCATCCCTTGCCACTCCGAGGAACCAATCATCCAACCTCGAGGGCTCGGGACACGGTGGAGCACTCCATACGGTGGAGCATTCCACACGAGCCCGACCCTGTTGGCGGCCTGGGAAAGCATAGCCATCATTTCCGGGTCCGATTCGGGCACAGCTGTCACTCCCGAAGGAGGCAGCTGTGCCGAATCATCATCCACGAAAGCGTCAGGCTCACCCTCCGATGCAGCGATCGACATCCGGTCATCCTGGGGAGCCCTGAAGGATACGGATGGTACACACCTCTGGGGCGGTCCATCACGCTCCCCCAGCAGCTCTACTGGCTGCAGAGTGCGGGAAGAGTGAGGGTTCCCAGGGGGTTGGTTCCCCGAGGGAAGCGTGCTCACTGTAATCCTCAAATCACCAGTGCCACAGCCCGAAGCAACCCTCCATCTTTTCAGGAGGACTGGAACGAAGCGGCGGCACTGGGACTCCGCCCCCTTGCAGGAGGCGGAGTCTAGATCGCAACCCCGCCCCCTTGCAGGAGGCGGAGTCTAGATCGCAACTCCGTGATGGTCATCTTCCCGCAATGGGTGCATGACTCATCCACAAACGCTGCCTCAGCGCGCCTTAAGCCCAAGCACGCGATACAGCGCTCGTGACCATCCCGAGGTGCCAGGTAACGACCGCATCCAGAAACACGCAAGTAGTACACATCTTCGAAAAGACGCGAACTACTCGCGCGAGCTCTTTTAGGAATTACCTCTTTCAAGTGCCGAAGCACGCAGGGGATAACCGCGGCAACACAGACAGGGAAAAAGTGCAGCCTGTCGTGTGCACTCACTCTTAAAACCGCTCTTACCAGCTGTGATAACAGCTTTTAAGCGCTCTATAATAGCGCACCGTTACCAGCCGTAAGAACGGCTTTTACAGCTGAGAACAGCTTCATTTGCTCACATAAAACAGAACAAACAGAGAAGACAAACAAGAGAACGGCCCCGCTGCTGTGCTGTCCGCCTGCACTCTCACGAAGAGCAATCCACCAAAAGATTCTTCGTCTTTCGTCACACTCGCTCGTAGACACCATACAGGTTCGGCTCCGAAGCGAAAAGCTAAAGATGCAACGCACCTGCTGCTCATTATATACCCGCGCTGCGAGGTGAGCAGCTGCTGCATATGATTGCATGCCAATATGCATTGGCTCGTTTTAGTTACACTCGAAGTAGATTGGCCTCTCTAGCGAGATTCCTATTCGTCGGTCATCTGACGTACGTCGAAGTGACCGACTGAATGGGAACTGTTGTGCAGCACCTTTTGTGGCACAACATAAAAATGCAATGTAGTATTGTAAATTAGCTGATATATTTTCATGGAAAAATTTGTATTAAATCATAACAGAATCCAGAAAAATACACTTCTGTTTACTTATATTATAAGTTTAAAAGTATGTTTACATTCATTCTCGAGGTCTAAGAAATATGTGAAATTCATTTCCTTCAAACATTAATGGTATGAAATGAATTTCATAAATTTTAATATCGAATGACAAGGGAAAAATATCACGATAATACTTTTGGCGATATTGTTCAGCGCTAATTTGAATGTTAGAAATTATAATGAAAATGAACTGAAATTCAATTAAATATTTTATAGTTATAATTCAGAGAGAGAGAGAGAGAGAGAGAGAGAGAGAGAGAGAGAAAGAGAGACAGACAGATAAATTAAAAGAGAGATAGATAGATATTTTTAAAACTATAAAAAGCCGCTAAGCATGACATCATTTTTGGAAAAGTTACAGGGGAAGAGGTCAGTTGCTCTGATCATGGGCACGCCAAAAACATACGGGATCTCGTCCCCATGCACTGCGTCTGCCCATTCCGGTCAAGTGTCTGTTTGCTATAGATGAATAATGAATAATTGAATAATTGACAGGTGTGCTTCAGTTCTACGGATGCTTTGCCCACCGGACAATGGCATTTCTATTTATTTCAGGATTTACAAGAAATGCCGTCCTTCTTGTTTTATTTTCGTTCTGAGTGTAAGGACCAAACCACTGAAAATGCGTTATAGTTGCGTTTTTGCACAGATGTAAAGCGTAGACCCTTCGGTTAATTATTCTTAAAGCATACTCTTAAACGCATTCTTAAAGCTAACAGAGAAGGCTATAAACTAACAGAGAAAGCTATAAATGACAATACAGTAGTGTCAGGGTTCTGTCACAAAACTAACATTAAACTAGACTGAAGTGACAGAACCCTGACAACCACAGGGATTTTTATTTTATTTTATTTTATTTGTTTTTATGTATTTATTTATAATATTTTCTATCTTATACTCAGTAGCCTACATCTTAAGGGTTTTGTCATTCCCCATTTTATAGCCCTTATGAAAAAGTGTACTTCAAGTTCATTTTTTCAAGTATACTTAAGTAATGTTCAAGTATATTTTTTAGTATATTTTATGTAGTAAGTGTACTAGTATCAACGTACTAGTAGTAAACTTGTAAGTGTACTTTTTCAATACAGCTTGGGACTAAATTGGCCCAACTGAAGTAGATGTTTAAGTGCACTGTGAGTGTGACAGTAATAAACATTAAGTACACAACTAGTTCTCAGCTACATTTCTTATTTGTACTGCATCTGTACTACAAGTGAATTTATAAGTATACTAGTAGTTTACTATTTTAATACTAATAGTACATTTTTAGTATATTAAAGTACACTTTTATGTATACTCTCAGTAAACTGCTAGTTTAGTGCAATTATACTTGTAAGTTTTTTTTTTAAGTGAACATAACATCACACCTAGTTTGCTTTTTATTCATTATTTTTTATTCTTGAAATAAAGTACTAAAAAGTAATATGGTAAAAAGTAAGCTGCATTTGTGTTTTAACAACATTTAGTTGACGAGTAATTGATCCGGGAAGTTCGAATATGTGAATATATTGCCAACTTTACTGAACTCCTTAAGCACTGACCGAATTTCCTTATATTTGAGTCAAACAAGTTGAACCTCTAAATGAGCTGCGCATCATTTGTGTGCATTAATGCAGGGAGCTGACTGAAACACCACTACCAGCCAGAGTGACATTAAACAGGAAGGTTTTGTCCAAGCTCACTACAGGTTTTGGAAGGGAACGATAATATCTTTGTGTGGGAACGCAAAAGATTAAAAAAAAAAATTCCTCCCATGCCAAATTCTTTCCACCACCAGGTCCTTTTAGGGGCTCTGTACATATCTGTTTTCTTTATAAAACAATATTTTCAAACAATGCACGTTTATAAGACAATATGTAAAACTCTATGAAAAAAGTATATTTAATAGGCTATTAAATCAAATGATTAAAAATAACTACAAGCCAAGTATACATGGAATACTTAATTATACTTTTAAGTATATCTCAATCAAAAGACTAAGTACAATTATAGGCCAAATATACTTAGAATTTTCTGTCAGTATAAGTCAAGTATACTTACAGTTTTTTTACAATCATTTTGCTACTATTTTCAGAACCTTGATGTCATTTTTCACAACTCTAGACACAAAACTCACAATCAATGATCAAAAAGCACATTTTTCAAAACTCTAACCCTTTTCTCAATTGCTTGGATACAATACACATAAAACTTAGATAATTTGTTCATTGAACAAAAATCACCTGTTCAATATGACACAACTTAACATCAAAGTGCTACTGTTTCAAAAGGCAATTCACACATTACATTTCAAATGAGTGTCTATTCATTTCCTTATATTGATCTAACCATCAATTGATACAACTGCTCAAAATGATGAGTATACTGTTGCATTACTCTTAATGCATAGTTGTATGGAAACAGACAAACAATCTTCCATGTACAAGTGATAACCGTTTTGAGTTTTGTGTCTAGAGTTTTGAAAAATGACATCAAGGTTGTGAAAATAGAAGCAAAGTGATTGTAAAAACTGTAAGTACAATATCAAGTGTATTTCTCAGAAGTAGTTAAAGTAGGCTATAATTCTGAGTAGTAGGATATATACAAAGGAGACTGAGAGTATACTTTATTATTTTTTAGTTTAAAACCTACTAATAGCACACTTGAATAAACTTCTTTTCCGTAAGGGAGGGCTACTCGGGATTTACCAGAAATAACGGTAAGATGAATATTTGACAGGCGTGCTTCAGTTCTACGGATGCTTTGCCTGGGATAATGGCATTTCTATTTATTTCAGGATTTACAAGAAATGCCGTCCTTCTTGTTTTAGTTTCGTTCTGAGTGTAAGGACCAAACCACTGAAAATGCGTTATAGTTGCGTTTTTGCACAGATTTAAAGCGTAGACCCTTCGGTTAATTATTCTTAAAGCATACTCTTAAACGCATTCTTAAAGCTAACAAGAGAAGACTATAAACTAACAGAGAAAGCTATGAATGACGCTATTGCTATAGATAGACTAGTTGTCTAAATGGTTTAGTCTGCTGAGTCACTCACTTGTTTGGCTATATATTTGACAAGTGTGGCTAGAGCCCCGTTAAAAGAAGATCTGGAGTTACGATTTTGCAGAGGTTTTCCCTTCACTTGATACGTGGATAAGGTGTAAGTATTTATTGATTTGAAGAATCACCGTATTTTTTGCCTTGTGTAATTTGTTATTGTGAATTATTGTGAGCACAAACGACCCTTACAAAAAAGAACTGCAGTATATTGAAGTAGAACTGCAATAAAACTGCAGTACCAAGTAGTTTAACTGCAGTTTAATTCAAATTTGCAGTATAATGAAGTATAGTCACAGTACAACTGCAGTACATTGAAGTTCAAAAGCAGAAAAACTGCAGTACCAAGTAGTTCAACTGCAGTTTAATTCAAATTTGCAGTATAATGAAGTATAGTCACAGTACAACTGCAGTACATCGAAGTTCAACAGCAGTAAAACTGTAGTATAAGTACAGCTGCAGTAAAATGAAGTACAACTGAAAGTTGCATGAAGTATAAAAGCAGTATAACTGCAGTTGTATTGCACGCTAGAGCCCCGTTAAAAGAAGATCTGGAGTTACGATTTTGCAGAGGTTTTCCCTTCACTTGATACGTGGATAAGGTGTAAGTATTTATTGATTTTAAGAATCACCGTATTTTTTGCCTTGTGTAATTTGTTATTGTGAATTATTGTGAGCACAAACGACCCTTACAAAAAAGAACTGCAGTATATTGAAGTAGAACTGCAATAAAACTGCAGTACCAAGTAGTTTAACTGCAGTTTAATTCAAATTTGCAGTATAATGAAGTATAGTCACAGTACAACTGCAGTACATTGAAGTTCAAAAGCAGAAAAACTGCAGTACCAAGTAGTTCAACTGCAGTTTAATTCAAATTTGCAGTATAATGAAGTATAGTCACAGTACAACTGCAGTACATCGAAGTTCAACAGCAGTAAAACTGTAGTATAAGTACAGCTGCAGTAAAATGAAGTACAACTGAAAGTTGCATGAAGTATAAAAGCAGTATAACTGCAGTTGTATTGCACGCTAGAGCCCCGTTAAAAGAAGATCTGGAGTTACGATTTTGCAGAGGTTTTCCCTTCACTTGATACGTGGATAAGGTGTAAGTATTTATTGATTTTAAGAATCACCGTATTTTTTGCCTTGTGTAATTTGTTATTGTGAATTATTGTGAGCACAAACGACCCTTACAAAAAAGAACTGCAGTATATTGAAGTAGAACTGCAATAAAACTGCAGTACCAAGTAGTTTAACTGCAGTTTAATTCAAATTTGCAGTATAATGAAGTATAGTCACAGTACAACTGCAGTACATCGAAGTTCAACAGCAGTAAAACTGTAGTATAAGTACAGCTGCGGTAAAATGAAGTACAACTGAAAGTTGCATGAAGTATAAAAGCAGTATAACTGCAGTTGTATTGCACACTCAAAAAAAAAGATTTTTCGATGCTGTTCACTTTATTTAAACAACTTATTTTGATTCAACACCATTATATTGGTTTTAGGTTTAAACGTGATTGCTTCATGTTAAATTGACTTGAAATGATTACTTTTTGACTTAATGTAATGTTTTCATTTTAAAATAACATGTTTCACTCAAGTAAACTCAACCAGGACTCAATCAAACAGGACTTTCACTTCCCATCATGCTTTGCAAAGCGGCTGAACTGGGAGAGTAAATGTTGAAATAAAGTGTTATTTTAAACCGTTTTTAGCAAGATGAGAAAATTGAGAGATGTTTTTAATGTTTACTGTCCTATTATGTTGATATTTAAAAGTTTCTGTTATGTTAATTGTAAGTGCATTAATTCTTTGTTGTTTCTTATTGGTTAATCACAATCACGTGGGCACAGGTGATCACTTCCGTTTTCTTTATTACTTCCCTTGTTGAATTGTTTGTTATTGTTGGAAGGGGGCGAGTAGCGGGAGCCAACTTTCTGTTGACCGTCTTGCATGAGTCATGTCATGTTTTACAATGATCTAATAAACTCTAATGCAGTTAAAATCATTAGTACTTCTTTAATAACAAGATGACCAAGTGTGAACGAGTCACGAGCCCACTACCTCGCCTCTATGTGGCTATTGGATGCCACTAATATTAGTCAACAGAAAACGGCGCTTTGTTTCATAAGGATTCCATTCATGCGCTGCATTGGAACGCAGTCGTGGATCGCAAGTGGACACGGACACGAGATACGAGATGCACAGCACTTAGATCGGTATGTGAATGAGTTTACTATTACCTTGCTTGCTGCTGGTGGATTGGAGACGTTATCGTCGGATGTGTTCAATGTGGAGTGTGGATCCGTTTGTTTGGATAAACTACGGTCGATTGGAGGCGCGTAGTTTGTCATGTGTGTTACATGCAGCGCTGGGATTCGCACAATTTTGTGTGTGATTTAAACGGAGTGCTTTGGAAGTTGTATTTGCCGCTGGGTTTGTTTGATTAAAGAAAATGGATGAAGATGAGGCTGATGCGGTTATGGAGCGCAAAAGGGAGCGTAAGCTCACAGCAAAGGCTTGGGAGTTAAAGATTGAATCGTTACAGAAAGACCGTAAATCCAAAGTGAATAAAATAAAAAATGTGATTGCTTCAATGAAAGAGCTTATGCAAAATGATGAAAATTCATCCAAGGTTTATTCTTTACTGGAAACATTGAAGCCTTTGAGAGACGATGTCAATTTGTTGCATGAGAATGTGATTCCTTTACTTCCTGCTGAAGAACAAATAAAGCAAAATGAATGGTATGGTTCAATTCTACGGTTTAACAAAGGCTTTATTGAAGATGTGGAGCAATGGTTGTGTGATCTTAAATTTAAGAGAACTTCACTGACTCAAACTACAACAGCAGTGTCCGAACAGAGAAATGAAAGTCCTCTGTCATCTCATTCTGCAACAGATGGAATACCGTCAATGACCATGGCCGTTCAAAGGAAAGCTCCTTTAAATGATCCATTGCCTACTGCTGCGACTTATGGTCCAAATGCAAATTCAAAAACTCTGAATCAATGTGAGGAATGTGATGCATTGACTTGTGAGCATTTCATGGATGAGATCAACCCAAATGATAGTATCTCAAACGTATACAGCAAAAAATCAAGTAAAAGGAGCTCTGCTTCTGGTTCACGATCTAGCAGATTATCTACATCATCTGCTCGTCTTCAAGCTGAAGCTGAAGTAGCGGCTTTATTAGCCAGTCAGCAAATGCTGCAACAGAAGCATTCAGTGGAGGAAGAAGAGGAGCGTTTAAGAAAAAAGAAGGAAAAAATTGATCTTCAAACTAAAATTGCTGTGTCTATGGCTAAAGTCAACGTGTACAGGTCTGCTGCATCAGAACAAAGTATACATGAGGAAGTAAGAAAATCAAGAAAGGAAAATTATGAAATCTCTCCCAACTCAATGGCAGTTGCATCAGTTCAAGTTGACACACATGTTGAAGCACAGTCTCTGCCTGTTAATAATTCGACAAGAGGTGCAAGGAAAAAGGAAAGTAATGCTCAGCTTCACCCTGTGCTACAACCGAGGTCCATAACACCATTACAGTCAACTGTATCAATGAATGGGCAGTTACCTTATAACTGTACTAGTGATGCACCTGTTTCAAGACAATCGTTGACTGACAGAGAACAAGGAAATATATTGTGTCTTATGGAAAAACAAAATGAAATTACTTCTATGTTGGTACAACAACGCAACATTTCTTTACTTCCTCACAGAGATATTGTATCCTTTGATGGAGATCCTTTGCAATATCGATGTTTCATACGATCCTTTGAGGAGGTTGTGGAAAAAAGGGCAAACAATTATGGTGACTGTTTCTATTTTCTTGAGCAGTATACTCGAGGTCAACCAAGAGAACTTGTCAGAAGTTGTCAACATATGGCTTCTACACAGGGTTACTTGAAAGCCAAGGCCTTACTTAAGGAACACTTTGGGAATGAAGTCAAAATATCTTCATCATACATGGACAAAGTGCTCTCTTGGAAGTCTATAAAACCTGAGGACACAAAGGCTTTACAAGATTATTATCTTTTTCTCAGAGCTTGCTGTAATGCTATGGAGGATGTTCGTTATATGAAAGAGTTAAACTTGGTTACTAACATGCAAATTATTCTATCCAAATTGCCCTTTAAGCTCAGAGACAAATGGAGAGCAGTGGTGTGTGATTTGCAGGAAAATCGCAATGGACCAGCAACGTTTAAGGACATAGTGGATTTTGTAGAAAGGCAGGTAAAAGTTGCTACAGATCCCGTGTTTGGAAACATTGTTGAGGCGCCCTTTGGTGGAGGTCGAAGTTTGATTCGTTCTAAGCCAAAGGGAAATAGTTTCGCTACCACTGTTACTGTAACAGGAATGGAAGACATCAAGAAAGTTAGTAAAGGAGTATCTTGTCTTTGTTGTGGTGAAGAACATTTTTTGAATTCCTGTACCGTGCTTACTAAAAGACCTCATAAGGAAAAAATGGATTTTTTGAAGAAGAGAGGAATCTGTTTCGGCTGTCTATGTACAGGCCATATTAGCAGAGATTGTAAGAAGCGGCTTACATGTAAAGTGTGTGGCTCTAGACATCCCAGTATCCTTCATGTTTTCCAGCGAGATATATCTGAAGAACCAAAGCAAGCAGTGGGTAGTGCTCTGATCTCTGTTCAGTCTAGTAGCCTTACCGGGGCCGGTGAAGATGCTTGTGCCTTGTCCATTCTTCCAGTATATGTTAAATCTAAGAATGGAAACAAGATCGTGGAAACGTATGCCTTTTTAGATCCAGGCAGCTCGGCGACCTTCTGTACGGAAAGTCTCATGAATAAGCTTAATCTTTCTGGCAGAAAACTGAATATTCTGCTCAAAACCATGAATCAAGATAAATTGGTTTCTAGTTATGTTCTTAGGGATCTAGAAGTGGCTGGATTGGATGAGACTCATTATTGTTCGCTTCCTGAAGTATATACCCAGAAAAGTATGCCAGTATCCAATTCTAATATTCCCATGCAAGGTGATCTTGTTCAATGGCCTTACTTGAATCATATACACTTTCCTTCTATTAAAGCAGGAGTTGAACTTTTGATTGGATCAAATGTTCCCGAGGCACTGGAACCATGGCAGGTTGTTCGCAGCCAAAAGAATGGACCATATGCAGTGAGAACCATACTTGGATGGACGGTAAATGGACCGCTTAAAGGAATGGAAAAGAATGGAACTTTCTGTAATGACCAACCTCATGTGACTGTAAACAGGATCTCTGTCTCAAAATTGGATGAGCTTTGGAAACAACAGTTTAAGACTGATTTTCCTGAAAATGCCCTTGATGAAATGGTAGGGATGTCTAAAGAGGATAATCAGTTCATGGATCTTGTGTCTCAGTCTATAAAACTGATAGATGGTCATTACTGTATTGGTTTGCCGCTTAAGAATAAGGATGTAGTCCTTCCAAACAACAGAATAGTTGCAGAACAAAGGGCTTTGAACCTGCAAAGGAGATTCAGGAAAGATTCAACATTTCTGGCAGATTATACTGTGTTCATGGAAGACGTGATTTCTAAAGGATACGCAGAAAAGGTACCGGTGGAGGAACTTGACAGGCATGATGGTCGTGTGTGGTATATACCTCACCATGGGGTTTACCATGCAAAAAAGAAAAAGATCAGGGTTGTTTTTGACTGTAGTGCCTCTTTTCAGGGACTATCATTGAATACACAACTACTTCAGGGACCAGACCTGACAAGCACTTTAATAAGTGTCCTTACAGGATTCAGAATGGAGTCTGTCGCCTTAATGGCTGATGTTGAATCCATGTTCTATCAGGTAAAGGTTCCTGCAGAAGATTCTGACCTTTTAAGGTTTCTATGGTGGTCAAAGGGTGACTTGAGTAAAGACTTGGAGGAATTCAGAATGGTTGTACATCTGTTTGGTGCTTCTTCATCCCAAGTTGTTCTAATTATGCACTCAGGAGATGTGCAGAGGATCATGGAGATTTGTTTAATTGTAAGACAGCAGAGGTCATTCGAAATCACTTCTATGTGGACGATTGTCTTACTTCAGTTCCCACAGAGTCTGACGCAATCCAACTGTATAAGGAACTCCACGCAATGTGTGCTAAAGGTGGATTTCATCTGACCAAATGGATGAGTAATAGTCGTGCAGTGTTGAATGCCCTGCCAGAAGAAGACCGGGTGAAAGAAGTGAAGGACCTTGACTTGAACCATGATGTGCTTCCAATGGAAAGAGTACTAGGTGTGCAGTGGTGTGCTGAATCTGACACCTTTAAATTTAAGGTAGTAATCAAGGATAGACCTTTTACTCGAAGAGGAATACACTCCGTGGTTGGTGCTATATATGATCCTCTTGGATTTTTGTCGCCAGTAGTTCTTTCCGCAAAGAAGATTCTTCAAGATCTTTGCAGGGAAAGGATTGGATGGGATAGTGTTATACCCATCAAATATGTACAGAAGTGGAGAAACTGGCTTGAAGATCTTCATGGCTTGGAGAAATTTGAGATAAAAAGATGTTTGAAACCTGTAGAGTTTGGAGAAGTCACATCAGCTCAGTTACATCATTTCTCAGATGCCAGTGAAGAAGGCTATGGTGTTGTGACCTACCTGCTTCTATGTAACACTCAGAGCATTGTACATTCTGCTTTCTTGATGGGTAAGGCTCGAGTAGCACCAGTGAAATCTACCACCATTCCCCGCATGGAGCTTACAGCTGCCACTCTTGCCAGTCGAATGGACCGGCTATGGAAAAGGGACCTGAGGATGAAGCTACAAGATTCAGTGTTTTGGTCTGACAGCACTGCTGTGTTAAAGTATATTCAAAACGAGTCCTCCAGATTTAAGTGTTTTGTCGCTAACAGAGTGTCTGAGATCTTGAGAGCATCTAGTGCGGCTCAGTGGAGGTATATAGATTCTGCCAGCAATCCTGCTGACTTTGCCTCAAGGGGGCTAAAGGTAGTGGCTTTACTTAAGGAGCAGATGTGGACATTTGGACCTCCCTTCCTTATAAGATCACAGGAAGAGTGGCCAAATAATCCAATTGATTTAGAAAAGAGTTTAGTACAAGACCCAGAAATCAAGCAAGAAGCTGTGGTTAACGCACTACTGGTTCAAACTGAGGAGAAAGATAATGCTGTTGCACGTCTTATCAATTATTATTCATCATGGACACGTCTGAGGAAGAGTGTGGCCTGGATCCTTAGGCTGAAGAGAATTCTTCTAGTCCTAAGTAAAAAGAGAAAACAACTGATGGAAACTCATGATTGTATTGAATCTGATCAATCACTGAAGGTTATCGTTGACGAAAGAATGTGCAGATTACGATCCAGTATAGGTAAAGGCGAAGGTTATCTTTCATCAGATGAGCTAGATGACAGTGAAATGGCGATTGTACGCTTTTCTCAAAATATGAAGTTCCCAGAGGAGTTGATGGCTTTACAGAGAGGTGAAGAAGTCAAGCGGAGCAGTCCTCTGTATTGTCTCAATCCAATTCTTGAGACAGGTGTCATAAGAATGTATGGACGTCTGGATAATGCAGCCATGCCTGTAGAATCGAAGCATCCAATAATACTGTCAAAGGATATGCATGTTTCTGAACTACTCTTAAGGCACGTTCACCATGAGGTCGGGCACGGTGGACGAAACTACATGTTGTCTAGGTTACGCCAACGATATTGGATTCCAGGAGCAAGTTCAGCTATACGCAAAGTTCTGTCTAGATGTGTAATCTGCAAACGATTTCAAGGAACAACAGGTTCACAGCAGATGGCAAATTTACCTTCATGTAGAGTTTCATCAGATGAACCACCATTTACTCGAGTTGGAGTTGATTGTTTTGGTCCATTTGAGATCAAACGTGGACGAATCACTGTGAAGCGATATGGAGTCATTTTAACATGTTTGTCTATAAGAGCCATACATGTCGAAGTAATCGCATCATTAGATACAGATTCCTTCATTCACGCTTTGCGACGGTTCATAGCACGACGTGGTCAAGTATCAGAGTTACGTTCAGATAATGGAACCAACTTTGTTGGAGCCGAACGAGAATTGAGGGAAGCAATAAAAAACTGGAACCATGATAAGATCAGTGATGTTCTAATCCAGAAGAGCATCAAGTGGATATTTAATCCCCCTACAGGATCTCATCACGGAGGCGTCTGGGAGAGGATGATTCGATCAGTGAGGAAGATTATGAATTCAATTTTGAGAGGACAGAGTATAGATGAAGAGGGACTTCATACGCTTTTGTGTGAAGTGGAGTCAATTATTAATGGCCGTCCTATAACTAGATCATCCATGGATCCTAATGATCTGGAGGCTCTAACACCCAACCATCTGTTACTCCTGAAAACCCAACCATCCTTACCCCCTGGTTTATTTCAGAAGGAGGACATATATGTGCGTCGTAGATGGCGACAAGTACAGTACATGGCCGACCTGTTTTGGAGGAGATGGTTAAAGGAATATCTACCTCAGCTACAGGAACGGCAGAAATGGCTCGTAAAGAGAAGAAACTTTCAAGTAGGAGACGTTGTACTTATTGTTAATGATGCTGCCCCTCGAAACTCATGGATTATGGGTAAAATCATTCATACCACACCAGACAAAAGGGGATTGATCCGTCAAGTAAAGATTAAAACAAAGTACAACTGCTTAGACAGACCAGTCACCAAGATTTGTCTGCTTCTGGAAGCTGAAGAAGGCTGTAATTGACTTTTTTATTGAGCGCTCAATGACGTACTAACAAAATGACATGGATATGATGACTGACTTATAGACTGACTCTTTTTAGACCTTTTGACTGACGTGACTTTTTGATTTAAGAAGATATAGACATTTTTTACATGGACAAATGCATACACACACATTTGTAAATTATTTTGTATCTTGTATAATGTATGTCTGTATTTATTGTTGTTGTTAATTGATGATGATAATGATGATGATTATTATCTTTTTTTTGTAATAATCATGGGGCCGGAATGTAAGTGCATTAATTCTTTGTTGTTTCTTATTGGTTAATCACAATCACGTGGGCACAGGTGATCACTTCCGTTTTCTTTATTACTTCCCTTGTTGAATTGTTTGTTATTGTTGGAAGGGGGCGAGTAGCGGGAGCCAACTTTCTGTTGACCGTCTTGCATGAGTCATGTCATGTTTTACAATGATCTAATAAACTCTAATGCAGTTAAAATCATTAGTACTTCTTTAATAACAAGATGACCAAGTGTGAACGAGTCACGAGCCCACTACCTCGCCTCTATGTGGCTATTGGATGCCACTAATATTAATAGTTTTGGGGTTACCATTGTGGTGAAGTGTTGAGCTTGTGGTTAGGTTGAGGGCATGCCAACTGTTATTCTTATCACACTTATAATTGAGTGATCCCTGTGGTAGTGTTCTGGATGAAACCAGCATGACATCTGGACCATGAACAAAAAGCATCACAAAAGTTAAACAGAGCCAAATAAGTAGCATTAATTATAGGGTTAATTAAACAAATCATATTAAATTCCCGTACAAAAAAGAATTGCAGTAAATTGAAATAGAACTGCATTAAAACTGCAGTACCATGTAGTTTCACTGCAGTTTAATTAAGCACAACCATAGATTTGCAGTATAATGAAATATAGTCACAGTACAACTGCAGTACATTGAAGTTTAACAGCAGTAAAACTGTAGTATAAGTACAGCTGCAGTAAAATGGAGTACAATTGAAAGTTGCATGAAGTATAAACACAGTATAACTGCAGTTGTATTGCAGTTTTATTTTACTAATACTTTAGATGTATTGCAGTAGTTGTACTTCAGTAAAACTACAGAAATTTGAGGTTGTACTGCAATACTGCAGCTTTTTCGTGTCCAAAAAACTGCATTTTTCTATATGTAACAAAAACTGCAGTATTACTTCTAAAAAACTGCAGTAATTTTTTGTAAGGGGAACGGCACCGGTTTCGTGCGATTTTGTTGAGGTGGGGTGGAGAGTGACGTCACCGCTCCCGAATTATATTTGTTATATATGTGGAAAGAAAACAGTTACAGTGCTCGTTTTAACGGCACAAATCAGCACAAATCGAGCACAAACGAACGGCACCGGTTTCGTGCGATTTTGATGAGGTGGGGTGGAGAGTGACGTCACCGCTCCCGAATTATATTTGTTATATCCGTGGAAAGAAAACAGTTACAGTGCTCGTTTTAACGGCACAAACCAGCACAAATCGAGCATAAACGAACGGCACCGGTTTCGTGCGATTTGAACGACATGGGGTGGAGAGTGACGTCACACGGCCAAAAAAATGATGTTTAATATCTCGAACGCCAAACCAGCACAAACGTTCATTTTTGCGGCACAAATCAGCACAAACGCGGCACAAACAAATGGCATAGTTTTGGAGATTATTTCGTTTTATGGGGTGCCAACTTCACGGAGGTGGTTCACCTCCAACTTCAGGGTGGAGAAGGTCCTCTCACAGGCAACCTGAGTAATAGATAGTGTGAGGAGGAACTTGTAGCCCAAACCAATGATGTGATAAGTGTAAGTAAGCAGATTGTACAGAGACAAGAGAAGATAGCAGCATATTGGACAGTTTTTGCATGTGGAACAACTTCTGCTCACAAACTCCAAACTTTCATTAGGAACCTCAGAGTCTTCCCCTGCTTCATCACTAGAGGCAGCACCCCTAATGTTGTAGTTCTCCATTAGTGATTGTTTCAGTCTTTCCCAGTGCTGTGCATTTACATTTACATTTAGTCATTTAGCAGACGCTTTTATCCAAAGCGACTTACAAGTGAGGAAAACAAACAAGCGATTCTTCATGAATTGGCAAATAGCACAGGAAGTGCTCACAATACAAGTTTCATACATTGCTCAGTACCATAAGCTAGAGTAGGAAGGGAAAAGGGAAGGAAAGGGTTTTTTTTTTTTTTTATGAGGGGATCAAGTGTTCACGGAAGAGATGAGTTTTCAGCTGTCTCTTGAATATTGCCTGGGATTCTGCGTTCCTGATGAAAGTAGGGAGATCATTCCACCAGCAGGGAGCAGTGAAGGAGAATGTTCTGGAGAGTGATTTTGTGCCTCTCTGTGACGGTATCACAAGCCTACGCTCCTTTAGTGATCGCAGGCTTCTGGTGGGGACGTAGCGTTGTAGCAGTGTGTGGAGGTAGGAAGGTGCAGAGCCTGTGGTGGATCTGTAAGCAAGCATCAGCGCTTTGAACTTGATGCGAGCAGCGAGGGGTAGCCAGTGCAGAGAGATGAAGAGGGGCGTGACATGGGCTCTCTTAGGCTCGTTGAAGACAAGACGAGCAGCAGCGTTCTGGATCATTTGAAGAGGTTTGATTGCACTTGACGGCAGACCAGCCAGAAGAGCATTGCAGTAATCAAGCCTTGAAATGACCAGGGCCTGGACAAGCAGTTGTGTTGCGTGCTCAGTCAGGAAGGGACGGATTTTCCTGATGTTGTGAAGTGCAAATCTGCATGACCGTGCCGTCTTTGAGATGTGGTCTCTGAAGGTCAGTTGGTCATCGAAGATAACTCCAAGATTTCTGGCCGACTTAGATGGGGTAATGGTGGTTGTACCAAGCTGTATGTTGATGTCGTGTTGTAGAGTAGGAGTGGCAGGGAAGACTAAAAGCTCTGTCTTTGCCAGGTTGAGCTGCAGGGGGTGTTCTTCCATCCACGTGGAGATATCCGCCAGACAGCTTGAGATCCGTGCAGCTACGGTGGAATCATCTGTTTGGAAGGACAGGTAGAGTTGTGTGTCATCAGCATAGCAGTGGTAGGAGAAACCATGTGCCTGTATGATGGGACCCAGTCTGATCAGTTCAGCCTGCAATGTCTCAACACTGGCACGTTCATCAAATTGCTGTAGGCACTTGCTGAGCTCCTTCATGGCTGTCCCTGGAATGCCTTTTTCTCGGATTTCAGGGAAATTCCTAGGATCCATGCAGGAGACATCTGTACACAGCACTGCATTTTCTGCATAACGGCAATGAAAGCTTTCAATAACAGTGTCCAAGATCACATTGTGGATGTTGATTTTGTAATCAATTTTTGCATTAGCAATGGGCTCATCTTGTGCCAGCTCACCTGCTTGCCTCTTGTGTTTTCTAATTCTCTTCTCTGGGAGAGCAGTCTGAACTTCAGCATCACTGTCCTGAAGCTTCTCCAGAATGCCATTGGCCCATTCAACAAAGTCATCTGCTGCCCTCTTCACACCCTCAAAGTCCCGGGCACACTTTCTCAAGCTATCCTCTGTTCCTGTCACCAAGTGCTGTGCTGAAGCAAAATCCATGCCACTTGTTTGTAAATATTTACTAAGAGGAGTTGTCTGCTCAAAAATCCTGAGGAAAATCTCAGCTGTCAGTATGGTTTCATACTTTAGGAGAGCAGCCTTGTACCCTTGGGCGTTATTTCGGATGACAGGTTTCATGGTCACATCCTTTTCATTTTTTTCCATAGTGATGACCAGATCTGTGTAAAGTGCATGGTCAGGCTTTGCAAACCTTCCAAATACTTTCCTCAAGGCCTCATCTTTGGCCCACCAGCGTGTTTCACCGATGACACCAAGCCTTCTGTGTCTCTTGTCCTCACTGTTTTCCTCCCATAGCTTCATGCGCTTGTAGGAATCACGAATGAACACTGCAATATCATTCAGTAGTGAGAAAAGGGACTCACTTGCCACAACAACCCCTGTAGTGTCAGCTAGAACAAGGTTGAGGACATGTGAGTAACACCATATGTGCACTTGGTTAGGTGATGCTACTGTGAGCAATGCAGAGAAACCTTTGTATTGTCCCTGCATGTTTGCAGCTCCGTCTGTTGCATTACCAATGCACTTTTTGATGTCTATGTCCATCTTCTCTAGGGTTTGTTTTACAAGATCAACAAAGTAGTGTCCAGCTGATAACTCACAGTCAATGACTGCAATACGTTTCTCATGGACAACATCAGAAACATATCGCAGAACTACTGCACACTGGTCTTTGGATGTTAAATCCTGTGTTGTGTTGATTTGTATTGAGAACATCCCTGCCTTTCTCACTTGAGCTGCAATTTTCTGTTGAATCATATTTCTTATTAATTCAATTACTTTATTTACTGTTGTTTTGGACATCAAAGTTACCATGGACCCTTTTCCTTTAGCTTTCATCCGCTCCTTTCCTTTCTCAATACAATCACTAACATGTTCTTGGAGGCAGACATCGTACTTGCTCAGCAAGAGTATGAGCTCAAGAAAGTTACCATGATTGATAGCTATGTTTTCAAGGTCATATGTAGCTTCATGGCTGTGCCCTCTGTAGCTTAGCCCACATTTACCAATAACTTTGACTACATCAATCACATGTTCCAAGACCTGCCTCTTCTTTCTAACCTGGTCTTGATGAACTGTCATTTGCTTATCAGTCAGAAGGGTATGGATGTCTGCTTTGTTGACTCGAAGAAAAAAAGCTTTTGCACTTTCTCTATGGTTGTTGCTTCTCTCATGTTCCTGTACTCTCTGATGGGCATGTTTCCAGGACTGGATACCCCCTTTGACAAATGCACTGTCACTGCCTAAAGGTTTTGCAAATGCAAGACATACTGAGCAGAATAGGGAGTGATTACTTTCACTGTATGTCAGCCATTTCCTGTTTGTGCCATCTTTTGAGTGGAAAACATCAGGAATGGCTCTTTCAGATGTTTGAATTGGGTGATACTTAAAAAATAAATCAAAATCCTTAGACTGTGGACGGGCAAAATAATCAAATGGAGTATCAAGGCATTCACTGTCTCTATCATCTTTCCCTGAATCCCTCTCTCTCTCACTCTGCACATTGAGTTTCTCTGCAATATGCAATAAGAACTTTCAATAATCTATATTAATTGTGCAGCCATCAATTGTATGTCCCCATGATCACAGTCCTACCACTGATGATCTTATGAATCTTAAAAGCACATATTTTGCTAAGAGTATAGCCAGTATATTTAGTTTTGCTTATAGCTTAAACTTTACCTGGAGGTTCCTGCACTGACTCAAAAGCTGAACTGTCCACCACCAGCTCTTGTTCAACAGCAGGAGCACTTGCAGCACTAGTGCTACTGTTGCTTCCTTCGTCACCTTCAAAATAAATAAATAAACATCGCAGACTTGGCTACATAATGTAGTATAGAAATGGAAAATCTAAATTTCTGGTCAAGTTTGGCACTAAAAAAATACTGTATCCCCATACAGTATGTAAAACAATGTGCTAGTTTGTCATTAAGATGCGCTTTTTAAAACATTATATATATGTATTATATTTTATAAAGAATAGATTTTATCTATTGTAAGTTGCTTCGGATGAAAGCGTCCATCTGTCAAATCATTAAGTAAATATTAGGTGAGGAATAGTTCAACTTTTTCATGGTTCGGTTTGATTTTGTTCATCCATCAACAGAAACATTTATTAACTGAACCCTGATTGTTTTACGTGTTATTTATAGTAAACCATATTACAGATGCTTTGTCAGATTTAAGTTGAACAGCGGACCGTCCGAGCGCGTGGAGAACCGAGTGTGGAGAACCAAACGGATCGATATTTTTTTTTTTTTTTTTTTTTTTCCACCCCTAGTAAATGTTATGTAAATGTAATTCAGACCGACCTGTTCCCTTACCGGCGAACATGGCTGGGATTTTGTCTGTGGCCAGGGCCTTTCTCCTTTTCATGGGTTCCCTCTCTGCTCCTCCTTTGTGTTTACGCTCCATTTTTTGCACTACTTTCCAAGATAAAGCCTGCCTCTGGATATAACCAATTAGGCAGTGCTTCACTGATGTTGGGTCATGTGGTGGTGTCATTTTCACTCCGCGATCGCCTGATTCATAGATTCATACGTGCGTCAATTAATTCGTAGTGGCATACCAGCCTATTGCACGTCAGTCTGATCGACAGCACAGCGGCAGGCCAGAATGACCATCAGGCCACCGGGAAACGTCCTGGTGCTCCCGATGGCCAGTCCGCCCCTGATTCTCATAAGTCTCGCCTCGCTGCACTCGTGGATCACCTTTTTTAAGAGAAGTGACTCCGCTCTTTATGCTCCCCCATTCTCTTCCACCTCCTGTCACAATCCTTGAAGGAAGAAGCAACGGAGTCCCAGGTCAGAGTGAGCTCACGTTAGCCCATATCCCACAGCGAGGGAATTCCTCTGTGCTCTTCACCCATGAAAACCAGTGCTCCTCTTCCAGGCCAAGAGGTTTTCCTGGAAGTGCACGACAAGGTGACTAAGTTGTGGTGCACCCCTTTTGGCTAGGCAATGGACAGCTTTGCTAAACACTTCACCGTGGCTCAGAAATCGCTGAATTTTCAAATCGCCCCAGGTCCTCGAAGATCCAGCAGCATGTCAAGCCAACTGCTCAGCCCCATCCTAAAGCAGAGCTAGGAGTCCTGCAGCACTCTTGGAGAGTTTAGGTAGTGTTGGAGCCTGAGCAGCAGCTCAAGCAGTCTTCCTGATGAGTCAGGAGTGAAGAGGAGGCAGCCCCTTCCCACTTTGATTGGGCCAGTCTTATGAGAGCGTGGTTCAGCAGACTCAGATTGACGATCCCTTGAAACAAATCCTCTTGCAGATTCAGCCAGAGAATTGTTTTTTATAAGTGGATCTGAAAAATGCATACTGTCATATCCAGATAGCTCCTCCTTGAGGATCGCATTCAAAAGGATTGGCTTCACAGTTTATTGTTCTATTTGGACTGAGACTGGCAACATGCACCTTCACAAAATGCGTGAATGCGCACTCTGCCTATAAAACAGAAGGTGGTGCGCATCCTGAACTACCTTGACAAATGATGTTTTATTAAAAAAGTTCGGGAGGAACACGTTCAAATGATCTAGGAGCGATTATCCTCCACCTAGCACCAACTATCTCGCGGACGTCAGCCCAAACAAATGAGTTCCAGCACAACGAGATCGACACGCGCTACCACAGGCGAAACATCCGCGGTCTCCTTCCCCGTATTTCTCTGCTTCAGCACATTCAATCATTCCTGCCATAGAGAAACGGACAATAAGGCCCATCGAGCACCAAGCTCGCGTCTAGGGCAATACCGCCCTTTTCCCGCAATTGAACAGGCTTTCCTCCAACGTCAGGCCAAGCATCTCTCTCCATCGGCTCAAACCAGTAACGGCACAGCTCAAGTCCTTCTGGTTTTCTGCCACTGATCGCATCGCGTTCAGATGCTAAATAACGGGCACAGTTATGGTATCTGGATATTCTATATTTTGATCAAGGAAATTCACGTTTTATACTATTTCTATACAAATGATTTGCTGTTCTAACAAACGTGCTGAGGCTCACAAGTCACGCGCAGTTAAATTGCCTACACAGAATCAACACTGTCCTGTGATTTATCAACAAATTAATTATGACCGAAGTCATATAGCGTATATGTATTTCTGTTTAAATGATCTAAACCCACAGCTTCATCATGGGGAAAGAGATGCTGCACAGACTGGTGGGACAAATTCATAAAAACGTTAGTTCTTACTGAATACAGCTGGAAGTGTTTCTTTTAAGTAACTGTGTTTTGAACCTTTAGTGATTGTTGAACACGATTGAATAAAATCAAGGCGCACATTTTATTACACAAGCTTTCAACTTTTACCATAAGTCATGTGCATGTGCCACACAAACCAGCGCAGATAAGGAGCAAACGATCACAAATCAGACTTTACTCTGGTGTTTGACGATCATCCAAAATCAACCAATGATTACAGTATCAAACTGCGTCAGAGGTGAATATGCGAAGCATGTTTTAGGCTTCTCATCATGTAAGTGTGTTATCACTTTCATAAAACCTATGGAAAGACAAGAATATTACGAACATCTAATCAGTCCAGCCAAATCCAGTGAATTCAGGGCATTAACTTGGATATTGTTCACTTACAGAGCTTACTGCACAAGGGAAATCGAAAGGATTTTTTCTGGTCTGGTCCGCTTTCCTAGACAGTCTAATTTTCCTACAAATGTGAACTATTGTCTTTGCTTGACCACTTAAACTTCATGATTAATGCATTTAGTCCTGCAAGGCCGCCTTTTCATCTCATATCTCCTCTCCTGAGTCTTTGATTTGCGCACTAGAAGACGCACTCTGCTCTCTCCGCTCAGCCACACATCATGGCTGCTCCTGGTACAGCTGACCACACAACAACGCCCTCCTCCTCAATGAATGCCTTCCTCCTAGCATTATGTTGCCTTTGCTAGCGTAGCACGATAAAACTTCTTTCTCCTTTCACTGCCTTTTACTCCACCAGTGGCCAACAGCTCTTTCAGTGAGGCTGCCTCCACTCCCCGAACCATTCCTTTCTCCGCAACACAGAGCCTCATATCACCAAACGCCATTGCTTTGGAATCGCACCCTTGTCGCCAGCAACATCAGAGCACAGGTTTAGCTAGAATTCAGGCTACTGGCTCCAAGTGGACTCATACCCAGTTTCTCACTACTCAGAACTGATCTTCCCTTAAATCACCCACTAAAACCCCTCCACGACGCCCCTCTCAGTTCCGTTCTTCAAGCCATTTCTCCTAGAAACCTCCAATCCTTCCTAATGGCAAAGAAGTGTTTTAAGGCTTTCCACTTCACATTCAACATGCATTTCCTGATTTTATCTGCTAACCATCACCTCATTCATGTCTCACCTTAATGGCATCAAGAACCTACAAGCCAGCTCCATCTAGGGTTTCCTAAACAGAATCCAATTTTTCAACTCCTTTTCAGTTCACCCTTCTCGGCAACAGCCAATTCACAGACATCTCTGCTCATCAAATGTATCCGAAGAACCCACCTTCCGCTGAGGCTATCGTTCCATCAACATCGCCCGAATACTCAACGCAATCTTCATATTGGCTTTTGTTTTCCTCAGGTGTTCTAACTACATGCTCACCTTATCTACTTAACACCACCAATCCACTAATAGTGGAAATATTTCCATCCTAATTGTGGCAGAAGCATCCACCCATGTGCTCAAGCAGGATCTGCTGCAACAGCAATACTACCTTAAGCTTCCAGAGAAGATCCGCTTTTCTATCCAAGTTGTCTCAAAGCAACTTTTCTCCATTGCCGCAGCAGTGACGTTGCTTCACACTCCCGCTGGAGCTCAAGAATCGGAATCATTAAGCATTGGAACCGCAGTTGGAATTAATAAAATTCAAATTGTATAAATTACAAAAAAAAATAAAATTCAAATTGTAACTTTAATTATCAAGATTGTCATCGGTCACATTTCTATCATCATTATCATCAGTCACTATTGTCATCATCTTGATCATCTTCATCTTTAACTTCAACAGCCAGCATCATCATCACTAGCTTATGACCATCATTACCGTCAGTCAACATACTGTAATTATGACGATTGTCATGATCATCATCACAATTATTGGCATCATCCTCTCTCAACTTCGTCAACAGTAATGTTCCCTCTGCTACCACAGGAGCTCAGTTTCTTTGGAAATTTTACCACTGCCGCAGCAGTGATTTTCGTTCACGCTCCCGCAGGAGCTCAAGAATCAGAATCAATAAGCAATAAATTGGAATGGTTAAAATTCAAATATTACCCAACCTTAATCGGTATCATCATCTGTCACCATTTTCTTCATCGTCATCATAATTCATCTCAACGTCATCATCATCAGCCACCATGTTCTTCATCGTCATCATCATAATTCATCTCAACGTCATCATCGACCACCATGTTCTTCATCGTCATCACCATAATTTATCTCAACATCATCATCGTCGTCTCTCAACATCATCACCATCATCGGCATTGTCTTTCAACATCATCAATAGTAATGTTCCTTCACACTCCCACAGGAGCTCAGTTTATTGGGAAATTCTCCACTGCTGCAGCAATGACGTTCCTTTTCGCTCCCGCAGGAGCTCAATAATCAGAACCAATAAGCAGAATTGGAATCATAATTCAAATGATACCCAACCTTAATTATCATCATCAGTCACTATCATCATCGTCATCATCTTTTTAAATGTCTCCACTGCTGCAGCAGTGATATTTTCTCATGTTCACGCAAGAGCTCAATAATCAGTACCAATAAGCAGAATTGGAATCATTAAAATTTAAATGATACCCAACCATAATTATCATCATTGTCATTGTTGTCATAATCATCGCTTACTGCCAGCGTTATCATCAACAATCATCGTCTCTTAACGTCATCATCGTCATCATCATCATCATCATCATCATCATCATCATCATCATCATCGTCTCTCAACGTCATCAATAGTGATGTTCCCTCTGCTCCCGCTGGAACTCACTCTTTATAAATGTTTCCACTGCCGCAGCAGTGATGTTCCCTCATGATCCCGCAGGGGTTCAGTGGCTTAAAAGTCTCCACTGCCGCAGCAGTGATGTTCCCTCATGCTCCCGCAGGAGCTTAGTGGCTTAAAAGTCTCCACTGCCACAGCAGTGATGTTCCCTCATGCTCCCGCAGGGGCTCAGTGGCTTAAAAGTCTCCACTGCCGCAGCAGTGATGTTCCCTCATGATCCCGCAGGGGTTCAGTGGCTTAAAAGTCTCCACTGCCGCAGCAGTGATGTTCCCTCATGCTCCCGCAGGAGCTTAGTGGCTTAAAAGTCTCCACTGCCGCAGCAGTGATGTTCCCTCATGCTCCCGCAGGAGCTCAGTGGCTTAAAAGTCTCCACTGCCACAACAGTGATGTTCCCTCATGCTCCCCCAGGAGCTCAAGAAATGGAATTAATGAGCTGAATTGGAATCATAATTCAAAGATACTCAACCTTGGATATCATGATCATCACCATCACATCATCATAATCATCTTCATTCATCATCATCATTCATCATCGTGATCTCCCAACGTCATAAATAGCGACGTTCCCTCTGCTCCCTGCAGGAGCTCAGTGTCTAATGCCTCCATTGCTGCAGCAGTGATGTTCCTCACGCTCCCGCTGGAGCTCAAGAAACAGAATTAATAAGCAGAATTGGAATCATAATCCAGAAGATACTCAAACCTAGATACCACAATCATTATCGATTACTATTATCACCATCACATCATCGTCATCACTATTGTCGTAATCGTCTCCCAACGTCATCAATAGCGATTGTTTCCTCACGCTCCCCGCAGGAGCTCAGTGGCTTTAAAGTGGCTCAACTGCCACACTAAATACCACAATCATCAGTCATTATTATTATCATCATATCATCATCATCACTATTGTCATCAACATCACAATCATCATCATCATTCATCAACGTCATCAAATTGTGATGCGGCAGTGGAAACATTTATAAAAGACAGTGACCAACGTCATCAATTGCGATGTTCTCTCACACTCCCGCTGGAGCTCCATTTTCTCTGGCAAATTCTACGCCACTGCACCAATGTTGTCTGGAAAATTTCTCAACCTCCGCAGCAGTGGTGCTCCTCCACTCCTCAGCTCCCGCAGGGGCTCATTTATATGCAACAGCCAACTACCAGCGAGGCTCACCTTTCCGAAGCCAAGGTCAAACTCTGACGACACAAGAAGCCCTCCCAATCCAGTGACTAACCCCTCCCTACGATTAGGACACTTTCAGCTTCACACTCTGCAAGTTCTTGGGGGGTTAGCAAAATTCTTTCTGGCTGCTGTCCCTCGCCAGTTGCAGCTTTTTGGGTGGAGTACTCTGGGCTCGGGCCAAATACCAAGCTCGGAGCCCTCTCCACGGACAGCACGCCAAATATGCATACTAATTACTCTTTCTGATTATTTGTAAGTGTGAACTCATGAAATGATGTTTTATTAACAAAGTTCGGGAGGAACACGTTCAAATGATCTAACTAAACAGGGTAGTCGTGGCCTAGTAGTGAGGGAGTTCGATTCCCACGCCGGCAGGATTTGAAAGTGGGGATTGTGAATAAACAGCACTCTCTCCACCTTTGATACCATGACTAAAGTGCCCTTGAGCAAGGCACCTAACCCCTAATTGCTCCCCTTGTAAGTCGCTTTGGATAAAAGCGTCTGCTAAATTATGTAAAAAACAAAAACTAATCCTCACATCACTCCAACCAGTAGTCATCAATCAGCAATCAACATGTCTGCCAATCAGCATGAGCGGAAACCTATATATATATCGACGCAGTCGACTCACCTATGCTTTCAGCATCCCTCCACCACCCCGTCTCCTCACACTTGCCTGGTTACTTCTTAAACCAGAATGGGGGGGGGTACTCTGGGCTCGGGCCAAGTACCGAGCTCTGAGCCCTCTCCTCGGACAGCACGCCAAATATGTATACTAATTACTCTATCTGATTATTTGTAAGTGTGAACTCGTGAACTGACTTATTATGGCCCAGACTGTACGCAGAAGTCTCTACTCCTTAGCCACTTAGAGTGTCTGAGGTTCATAGTCAACCTGGCGAAGAGCTTGCTTTCACCCAGCCAGAGAATGTCTTTTCTGGGTGCGGTATTTGACTCAGCTTGGATGCGAGCCCACTTGCTGAAAATTCAGTTACTCACGGAATCATTCAAATCTGAGATCGCTGGAACAGCAGTGTGTTCTTTCGAAGAAGACTGAGATAACTGTTTGAGCATTGGTGAATACACATTTATATAGATAAAATAATCACTACTGACAGTGCTTTTTAAACTCTTTTCAGATGTTGAAAAGCGTACATTTTCAACATCTGAAAAGAGTTTAAAAAGCACTGTCAGTAGTGATTATTTTATCTTGTTATATTTTAGCTTGTTTCCTCAGATGTTCTATCACAACTACAAAGACCTCTAACAACCATAGAGGTGGAAGATCTCTGTCCAGGGACTGAATGCACTTTCACTCTTGTTTCAATATCAGACAATAGAGAACGAGGTGTGGGAGTGTGTGTCTTTGAAACTGTCTGAAAAAAAACTAACAACATAAATGTTTTCATGATTGCAGGGCCAGTCCCACCTGAAAACTTCAAGGTTGAGAGAGTGGGCACAACATCAGTTACTCTTATTTGGGATGCATCTGGCTGTGAGGAGAACAAGTTTCATGTTGTTTGCAGCCAGACTGGAGTAATCTATCAGGAAGCGATGACTGAATCAAAAACTGTGGGTTTCCATGACCTGAGTCCTGGAAAGAAGGATGGCAAAAGAAGCGAAGATGCAGTCACATATGCTCAAACCAGTTAGTATTAAAGTGCAAACTTCACTACAAACAGTTACATGCCTCAATTTATTTGATACATCTATAAAATTGTGAAATTAGTGGAAGAAATTGATGAGATACTTGCTTTTTTTAACAGAAATGAACATCCAGAGCCTTTTACATGATTTGGGATTGGAGCAGTACTACCCGAACAAACTCTCACTCAGCAATGTGTTACAGATTGACACAAGGTCAGTGACAGATGAGCCAGCCCAGTCTCTGTCATCTTTGCCATGGCTGTTCCTGAAGAAATTGATGATGGTGAATGTGACTGCAAGAAGTGTCAAATATTCATCAGATGTGAATGAGGATTTGGACATCTTAGATTTTTACAATGATACAATTGATTTTCTGAATGATCAGAATAGCAGTGTAAACCCTTTAGACATAGTGACTGCCCTCTTTCTTTGTGCAGATGGTTTCCTCCAACAGGAAATGGTCTCAAAAATGTCAATGTGTCAGTTCTCTGTTCCTTTACTTCTTCCAATCTGTGACACACAACAGTGCATGTACATGCTTTGGGCCATGAGAGATATTATGAGAAAATATAGACCTCATACCTTGTCAGACCCAAAAGGTTTTGTGGAGGACAGAATTGTTCACTCTGAGCTCCCCCTAGTGTCTTTTGTTAGACTTGGTGACTGCAGCATTTCTAAATCTCACATCTTAAACAAATTGCTCAGCAACCCCCAACAATACCATGACACTTTTGTACATCGTGACATGGACTGTGGAGACATTCCAAGAAAGATATCAAATGGATTAGTGGAGATGGGTTGGTATCTACCTTGTGGAAACAAAAACATTGATGTTTTTCCGGAACCTGTGGCTGTTGCAAACTTGAGAGGTGACATCAAGACCTTTGAAACACAATACTCCTTCTTATGCCAGACCTCCACTGCAGTTTTTGTGTTCTTTGACAATCTGGACACAAACTACAAGTTACTCACCAACCAACATGCTAAAGCACAGTTTTTTTTAGTGGGCAATGTGCAAAGTAAAGCATTTGATTTGGAGCAGCTGAAAAGAACCGCATCTGAAATGAGTTTGAAGAAAAACAACATAATTCTGAAGACCAATCAAAATGATGCAAATTTTGTGAAAAATCTGCATTCTGTAATAAATCACATAATTAACAATCACCCCAAAAAACATGTCTGGAGGGAATGGACACTATAGCGCATGAACTCGGAATTCAAGTTGATGAAGACATTCAAGAATGTCAGGAAGCAAAAAATAATGCACATATCTTAACGGAAAATATACAGGACACACTGCAGTTCAAAGAGGATCAGCTTCCCCTTCAAGGTAAAATCTGGAAAGATTTAGCAAAACTGGAAAAAGAGGAATGCAGACTACGGAAAGCGGGTGATCAAAACATAGAGACATACATGTGTGATCTCCAGATTAAAAAGACTGAACTCAGGAAACAGCAAAGTAAATATGATATCTCTGCAGCAATGTCCTGCTTTGTTAAAGCACTGAGTTCGAGCCAGGAGAGGTCCTACTTTTTGAAGTGGATGCGGATGAACCTTGACAATCTCTCCCGAAAAAGCCTCTCTAGTCTCCGTGATCAGTACAAGGAAAAGTGTCAGAAATTTTCTGAAAACAAAGAGGAAATCGCACAGCTTGACCAACAGATCTCTAACAGTTCTTTAGGAATAGAGCATTTCCTGCGTGAAATGGGCCAACTTTATGAAGCTGCAGTGTCACTTCCAGAAAACTTAGAGTCACATCAACAAATGCTACATTTACCCCGGCTATGTGCTGAACTAATGTTGGATGGCTTTCCTCTGGAACTGGTTGATGGAGATGCATCAAATATTCCTCTCAGATGGGTGAATGATGTGCTTATGTGTCTTAACTCTCTGGTGCAGCCCAATAATAAAATCATGGTGGTCACAGTTTTAGGAGTCCAGAGCACAGGGAAGTCCACCTTGCTGAACACCATGTTTGGAGTTCAGTTTGCCGTCAGCAGTGGAAGATGCACCAGAGGAGCTTTTATGCAGCTGATCAAAGTCACAGAGGATATCAAGAAAGAACTTGGCTGTGATTATTTAGTGATAATTGACACTGAAGGTCTGAAATCCCCTGAACTGGCAAAACTAGATGATAGCCACGAACATGACAATGAATTAGCCACACTTGTTGTTGGATTGAGTGACATCACAATCATCAACATCGCAATGGAGAATTCCACAGAGATGAAGGACATTTTACAGATTGTAGTCCATGCTTTCATCAGAATGAGCGAAATAGGTAAAAAACCCAAGTGTCTATTTGTCCACCAAAATGTTGCTGATGTATCAGCCTATGACAAAAACATGAGAGATCGAAAGCTTCTGCTGGAGCAGCTGAATGAAATGACCGAAGCTGCAGCTAAAATGGAGAACAAGGAGGAGTATAAAAAGTTCACTGATGTGATTGAATATGATCCAGAGACTTGTAACTGGTATATCCCTGGGCTCTGGCATGGAAATCCTCCAATGGCACCAGTGAACGCTGGCTACTCTGAGGCTGTCTACGACCTTAAAAAGAACATGATTGATGTAATCGGAAAATGCAAAAACAAAACACCTAGAAACAACATAACAGAATTTCTGGAGTGGACAAAAAGCTTATGGAAAGCAGTCAAACATGAAAACTTCATATTTAGCTTTAGGAATAGCTTAGTGGCTGATGCGTATGTGAGACTGTGCACAGAATTCCACAAATGGGAATGGTCTTTCAAGAAGCATATGCACTCTTGGTCAACCCAAGCTGAAACCAGAGTGTCAAATTTTGAGACGTTCAAGCTGAAATCAGATAAATCAGATCTGAAAGATCTTTTATCCAAACTGAAAGAAGAAGCCGTCACAAAGCTTGACACCTTGGAAAAAAACACAATGGAAAATCTTTCCAAATACTTTGAACAAACAGAGGGTCATGTCTACCTTGTAGAAAAGTACAAAGAAGACTTTGTGAGCAGCATAAAATGTCTGAGGAGGGAAACTGAGAGCGCTCTGCTGATGCAGCTTGAGGCAACAGTGGACATTAGGAGAGGAATGAATAATCTGGACAACATCAAGAAAACATTCACTGATACAATGGAGAAAAAAGTACTGGAGGAGTTACGCAAAAACAACAGCTCAAAGAGTGACGCACATATGACGGACAAAGAGCTTAACAGATGTTTTGAACAAATATGGCAAGAAACCATAAATGAGCTGTCATTTACTGGATTGAAGGAAAGAAAAGTATTCGACTGTGTTTTCAGACAACTTCGAGACAACATGAAACAGAAAGGAAGTTCTATTACAGAGAAACTGAAATCAGTTAATCTGAAAAATTGTGGCACAGTGGAGTTCAAATTTGCAGAAGAAAATTTCTTTAAAAAATTTTACAAACGCGTGGTCAACGACAACTCTGCGGAGGACCTAAAAAATTTAGCAGACAATATCATTCAGACATGCTCTCAGTTTGTCCTGGACAAGAGAGAGAAACATTTAGATTACCACGACACCTACATTCAAGAGATCCTACAAATGATTGATGATAGACTTCTGTCCAGCAAGAATATAGGGTTTTCAGAGGAATTTGAACTATCTCTCAAACTGCACATTTGTGGGTTTTCTGCAAGAGAATTTCAAGGCATGCATGAATGTTTCATCAAGGAGAATGACCCACGCAGACGCCTTAATCAGTATAAAGACAAATATCGCAGTGATTTCAAGGACCTGTTCCATGATCGTGATCAGTGTCAGAGAAAGGCAGAAGAATTCACCAAACTGTGCTTGATGCCTGCAGTTGAGGCATTCATCTACAGCTCCTTGGGTCCAGACATTGTTGACAAAATGCTTGAGGGAAAAAATGCATTTCAATTTAGCACTCGTGCATTTTTCCAGTACTCGCTTTTAAAGGAACTTGTGAATGAAGATGACTTTGCGCAGTATGTAAAATACATCAGCTCCTATGAACATTTTGTTAAACGCTGGATATCAGATCGAATCATCAAACAGTTTTCAGATGACCATGAAGTGTCTGAATTGGAAGACGTTCACCTTAGAGGAATTACCAAGGAGATATTAGAAGCTGTCAAAAAGGCAGGGAAAGAAACGAACAAAGATGATATCAAAGGATTCATACATTGCATATGCTGGAAGCTTAAAGAAAAGCTAATAATTCCCAAAGATGCTCTAGAAACAGTTATGGTCCTAAACAATGCATCTCAGGAGCCATTTGCTGACTGGCTAACAAAATCTGTAGAGGAGATGGAACAGACAGTGAAGCAACAACTGAAGAAAGTTGACATTCAGGTTAAACTCTGCAAACTCAAGATTAAACCCCAGGATGAGCTCTTCAAGAGAGTGTTTGGATGTGGGAAACAGTGTCCTTTCTGCAAAGCTCCTTGTGAGGCTGGTGGAAAAGCTCACACTGATCACTGTGCTTCAGTTCACAGACCTCAGGGACTCGGTCGATACAGAAAAGAAAACTGTAAAACATTAGTGACTAGCATCTGCTCAACAGATGTCCAGAGTGAAACACAATTTAAGTGTTTTCAGACTGATTACAAATATCATCCTTACAAAAGATACAGAGAAATCTTTAAAGATTGGCTCATCCCAGCAGATGCTAGCATACAGGCCTCAGATTACTGGAAATATGTGATGGCCCACTTCAATGATAAGTTTGCTAAGGAATACGATTCTCGCCCTGCTGATGTACCCTTGATGTGGAAATCTATCACAAAGGAACAAGCAGAGAACAGTTTAAAAGAGTCTTTCAGTCTTTCATCAAGTAAATAATTACTCCATTTCACAACCATAGATTCAGCATTTTGGCAGCACTCTCACACTCAGCCTACAAAATATCCTCAAAATATACATTGGTAACTCGACTCTCTGTTCACACGACACAAAACGCATGACTGCTTAGTGATCGAAAAATGCTATTGATTACTTGCAAATGGTTTCAGCGAACTTCCAGTAACCATCAATACTGCTTGCACTTGAGAATGGGAATATGGGTTAATCATTCAAAAGTTGAAAAACAGTTTAACTATATGAAAGAAAAATATGATATATGCAATGTGCAACATACATTTTTTTTTGCTGTACTGTTTGTTATTTCATGAAAATCTTATTTTCCTGTTTGTTGTCAAAATAATCTACTTTTAATTGTTTTGTATTTTTATGATGATATACTGGATTATTACTCTTGTGAAGAAGTTATTGATATTGATATATTGTGGTTTTAATGTACCATTTAATGTAACCAATTTAACAAACCTATGCTTTGGAATAAGGTGCTTGCTAAATAAATCAATTTAAATGCAAATATGTTTTATCAAATGCAATCTACTGTAGAGCTACAATTGTTAAAAGATCACCCTAATTGACATTTTCCATAAAGCTGCTGTAAAACAATATGTAATGTGATGATATGTAATGCATACAAATAAAGTTGAATCGAAATGACAATGATTTAGCTGTAGGTCTATTTACCCTTTGACACATAGGCTATGATCCAGGATCCAGAGACGGATTAATGCTCAATTAACCCCCCATCAAGGAATCAGCCTTTAGACAGGTCATAATCCTTCCCTGCTATGCTGAAACCCCTATACAAACACTCGCTTCAAAATTTTATTTACAAACATTCAAAAAATAACTCAAAACACGAAATAGGATAAAAGTTAATAGCTCCGATCTGAGATTCATGTGATCCAAATAGATTCAATTACATTTTTCTTTGCGTTTTTCACATACAGAAGACAGTCGCTAAGCGTTCACTTACATGACAACAGCGTTTTGGGGGCCTGAAACTGCAAACTTTTAAAAACCGATTTGAAAGTGCAAGTTTTTGAAAATGATAGGCTACTATTATCATCTTCTATGTAAGCTACAAAAATGTGAATTTGTGAAAACAGTGACTTCATGCATATGCATATTATATGTTCAGTCTGTAGGTGCGTAGAGTTTCTTTACAAAGTGACATCACCAATTACTGGTTTGGTAAATATTATGCAACGTTTTTAGTTGTTTTTGCAGATCTGTGTGAATGAGGATCATTTTGATAAAGTTGTCACCTCAACAAGAAAATCGTTAAGAAAAACTTTGTCTGACACTTTATATGTCAATAACTTTCTCTTCTCCAATCAACCTTGCTTCTTATTTGCACTTGCAACACAAATGAATCACTATTGATGGGTGGCGAATAGCCAAACGTGTTAATCTTCTATAATGTGGTTGGAAATTACACTTAAGGTACAACAATTTAATGCAGTTAATTCATGCACTACTTCTAATTCAATGAATCATTTAGATGATTAATATTTTGATTAAAAGGAAACAGAGTCTGATATCTGGCTATGAATTTGTTTAATGTTCCCCAGATCAGAGTCACAGCATACAGTGTGTAATAACTTCTAAATAAAGAGAAATATCATCACTTTATATATTTTTTTCCTTTTTTAAAAATCCATTATTAACATGTTTATTCTTCATCAAGTGTGGCATTCTGATTCTGAACATATAGGAAAACAGGGCAACAGGTGTAAATTTGATTTAAGACCCAGTAAAATTTTTATTTTGTTAGAGACATAACATGTGCTTCATTTATTCAGTAATCTTTACTCCATCAGGCTTGACATTTTGAGACCCTCCTGCGCTTTCTATGCCATCTTTATTCTGGCATTATTTTACTAGATGCTTAATTCATTAAAAACAGTATATACTTAAGTGTAAAATTGTGACCACAAAATAAGACTTTTCACCTATTTTATATATTTAATGAAGTCTTGATTGCATTTTGGTAAGATTTTAATGCTACAACAAGTTTATGGCAGATGAAATACTTCTCATAATCACCACGGTTTCCAGCGCTTCCTTGGCTTAAATAAACTAGAAGTTCCCGTCCACATCCATATTAAAGATTTTTGAGAACAGGCAAGCTTTGAATCTGAAACAAACAGCTGATCATACTTGTGCAGAAATATGTGACATTGAAATGCTACATAATACACAATCTCTATGCTCAAATATAAGAGCACCTCTATCCACAGATCCCAAAACTAAATGAAGCAGCAGAAAGTGAATTTAACCTCTTACGAATGCGATTCATCAATTTTGCTGGTGGCTGAATTACAACTTGCACCTGTTGTCCTGGTCACAAAGTATTTTATATTTCATTCGACCAGATAAAACAAAAACCAAACAAAGGGGAAAAAAACATTAAACAAACAAGTAACTGAATATTTACAAATATTTTCAGTTGATTTGTTCTCACACTTAAAAATGTACAGTTAAATTCTATTGATCCCCCTCTCACTGTACTGGACGCCTACTGAAGACCCAATGAATGGCTCATAATGGATGTAGAGTCTTTATTCTGGATGTACCACAACATCACACTCTAGTGGTTGAGCGTACAAAACCAAACAAGAAAAATAACAAAAGAGTCTCAACTCATCCCTTAAAACAGTATTATTAGAATTGAGGTTGTTTTGTACGCAGCTCTAGTCGACTCCTCATAGTTTGTTTAAAATGGAGTTTAGTTATACCTACAACCACACAAAAGTCCACAGATGGTACATATCCACAGGTCCAACCAGAGCTTGTTACAGTCTCTCGTTTAGTGTCCAGTTGTTGCTGTCGTCCATTGGGCTGTCGATCCACAACACAGAATAAAGTTCTGTTTTTATCCCACACTAAACCTCCAGTATGCTCACTAAGCAATGCTATTAGAGTCTGTTGATGTTTTAGTACATTGTGCAGCATACTGGCATTAGTTCTTGCTCCATCGTGATGGTCCTGTATGGCTGAGAGAAATGTTGTGGGCCGCTCAGACTCCATACACTGGCGAGCTGAGCCGACAGTGAGACGAACACTTCCTGACACAAACCGTCTCATCCTCCCGACACAGACAGCAGTGGCAGAAAAATAAGACTAACAAGGCATGAACGAAACAGAAGTGATCGTGTAAATCCTGCAGTTGATTCTGAGCCGTTCGTCCTTTAACCTGAACACGAAACTGTCTAACAATCTGTAAAATTTGTCTTTATAGATCTGGTTTGCCGCAACCTCTATTTGCTGTGCTTGTCATAACCAAAAAGGTCAAGTGTGCAGTGCAGACAGATGTGTGATATGCAGAGTTGTGGATTAACACACCAAACTGATATTACGAGGTGCTTCCCGCCTCTTCTACAACTATTTTGTATGTAAAATGGTCTGAAGCCAGGAAGGCTTTCCTGATGGAATGACACGGTCTCAAACGTCTAGCTCTCTCTCTCTGTACTCTTACCTCACACATTCAGGGCACCTGGCAAGAGACATATTGGCTAGAAAACACTCTTCATGTGTGCACATGGACCAATACACAAAAAGATGCTTATTAAACTGGGTTGTCGAATAGCAAATGATGTTGAACCGAACCAAGAGAGGCTGAGACAGAGAGAGAGATTGGCCGAGGCCATCGTTTGTATTTGTCTCCGTGAAAAATTATGCGAGTAAAAGCTGAATATTGGTCACAGGCCCATAAAAGAGATAAAAGCTACATATGTTTTCACCATTTTCGGTATTTATGCAACTGTCTGGACCATCACAGATGGCTCTGGTAGAGCACTACATGGTTGATGGTCAAATAATAGCACCAACAACTGTATATGAATATTAAAAACAACATTTGAAAGAATATTGCCAATAGATCTCTTTCTGGATGCGTCCTATAGTGGTCAGACTGAGGAGGATGTTACAGTTTGAGTAATGCTGATGAAAAGAGCACTGGGGAAAAGCTTTTTGTAACCATTTTAAGCAAGCAAACTTAAAAAAAAAATGCAAATAAGCAAAATGCTGTGGGAGTTTACAGCTCAGTGTCCTTCTTGGTGCTTTAAAATATTTCATGCATAGATCCCCCAGAGCAATCCATGTAAATATATATTTATATCATTCTTTTATATATTTGTCTTTATATTTATACATACAAAACTCTTCCTAAGAAACAACACGTTGCCAAATCAAATATATGTGATAAAATGACACAAACAGGGCAGAGCGAGAGAAAAAGAGAGGAGGTTGGCACTTTTGTTTTCGTCTCGTGTCAGACACTGTCATTTTCTCTCATTCCCCGTGTCTCTTGTCACAAGGTATGATTTAATACTTGACACAAGACTGCAGGTAAACACAACATATCCAGCTTCTGTCTCTCGTCTAATGCCCCTACGATTCATGTAAAACATAATCCAAGGACACAGATCACATTCGGACAGCGTTTCGCTGGTAATGGAGTAACAAAGAAGGATGATGAAAAGAAAAGGATGGATGAAATCTGCACTCTGCCAATTTAGTGGGAAATGTCATCATTTCCCCTCATGACATCAGATCAGCTTAGTCAATCATCGACGCCTCTTCTTTAAGGACATTGTGGAAAAACAAACAGCATGTTGAATCGAGTACGAGGCCGATGATCTGTCACCGCCGGCCGAATCTGTTGCTCACCGTAGCGTCTATGAACAGAGCTCCTCTAGTGTGTACAACTTCTACGAATCCTTTGATTTTGTCCACTTGTCAGCGGAACCGAGAGCATCTTAAGTTTAGGTGCTTGAAAAGGTGAACAGAGAGAGAAAAGTGGATATGTATGAGAGCTAGTCCTCTCGTTCGGTGGCGCTACTATACACGGGTGGTGGAGTGAGGGTGGGGTAAGGTGTTGTTGTGACCGGTGGTTGTGGGGAAGGTGTTGAAGGCATGGAGGGGCTGCATGCCGGTGATGGTGCTAGGAATCATGGTGATAGTATTAGGGGTCATGAGCGGAACATCGTCGGGCGCCCGCCTCAGCGCCAAAGTGTAGTCGGGTGGGCACGCGGGACGTAAAATATCATGCGGTCGCAATGGCTCCATGTCGTGGTGGGCGTCGTGCTCCGAGTGCTTCATTTGCAGGGACATGATCTCCTCCTCCTGGCTGTGGGCCAAGTCATTAGCCGGGACGCCTTGTTGAGGGGACAACCGGTGCCGTCGCATCTCGTGCCGTTTGTCACGTTTGTAGTAAAGCGCGGCGAAGGCGAGGATGTTGAGGAAGAGGAGCGATGCGCCGACGGCTACCGTCACGCTCAGTTCCGTGGAGTAGTCTCGTGTGTCGCTTGGGAAAGGAGGAAAACGAGGGGGCTCTGAGCTATCTGGGTCCGGTTCCGAAGGGAAGGTTGGGATGGGATGGCGTGTCGTACGGGGACCTTTCCAGGAAGGGGTATGGCCGGTATCGGGAGGCAGCCGGGTTGCGGCGGTGCTGAATACTGGATCGATGTTGTGGAGGTGAGGAACCAGTTCCAGCCAGAAGGCAACCTTATTTGCTCGGTAGTTGTCCCGGATGCGAGGCTTCAGGCCGATGTGGAGATACTGCTTGTCTTTAGAGTTGAACTTGGTCCAGATCACTTCTTCAAAGCGGTTGGGTTTGGTGTGGATGAACTTGGTGTCCTGAGGAACAGGCAAGTTGGGATCCCTAGAGACAACAGATATCTTTTGTCAAAAGAGTATTTTAATCAATTCCACATCAAGGATGTGAGCCTTTCAGAACTCAATTGTGAATGCTTTTGAAATTCTCGTATTTCAAAACTGGATAACTGACTGTAATTTGATTTAGGGCTGGGTGATGAATCAATATTTATCAGGAAAATAAATCCACAATATCAATTATAAACTTGAGTCATTTTCAATATGTAGCCTACATCTGGAGTCTAGAAGATCTGCTGCAAGTTACAAGTATTATTATAGTTATTTTAAAGAATATCAATGTAGAATGATGTTTTAATTTATACATAATACAAAAACTGTTGTGCAGCACCTTTTGTGGCACAACATAAAAATGCAATGTGTTGTTGTAAATTAGCTGATATATTTTCATGGAAAAATTTGTATTAAATCATAACAGAATCCAGAAAAATACACTTCTGTTTACTTATATTATAAGTTTAAAAGTATGTTTACATTCATTCTCGAGGTCTAAGATACATGTGAAATTCATTTCCTTCAAACATCAATGGTATGAAATGAATTTCATAAATTTTGATATCGAATGACAAGCAGAAAAATATCACGATAATACTTTTGGCGATATTGTTCAGTGCTAATTTGAATGTTAGAAATTATAATGAAAATGAACTGAAATTCAATTAAATGTTTTATAGTTATAATTCAGAGAGAGAGAGAGAGAGAGAGAGAGAGAGAGAGAGAGAGAGAGAGAGAGAGAGAGAGAGAGAGAGAGAGAGACAGATAGATAGATAAATTAAAAGAGAGATCGATAGATATTTTCAAAACTATAAAAAGCCCACCCCGTCTTGGCAAAGTTGGTCCAGTAGGTCATGACCACAGCGCTAAGCATGACATCATTTTTGGAAAAGTTACAGGGGAAGAGGTCAGTTGCTCCGATCATGGGCACGCCAAACACATACGGGATCTCGTCCCCATGCGCTGCGTCTGCCCATTCGGGTCGAGTCTCTGTTTGGCAGTGGTGGTAGAATGTGTAGAAGTAGACGGGAGACTGATAGTCCGCATGGAGTTTGGCAGTAGCGACGGCTGGCGCCACCCACTGGTGATCAGTGAATAATGCGAGGAGAGTCTTGCGCCGCATTTCCCCATTGTCTCGGTCCGCCCAGTCTGTGTACATGAACTTAATAGTCTCCCTCAGGATGTCTTTACCTATAAAACATAAAGACTAATTACAGTGACGTGGGGGAGGACAGACAGGACAGGAATAAAGTAGAAAATATGGAAACAAACTGATTCAGTATAAGTGACTGATCATTTGGTAAATTCACATATTGGAGTGTGTGAATGCATGTTTGTCTAATGGACTTGAAAATGTCCAGGAATGCATGTTATTTAAAATATATGTCACATCCATAGGCCATTAAATACCAGGGATTTGATATGTCACATAAAATGGCACTCAAAGCGCAATCATGATTGGCATAGCTTGTCTTTTATCGCCCTCTGGTGGAATAAGTAAACAACAGCATCAAATCAAGAGTAAGCAGTAGCACAACGGTTACAGGAATTTTATTTTTATGTTGTTGTAATTAGTTTTGCACCTCATTATTGGCTTTGATTTTTTTTTTTTAACCATAACATTTGTTTTTGTTTTTCACCTTGACAAACTCTTGCCCAATTTAATATGAAGTCATACAACCTTAATATTACCTTTATTAATGAGAATTGTAAGACAGGAAAGAGTTTACCTTTAGGGTATCCATAGAGGTTATCCACAAAGTTGGAGATGGTATAGTCAAAAGCTGCAGCTGAAATCCCCTCTTCACTCTCAGTGCCCCCATCATCCACAAACTTCAGCCCTTCCCCTTGATTTACACCAATCAGAAGGTCGTAGTTCAAGAACTCCCCCTAGTGGAGAAAGAATGTTACCTCCTGATTTGTTTCCTGATTGATATCTCCTATTTGTTTCACTACATTAGTGAGTACACTGCATAGACTTCAATTGATGTCATATCATGTTAATGATATTTTCTGTGGCCTAACTCAATCCTTACCTCTAATCCTACTCATCACAGAAATGTGCAACACTAAATTGAAATGAAAACATGTTTTGGTTGATTTCTAGAACTTTTTAACAGTTGTCATAATATTTCATAATAAAAGTGAGGACATTTAACTCTCACAAGTATATTCAAACCTCTCTCTCCTTCTCTCTCTCTCTCTCTCGCTCGCTCACACACACACACACACACACACACACACACACACACACACACACACACACACACACACACGTTCTTTTTGTGTTTTGTGGGAACCTTCTATAAGCGTAATGGTTTTTATACTGTACAAACTGTACATTCTGCGCCCCCCCACCCCTAAACTTAACCCTCACAGAAAACATTCTACATCCATTTTTAGATTTTCAAAAAAGATAATTCTGTATGATTTATTAGCTTGTTTCCTTGTGGGGAAAACAACAACAAAAGGTTTACTGGTTTTACTTACGTTGTGGGGACATTTGGTCCCCACAATGTTAGGAATACAAGTTCATACACACACACACACACACACACACACACACACACACACACACACACATATATATACTTCAATGAACAGGAACTTTTCTATTCTCCTAGAATGATTTCAAAGAAGAATCTTAGTTTTAAAGGGTAGATTACTAAATAAGGGCTTTAAATGTTACATAATGTTTCTTTAATTATTCACTCCTATTTGGAAATGTTACATTAGTCAGAAATTCAAATGCAAATTAAGGGTTGTCGTCTACCTAGACTTTTTACATTTCTCTCTTTACAACATTAATAAAAGGTTTGAAAATCATAGAAACTTCACTTTGCACTTTTTCCAAAGAGAAAGATAATTCCTCTTCTGCTTAATAAAAAAAACATTTTATTCCAAATGATGGAAATGCAGAGCAGCAGTGACAGTTTTAAATAAATTGTTTTATTAATTTAGAAAAGGCCATTTTATATTTAGTTTTATGAATTCAAGTTAATTGATCTTATAAGCGTAGCCATTGTCTTTACACCATCACTTTTTATAATTTTAGTGTCCTTGATCGATAAATCTCCTACATATGTGACATCGCTGTTTATCCTCATTCTGCATTTCAAAAGCATGTCATTTTCACAGAACATGCAGTTATTAAAGTAGATTTGATCAGGCTCTGTTCAAAATCTTGATCTCCAAGCCTCACTAAGATTTGGTTTAAAAGGTAGTTTGTGTGGTTTATTCAACAACCTAGACCTTTGCTTGAAAAGCGGCAACTCACCAGGGAACGTGTAATAGACTAAGCTGAATTACATTCCCACAAGTCTTAGAAACCACCGACACAAATGACAGTAATCACAAAATCACCTGCTGCATCAGGATCTCGGGGTCATCTGGCACAACATCTCCATCCATCACAGGTCCAAATGCAATATGGTAGCGGGCCGGCTGGATGTCCTGGTCCACCAACTCTCTGAAATTTTTCCTGCGGAGACAGTCCACCAGGTCTGCGGTCTCCCCATATGTGCATCCTACTTTACGGGCCAGAATCTTGGTGTACTTCAAGGGCTGGTAGCTAATGGACCAGCTGGAGATGGCTGAACCACTCTGAGCAATGGCTCTCTGGAACAGGCCTGGGTTAGGAGGGAGGAATAGCACGCTGTTAAGTACATACAAGAAAATCTGTAGACATAATAGACATGTTTTACACATATATGAGTAGTTTTCCAAATCTTTTATTTCAAATCAGCGTTTCGGAGCGCATATCAAACTGCCAAAGTCATGTGATTTCAGTAAACGAGGCTTCGTTATGTCATAAATGTTTCGAAATGTTTCAAAACTTCAATGGTTCAGCACTGGTGGCAACAAACTCTGAACCAACGAATCATTCGGATTCACTGAGATCGCCCCTCAGCCGCAAACCAGCCAACAAATGTCGATGGTTTTTACCTTTACCAGTTTTATACAATTGTAGACGTTTTAATGAGACATTTGAATAATTAAATGGAAGAAAAATAGTTAATAGTCTCTTATAGGCCTGTTTAGCTGAGCCATCCATAGAAGCACTGAAAATTGATAAAAGAAAATATATTATAAAGACACTTAATACTTAATGGTATTAGATGATTAGTTAAATGCATTTTATAGATTAAAACGTATAACATTTAAACAATAAAACATTTGCAATGGGTTTGTAAAAGCGATTTTTATGCATGTTTGTGTTGCATGTACACTGTTTTGACCAGCAGGCATCACCAGTGTGTGATGTTCGAATGCTTTGAAACAGTGAATCATTTTGCGAAGCAACTGACCCTTCACAAAGACCCTCCCCCTTTAGTTTCTGTTGCTTTGTCTGATAAGCCACAAATCATGTTCTCACGGAGTGGAAAATACATCCCTGAGCAAAGAAGACACTGACAACGCGTCGACAGACATTTACATTTAGTCATTTAGCAGACGCTTTTATCCAAAGCGACTTACAAGTGAGGAAAACAAACAAGCGATTCTTCATGAATTGGCAAATAACACAGGAAGTGCTCACAATACAAGACATATGAAACTGTTTAATATTTAAAATATTTTATTTTTTATAGAAGTTTAAGCAATACTGTATAGTGGCTCTTTAATGTGTCGTGACAGATCGCTGTAGCTTCTTCAAGCGGCTCGTGAACCAACATCTCTTCATTCTAGTTCATTTATAGCATTAAATAAACATGAATGGATATCAGAAGGAATGTTGTTTCAAGCGCAGAAAGACGTGGGTACACACAATTTTTGAAGTTCAAGTTCACCAACGTTAATCTACTAACTCCCCTGACTGCTTTGTAAGACAAAATGGCGGATTCTGGGTTATGGTTGGTCAGATCACCTGTCAATCAAACTGCCAGCGAAGGGTCAAATGGTTCAGTTGATTAGAAAATCTTTGTAAAGTTAGCGCTAGCAATTTTGATAATTTTCACAAAATTAGAGCCCAGAATATGTTTATGATTTTTTTGTAATAATATCTAAACATGCAATATATTAAAAGAAATAACAGAGCCTCTGCTTTAAAACAATTTTTTTCTAACTTCATGCGTTCTTTTTTATCTACACTTGAATGTGGGTAAGTTTAATAAAAAAAGGAACATTTAAAAAAAAAAACTGTCTACTGTCAAAGTCTACTTCGGGATTGGATTCAGAACAATGATCAAAATAGATAGATCGAGTCCATCACCACACCCAGAGCTTCACAGTCCTGTACCTCTTCCTGTGTCGACATTTCATTCGGTGACGTTGGGCAGTTTTGATTTATATGCTGATACAGTTGTGTTCAAAATTATTCAACCCCCCAATGCTGTAAATGGTTTTAGAGAATTTAGAGTACATTTGTAATTGAATTCAGAATGAAATCCTACAAGGACTTCTTAAAGAAGCATATGCAACTAAAATGACATCAATTGGTTTTGTAATACAGTAGTAAATGTTTCTTTTGTGAATTCTTCATTGACACAATTATTCAACCCCTTAAAGACTACCACTCTGAAGAACAGAGGTCCATTGAAGTGTTTTCAATCAGGTATTGAAAGCACCTGTGGATGTCAGGGAGCAGCAATAAAGCCTAATAAGCACCAATTAGGCAGCTTTAAAATGACTGTGATACTCAGCTCCTTCTAGACATTTACTGGTGTGGTTACAAACATGGTGAAGTCAAGAGAATGGTCCAGGAAGACAAGAGAAGAGGTGATTACTCTTCACAGGAAGGGCAATGGCTATAAGAAGATTGCAAAGATGTTAAACATACCAAGAGACACCATAGGAAGCATCATTCGCAAATTCAAGGCAAAGGGCACTGTTGAAACGCTACCTGGTCGTGGCAGAAAGAAGATGCTGACTTCGACTGCTGTGCGCTACCTGAAGCGTAGAGTGGAGAAAAGTCCCCGTGTGACTGCTGAGGAACTGAGAAAAGATTTGTCAGATGTAGGTACTGAAGTTTCTGCTCAGACAATACGGCGCACCCTGCGTAATGAAGGCCTCCATGCCAGAACTCCCAGGCGCACCCCCTTGCTGTCTCCAAAGAATAAGAAGAGTCGACTGCAGTATGCCAAAAGTCATGTGGACAAACCACAGAAGTTTTGGGATAGTGTTCTGTGGACTGATGAAACAAAATTAGAACTGTTTGGGCCCATGGATCAACGCTATGTTTGGAGGAGGAAGAACAAGGCCTATGAAGAAAAGAACACCTTGCCTACTGTGAAGCATGGCGGGGGGTCAATCATGCTTTGGGGCTGTTTTGCTTCTGCACGTACTGGGAAGCTTCAGCGTGTGCAAGGTACCATGAATTCTCTTCAGTACCAAGAGATATTGGAGGACAATGTGATGCAGTCCGTCACAAACCTGAGGCTTGGGAGACAATGATCCCAAGCATACCTCCAAGTCCACTAGAGCATGGTTGCAGATTAAAGGCTGGAACATTTTGAAATGGCCATCGCAGTCACCAGACTTAAATCCGATTGAGAACCTCTGGTGGGACTTAAAGAAAGCAGTTGCAGTGCGCAAGCCTAAGAATGTGACTGAACTGGAGGCTTTTGCACATGATGAATGGGCGAAGATACCCGTAGCTCGCTGCAAAACACTTGTGTCAAGCTATGCTTCACGTTTAAAAGCTGTTATAACTGTAAAAGGATGTTGTACTAAGTATTAAGATTGAATGTCACTTGGGGGTTGAATAAAACTGATAATGATGTGAGCAGAGAAAAGACATTTGTGGTTATTTCATTATAAATGTTATGTTATATTTGTCTGACCTACACGCGCCTCTTTGATTTAATTGTAAGCAGGATGACTGAATGATCAAAATCAATGTCAAACCGGCCAAAACAATCAATTTCAGTGGGGGTTGAATAATTTTGAACACAACTGTATATATTTGATGATCACTTTATTTTACATGTGCATTTAAGCAATGCTTCTATCGCTTATTTCTGCTTCTTCTTTGCCTGTGTTTTGATCTGGAGATTCTGCACTCTTTCAGAGGATGTCTAACAGCGCCCCCTACCATATAACATTGATAACACGGATTGCGGGAAAATTCCATCAATGGGCAGTAAAGAGTAATATTAGTTTTAACATGAGTTAATATGTCACACTGAAGGACATGTCAATTTTCCACAAGTATTTCATGTCAACCCGTGTAACAGTGATATATGTATACAGGTATACTGTAGTATGGCTATTTAAATGCTATGCTGTATATTCAGTAGGCTTATATCCTGCTTGTTAATGGGATGGAATTATTTGATGTTAATTCCAATAGAGCTCAGCTGGAATTGCATCAAAGAAAAACCAGAGATGGGAAAAAATAATATGAAGATTTGGTTTGGCACAAACAACCTTTTTTCCCTGTGATTATTGAGCTAACGTTGTACAAATTCCATCCTCCATTGAAATAATAACTGTAAATCTCTTGCCGCCTTTTCTCTTACAAACACTTTACAAACAAAGCTTTTTTTCTTTCTCTCAAGAGAAGTGTAGAAACATATTACCGAAGGGCTCTTCTTCTCCTTGTTCTGCCCTCCTTCCTCTCTTTCTGTCTTTTTAATTATTGAAGAGCATGTTACCTTTCCCAGGGAAATCAATACGGAGCTGCTGTAGCTTTGTCTCTGCTAACACGCCTGTGCTTTTCTCTTTACCCAGCTTGTCCAAACAGCCACACAAACACATACTTAGTTAAGCTGTGCTCAAAAAGTCTCTTTGTTAATTTGTTTCTTTGTTCCGCTTCAGTGAACTTTATCTGTTTACTTAAATGTAATCGTAACACTTACCCACAAACCTCTTTATTTGTTTATCTCTTCCTGTTTCTGTTAGCTTGTATTCTTTACAGGGAAATGACATGGCTTCTCCAGGGATAACAACTGTCATGACTTACCTGGTGTGATTGACAGTTGAGGGCTGTAGGACTGATGTTGGGTGAGGATGACAGTGATGATGAAGATGGTGCAGGTGAAGGTGGACTTTTTTGACGAGCATTGCAAAGAACAGAGTTGGACAGGACGGTGAGACATTTTGGGAGGTAACACACACACACACACACACACACACACACACACACACACACACACACAAAGTATTAAAAATGAAATGGATGTGCAGGGATAGTATTAGTCTGTTAAAAGTATTAACATGCATGTACACACACACACACACACACATTTTTTTTTTCTTACCCTCAGAATGGTGGGACAGGATGAGTAGGTTGACACATGACGCTCCGGCCCCAGAGCCAAAGATAGTGATCCGTTCAGGGTCGCCACCGAAGTGTCCAATATTCTCATTCAGCCAACGCAAGGCCTGGATTTGATCCAAGAGTCCATAGTTCCCTTTAGCAGACTGATCTCCTGTGCTAAGAAAACCTGCAGTTAAGAAAAGGAGAAAAGGAAAAATACAGACAAATTTGTCAATTGATAGCGGTGTTAACTAATTAAAGAGTGTTTCCAGTAATTAAAATACAGCCGATATAAAATAAAATATAAATATGGACCCTTTTCATATTTCCGGGGTTCTCAGAAGCGGAAATCGTCATAGTTGTTTAAACTTATAAATCGGTGAACAAGAGACAGATGACAGCAAACATAATTTTTGTATTCCCATTTGCTTCAATAGCAAAATAAAACATGATATATATATATATATATATACATATATATATATATATATATATATATATATATATATATATATATATATATATATATATATATATGTGCCTTGCAAATTAAAGGAAAGTACTAAAATTACTAAAACAAATGATATAATGATAAATGATATACAGTAAATAAATGAAATAAAATAATATAGATACATTTTTTTTAGAAATTATATAGAAATTAAAAAACCCAAACTAATAAAAATGACTAAATTATTACTTGAACAAAAATTTAAATGAAAACAAAGTTTAAAAATAAAAGCTAATTCAAAATGCTGTAACAGAATATAAATAATACTAAATAACCCTGATTAAGAGTGCAATAATGTCATCATTTTGGCATTGTTTAGCAGTAAAACATCTATAAAATTGAAGTGAACTGCAGGACAGTAGCACAGTAAAGAAGAGAAGAAGAAAGAATGATGGACTGAAAGAACTAAACAAAAACATTTGATTTGGCAAATAACCACTGATCCTATTGAGTCATGTCTGATGATAACAGGTGTGCAAGAATGAGGGTGACAGTTTATTTGAGACATTAGAAAATACAGAGAAGAAAGGAAGAAAGAAAGAAAGAAAAAGAAAGTGAGAGAGTGAGAGAATGAGTGGGTGCTCTAATTTGGAAAAAATTGTTTCATCTGCCTCCAAGTCACCAGAAACTTTACAGATCAAAGTCTGACATGCACACACACGCACAGAAGCATATGATAATATTTCCAGAGCGCATGTAGAAATATTCCACTGGAAATAAAATGCCTGGACCAAACTGCTTCACACACGGCAGTGTACAAAACCAAATGCATTGCTGCCTTGGTGTCAGGTTAGTCAATGACTTAACAGACAGCACTTCTAAATAGCTGTTTCCGTCCAATGTTGCGAATTTATCGCATAAAACATTTTCGACTAAAGCATCCTTTCCATCCAGTGAGTTGACGAGAACAAAATTGTCACTTGCTAATAAACTGGCTCCAAATATCAAGAAAAATGGAAGTTGCTACAGTAGGAGAAGCCACTGTGGGTCTTTTTCGTAAACGACTTGCGCTTCAGAGCACGCAGACGAAACGCAATAACTGTAGCCTTGTTATCTTGCTTTCGGAGGCAGATGCCTGCTGTTTGGAAACGCAGTCATGTAAAACAGTTCTGGGTGGTAAATATATCGGATCATTTTGACGACAGACTTTGGCTCAGGCAATTCAGAATGACCAAAACAACATTTCAGATGCTGTGCAATGAGGTCGGTCTGCTGGTTGGTCCAGTTATGCCATCCCATCCCATCGTCTTTTTTGATGCACATAGAAGAATTTATTAGGTCGTATTCCATCGTAGTTTATGGCCATGTTTTCTTATCAGATCAAAATTTATCCTCCTCAATTGAGTGCATGAGTTTATGTGCATTTTTAGAATTTATGAGCAATTTGCCGTTTCCAACAAGGATTTTTTATGCGATATCCCAAAATGTGGATAAAAATGATTGGAAACATAGTTAATGAACGCAGTGTGGCTTCAAAGGAAAGCTTTCAGAGCAGCTTCCAAGGCACCTAGAGATACATTAAATACCTCCAAACGCACCGGAGAAACTCCTACTTTTGAGTTGGCAGTCATTATTGAAGTCAGAAACAAATAATTAATTTGCATAAAGCTAATGGAGAGTAATTGGCTTTAAATTAACTGACTACAAGCTCTGTCATATAAAAAACTTTAAAGGGATAGTACACAGCAGTGAGTATTGAACACACACACAACGTGAACACATACCCGGAGCAGGGGGCAGCTGTTTTTGCTGCGGTGCCTGGGGTTAGGTGCGAATGGGGGGTTGCCTTCAGGGGCGGACTGGCCATCGGGAGCACCGGGACATTTCCCGGTGGCCTGATGGTCATTCTGGCCTGCCGGCTGCCGCTGTGCTGTCGATCAGACTGACGTGCAATAGGCTGGTATGCAACTGTGAATTAATTGACGCACTTATGAATCTACGAATCAGGCGATCGCGGAGTGAAAATGACACCACCACATGACCCAGCATCAGCGAAGCACTGCCTAATTGGCTATATCCAGAGGCAGGCTTTATCTTGGAAAATTGTGCAAAAAATGGAGAGTAAACGCAATGGAGGAGCAGAGAGGGAACGCATAAAATGGAGAAAAGCCCTGGCCACAGACAAAATCCCAGCCATGTTCGCCGGTAAGGGAACAGGTCGGTCAGAATTATATTTACATAATATTTACTAGGGGTGGAAAAAAAATCGATCCGTTCAGTTCTCCACACTCGGTTCTCCACGCGCTCGGACGGTCCGCTGTTCAACTTAAATCTGACAAAGCATCTGTAATATGGTTTACTATAAATAACACGTAAAACAATCAGGGTTCAGTTAATATATGTTTCTGTTGATGGATGAACATTCTGGGTTCCCAGACATTATTACAACTACAGCGATGAAAAAAAACCAAACAAACCGAACCGTGAAAAAGTTGAACTGTTCCAGCCCTAATATTTACTTAATCATTTGGCAGATGGACGCTTTCATCCGAAGCAACTTACAATAGATAAAATCTATTCTTTATATATATAAAAAAATAATACAAATACATATAATGATAGAAGTTTTAAAAGCGCATCTTAATGACAAACTAGCACATTGTTTTACATACTGTATGGGGATACATAGAGCATTGGAAATATATAAAATATAAATATTTTAACATGTGAATATGTATCTTTTATTATCCCTTCTTAAAATGTGTAAGCCAATTTTATATGTGTCTTTGGTGTGGTAGAATATATCCTCTATTCCTAGTGAGTTTTCGAGGGTTTATTTATTTATCCATTCATATTATGAATGGTCGTCTACCTAATAGGGTTACCCTATAAGTTTAGCAGGCTGGTGGACACAGGAATTTGGTGGTGGTGACTGCAGCAGCAGAGGTGGCCTGGGGTGGAGTCAAATTCCTGCCCTGATTTACTGTCCCAGTCCGCCACTGGGTGCCTTGCTTGCACCTCAGTTGTGGGTAATGAGAGTGGAAGTGAGCGCTGTTCATTCACAGCCGCACCTACAATTCCTGTCGGTACTGAGACTGTGCGTGATGTCGTGAAAACTATAAATGGAAAACTATGAATTTGGCATGGATACACCACTAACAACTTGACAGATAATGATCACAAACAAGTTTACTATAATCTAAAATAAACAATAAAAATGAAAAAATTTTTGGACTAGGAAGCTTTTAGAAATAGAATAATAATCATTAAAAAATACATTTCCTCTAAACTTTGGGGTCTGTAAGATTTTTAATGTTTTTGCAAGTCTCTTATGTTCACTATGGCTGCATTTTTATTAAAGATAAAAACAGTAATATTAAAATTTAAAATAATAGTTTTCTACTGTAATATTTTAATGTCATTTTTTCCTATTTGGTAGTTAAATTTACCATTAAATGGTAGTTTATAACTAATTTACAGCTTTCAACCACTCTATCAGAGACTATTTTCAGTCCGGTTATGGGCTATAAAGAATGACAAGAAGTGCATCTTAGTAAAGAGGATGTTACACAAACACTGAACTCTGATGTGCCTTGATGCCTTCCTATATCCATATACTGCCTGTGAAGGTGCATCTTTCAGCTTTCAGACAGCTGTATTCTCTCTTCTCAAAAATACATGAGCAAAGAACTCTTCTCACCTAAGACCTTTCTGCTGGATTTCTGTGAATATCATGAGACTACCTGAATTCATAAATACTGTGTGATTCATAAGTCTGAGGTTGCTAGGAGATAAGAGCGGTTAGATTATGGTTGTGGAAGGACAGTTAACAACGTAGATTTATCTATCACAGAGTTCAGAGCTTGACAGTGTGACAGCTGTGACTTTGCTATGCATAAAATGACCATAAACAACAACAACAACAACACACCACACACACACACACACACACACGTAGATCCATATTTTATTCACAATATTTCACCATGTTTTTCAGTATAGTGTGGCTTTACAGGTAGATGTTTATTTTTTCAGGATCGATTAAAAGATATTCAAGCTGACAAATTTTACCATACTGACAGTGACCAAAATATTATCAAAGATGGCAATGTCCATAAAACTGAAAGTGACAAGTGAGGGTCAAGTATGGTAGTACATACTTGGAATTTGTCCTCTGCATTTAACCTATCCAAGCTGGTGCACACACATTAGGAGCAGTGAGTAGTGAACACACACACCAGGATCAATGGGCAGCCATTTTGCTGTGGCGCCTGGGTTAGGTGCCTTGCTTCAGGGCACCTCAGTAATTTTTGGTATTAAGAAACAAACCCACAACCTTTGAGTTACCAGTGTGACTCTTTAACTATTAGGCCATGACAGGAGTCCAACTGGGCCGTGAGTTAATCCGTCAAATCTTCATTAACTGACAACAGCTTTTTTTTTTTTAGATCTGGGTGGAGAACGGAGCATTTGAGTGGCGCTTAGAACTCAAAACTGACGGGAGCAGCTCTGACAGTGGAGAACAGTGACTGGATCTAAAACCTTCAGATGACACACAGCTCATAACTTCGTTGCTGTAAGTAACCGAAACCACACATAAAAACCCGCTACACACAGTAGGCACGTGTTGTGCAGCACAGAGCATTTCTCTCTGTCCAGTCCGTTTCACAACTTCACACAACGTGGCCTTTCCGAGAATGAATTTGTCTGTAACTCATTTGCAAATTCATTCATATGAAAATTTTCCATTGACAATTTCTAAATAGTTTTATGTATGATTTCCACAAACTATCGATTTCCTCATGCTTTATGTAAAGGGCCCTTGAAAATGTACTTGGAAACAATTTAGTCTACTTCTTATCTGTTTTTTAATTGAAAGCATAAGGGGCAAATTCACTAAAAAGTTGTGCCAGTTTAACATGCACATGATCCAATGATGGAGTCATCACGCCATTCTATTTGCATAATTTCTTTAGTGAATTGGGTGCTAAAACAACTCAAACAGCACAATGAAATAAACGGTGCTAACAGCGGGGCACAATTCATTCCTAGTGAATAGCGATGTGTACCATTATTCTGACAATTTTTAATCAATTCCAGCCCCTCAATACACGTTAGCATGCAGTCCACATCCACACACAGAATATGAAGAGAGATATTTGGATTATTCCTCAAAGAGCATCAAAATAGACTGTGCAAAAACGTCACATCAAAGAGCGCCAGTAACGGAAATAAGATTATCTGCGGCTGTTAAGATTTATTACGCCATCTTCAGTAGATTTCTCACCGCAGTCAAATCATTGCTTGTACAATGCAACCTCTTGCTCAAACATGTCTGTTGGCCTCAAATCTCCTTGCGAACCTTAAAATAATAAATTTAAATTGTTCTTTTGGCCTGAGCTTTGTGAGCAGCCATTAAAACCACCACAGTCATTACTGAAATTTCACCCCCTAACATCTTCAGCTTTAGATTGATCTTCATTATCATTATTTCTAGGCTCTGTCAGCCACATTATCCAGGAGAACTGTGTGTGTGTGCGCACACTGCTGTCAGTATTTAAAAGACTCTGTAAAATTGGCTCTAAAAGAATCCTCAGCAGAAATTTGGACTGGAAAATAAGATCCCATTTTTCTGATTAGCTATTGTGCTTCTCTCTCTCTCTCTCTCTCTCTCTCTCTCTCTCTCTCCCTCTCTCTCTCTGTGAGTGTGTGTGTGTTGAACTGCACTGAAGACCTTAGGTGACATTTCCTATATTGGCTTTAAAGAGATAATTTGCTTTTTGCAATACAGCACAACCAATTATTTTATATAACCATAATGTTTAATTATACCTACTTTGTCATCTGTGGGTCATTTTCTAAATGCCTGGATTTTAGCAAAAAAAAAAAAAAAAAAAAAGGCTGTAAAACCAGCTGACTTGCTTATTGTCTGATGGGTCATTCATACAGTAAATGTTTTGTTATATATCAGTTATATATCTTGACATAGTTGATATATATATATATATATATATATATGAACATAGTTGATATTTTACTACAATATTCTAACTAAATGTATCCTAACTAAATGAACATGGGGTACATTTTTAAATCATTACACTACTTTGAGCAGATGTTTCTGTATTTGTCATAACCCCTGGTGCAGTGAAACTTCTGACATCGAAAAACTGGTGATTCGTTAAGAAATGTTCCTTCATTTTTTCCTTTCCCTCATTGAAATGTTTCAAACAAAATGTGTTTTCTTGGGCTTTTTCCATCTTATTTATTAATTTGTTACTTAATGTCACTTTCCACTAGTCTTTTGTAATCTTCCTTTAAAAGAGCTAGTTCCTTAATCACATCCTGCCCTAGGAAAGGACAACATCATGTCAGGCGGTAAAACAACAGCATAAACTAAGTATTAGTAATGCATTTAGTTTGATAACTCTTAAACATTTCATTCTTTATTGATACAATGACAGACAACAATACCTACATTTCAAAAATGTTAAAAATATCAGTTCTAAAAGTCAGCTCTGCTAACTTTCAATCACTCAGCTCTTTCATCCTGTGAGATTCCATTCTGTTAGGCATCTTGCAGTGTTCTTGTAGTCGTAGCCTTTCACATAAATTTATCCTTGACACAAGAACACACGAATATAGACCAATTTGGAGCAAATAATTTGCGTCACTAGTGGTGGCAGAAAAATAGCGGTAAAAAGCGGTGTAAAATCCACAGAATAAGAGAAAAGTGTGTCGCTGTGCCTTTGGATGTCAGAATCGGAATGAAAAAAATATAGTCTTCATTATTATAGAATATTCTTTTTGAAAACACCCTATGAAGCTAAACTGAGATGTTTATGTTGCAAGTCACAGAATGGACTGATGAATCTGGGAATGATTAGTCTATAATTAAAGCATGAATTTGATGTAAACAGTAAGTCTACATAATATTCACTTATGAAGTTCATAGGGGACATATACGTAGTTACAGCATGAAATAAAATTTAAACCTATAAGATTTTACGTAGATAACTTTTCAACATAGCCTATAACATTTTTATTTCACAATTCTGACTTTTTTTCATGCATTTGCGAGTTTACATCTCCCAGTTCAGACTTAATAATCCGCATTTGTGAGTTTATATCACAATTCTAAGGGGGAAAATTCACAATTGAGGGATATAAACTTGCAATTCTGAGGAAAAAAGACAGAATAACAAGAATATCTCACAATTCTGTTTTTCCTTCTAAATAATGTGAGAGATAAACTCAGATTTGCAAGAATTAAAAGTCAGAATTGTGAGATATAAACTCAAAATTAACTATTCTTTTATTCCATGGATTCCACAGACTGCTACAGCAGAACTGTCATTTTCTGCCACCAGGTAGTCTCCGCCCACAAAAAACATAATCGCTGTTGGCAAACACAAAATTGATCTATACAGTTTTTCATGAGTTTTAAAGACACCTCATAACAGGAATGATCCAGCTGCTCTTATTTGGCCTCCTAAACTCTTAAAAGTAAAGGTTCTTTATCAGTGGTTCCATGAAGAAACTTTTTCCATCCATGAAACTATGAAATTTTTAAAATGTTCTTTAAACTACAAAAAATGGTTCTGTAAAAACTCAGAGGAACCAAAAATTGCCATCACTGCAAAAAAAAAAAAAAAAAAAAAAAAAAATCCTTTTTGGAACCTTTACTTTTAAGTGTACCATATTGCCAATTTATATGGCAAGATTTGACTGATTTACATGTTTGCATGTGCATTGAAATGTTGATATAAATGCCAATGTAAAAAATTACCTAAAAATAAATGCAAAATTATCAGCGTAATCTCATGCGGTACTTAATTAATTGAACATCAGCAGCAATGCACTGTGAATTTTTTTAATTCACAACTGCTTGGTGACAACATACCGTGAGCAAGTGGGTGTTTATGTGTTTTTGTTGCTATTATGTGCAGTTGCTCGCAGTTTTCTGCTGTGATTCCCACTCTGCTTGCAGGGACAAGACTGAGAAAGACACACACACGCACACACAGTCTCACATACACACACATGAAAGAACAGATGGAGGAGATAGACACATGAGACTGCTATAGAAACTGTTCACTGAAAGTAAGCACAGAAATGTGTGCATGTTTTACTGTTCCGTTAGAAAGACATTTGAACCTAAATGATAAGCTGGGATCTCTTTCTTTTGCTTTCTGTTTGATTTTTTCTTTTCTTCTCTCCCTCCATCTTCCATTTGCTCTCATTTGTTGTGCCCTCACACACTCTACTGGCCCTCCTGCCCAGGGTAATGGGGGATGAAATAGGGGTGACAGTGGGCATTTGTAGTCCGGCACTGCATGATGGAACACAGAAACACACAAACACTCAAACACACACCTCCACAGGTGCTCTAAATGCCAGTAAGGCCGCCACAGTCTGTGTGCAATATCAAGGCTTTAGAAAAGAGTAAAGATGTAATGCATTTAAACACACTCCATAAAAAAAATACAACACTTATTTAAACACAAAGTGCCAGGCTTACACAGCTCAAGAACAGATGTGCTTGCTGTATAAGCAATGTGTAAATGTGTCAGGGCCGTATGCCATTCAGAACTGAATTGACATTTAAATTTCAGTTCAGGGCCTGAATTTGAATTGACAGAACTGTAATTGCATTTTGAGTGCAAGAAAGTATATTAAAGTGGTCATGAACTGCATTATTTTATTGTTTTATAATGCTTCATGGGGAGCACTAATAATATTAGTAAGGTTTTTACATCAAAAATTAAAATTTAGAAATAAAAGACATTTTTCCTACCCTAATTTTAGTCCTTTTATTTGAAGGGGCTAATTTGCTCTGTTTTAATTGGTGTGTCTGCTGTGAGACTTCAGTGTAAATGCCCACTGCTGTGATTGGTTAACATCTTTGCCTATGAATCAGCTAAGTATTACTCTCTCTCGAAAACTTTTAGCACATTTTTACTATTACAGCTCACAAGGTTAACTGGTTAACGGGATAAGTGTTGATTGTAGCATTACCTTTAGATCTATGGAATTATATTTAGATCGTGGCATGAAAGGTTGCAGTGATGAACATTGTAGCCGATAACAGACATGTTGATGAACGCATGAAAACAGTGATCTCGTCATTGCAACTCAATTTCTACACACTAACGAATCGCTTTCATGTGAATAACGCTTTCATCACAAATAACAGTGCAAACGCAATGGACCTAAGAGATTTGTTGAATAAAATGGGAGTCTTGCTGTCCACTGATAAACTCGCGCCTGTTTGATTGACAGATCCCGCGATTGTAAAGAGAGCGCTCTTTGATCAGTTTCTATGTATTATTTAATCAATGTTTAAATAACAGATTATTTTCACCCTACAGAGAGAATTGACGTGAAGTTGTCTGGTTAGTTACTGCTTTGATTTACTGACACAGACCAAGAATATCTGACTGTATATGAATCATTACATATAAGATCAGGCATTAGAATTAATACAGTTACTTACATATTGTTGCATTACTGTCGGGTACATATTGTAAAAGTCTGTTTGCAAAGCTTGCGCCAAAGTGCGATTGATTTACCAAAGAATCTACAGTGAAATGTCCCAAATACAAATAAATAATAATCAACTGAGACATTCACATTGTTGAAAATAAATAACCATATTCCAAGTAGTATCGCTCTTCTCTCCTAGTCATCTCGCAAGCCAGTGGGCGGGGCTAACGTTGCAATGATGAAATAGATGCTGATTTCTTCTGCAGAGGCAGCGTTTCACCTATCTATGATTGGCACATTCCGGGATGAGTCGTTCGCTGGGCCTGGCGTCATTAAACGCTTGTTTTGGACTAACAAGGAAGTTTTCTGTTCTGAAACTTTCTGGACATTCTTATATGATGACCTCTTACATATCAAAAAGCTCAAGGAAAAGTTGATTTCTCAATTCATGACCCCTTTGAAATGATTTGTGAAGAATTTTATATTACTGTTAACATTAACAAGAATAGCAAACTTTGTAAAGCAAACATTAAATATATTTGGGCTTGACAAAGTTTGGTCTAAAAGTTTAGAAACAGTATAAAACCCATTTAAGTTGGAGGTTTACAGGCAGAAAAACTAGATATTGTTTCCTGTCTATAAACTTCAAGGGTTTTAAACAGAAAACTCTGTGACTCAGTAAATCAAATACATTTTATTTTAAGATGAGAGGACTGTGGGTGAAACTGAGGATGGTTAATGATTAATAATTAACATTCTGGCTCCTTTGTGTTTAACAGATGGCGCTTGAACCATAAATACCATCTCTTAGAATTCCTGACTCTGTCTTTCTCTGTCATCTCTGAACTTTTGTGCATTACTGTCAAATTTTGTTCCGCAGTGTGAGAGACTGACTCTCTGTGACCGCTTCCCTGAGAGTGTCCAGGCAGCATCATGCTTCAGTGGTTGCATGACTTCCTGTGATCCCACGCTGCGTTTCCTCCCACAGCTCAGAACTTTCCCACCTCTTTCTGTTCACTTTCATGGCACTCAAGCCAACGGCGGCTCAAGCACTCAAACAAATCTTTTTCCACTCATACCCTTTCACTCTCTCCCCTGCTTTCTTGCCTTGCAGCATAATTAAAAAATGCAAATGATATGATAAACTACAATTCATTTTGATGATGCAGATTGTGGCCGTTTGAGTTGAATCGAATGTGGAGAATATTTGAATAAATCTGTCTGATATCAGCTGTGTGTGCTGATAAGCATGAAATGAACAGGGCCAAGACTACCAGGCTACATCTGTCTGGTGTAAAAAGGTGGAGGATCTGGACATGTCTGGAAAGTCAAAGGGTCAGAAGAGTATCATATTCAGGTAAAAGTGTCAAGAAAATTCTGGGTTATATATTATATACCTAAATCATAGACGATTTATAGAATTCAAAAATTATGATAATACGAGAACAAGAATTGTTTTGCATTGCAGTAATGAGAATTTGAGGGAGAAATATGCTTAATTGTCATGCTTTATTTTATTTAAACAAAATATAAATTCTTATTTCTGTCTTTTGATTTAGGAAGGACATATGACCTGGATATTTTCTTAAAAGGTTTCACAATTTTGCCCATTATTTACATGAAGTGGACAGTGGCCCATACAGTACATCCACAATTTCCTATAAAGCCATATAAGCCTCCTCTTCGTCTGTCTCTAAATTTGCCCTGAAAAAAGCTGCCAGTCAAAATTGCCATCGGTTCAATGATGGAAGTGAAAGCGATGAACTCATGCATTCATAACTCACACTATAAATAAATTAATACAATAAATTATACATTAATGTCATAATGTTTTTTCTTCCTTATTGGGAAAATTTCAGCAAGGAAAGAAAGAGAGAGATGCACTCTCACACAATGCCTGAACTCCTGTTGAGCCTTTCAGAATTTCACAAAACCTTCATAATATTTTGCAACTGCCTGACATTTATTAATAATCATCTATAAAAACTAATGGCTCATAAATACAGATTAGAATCCCACTGTTTCATATTTCTATGGTAATACTTTACATTGTCTAACCAGATGAGAAAGACAGAGAGAAATATAAAGAGAAAAAATCTGCTTAGCACGGAGAAAATGTGCTAGACGATAAAGAGCCTGGTTGCCAATTCTGACAAAGAACTGCCTGGTTAGACAGGAAGAGAGTGTCTGATCGACATGTAAATTTGCATTTATCGGAAAGAAATGATACCACAAAAATAGACTGTGAAAAAAAAATCAATTTGAATTGCAGCATGACGGTCTCCAGGAATGGTTGCATAAAGAATGTCTTAAAAATAGTGGAAAATGCATACAGACTCTGATCAGATATTTCTAATTGTCCAAAGGTAATTAGTCACATTTACTAATATAGCGCTTTTTACAATGCAGATTGTGTCAAAGCAGCTTGATAAGTACATGGTATTCAGTATTTAAAGTGGGGCATTTCATCATCATAAGCTCTTGTTGTTTTACCTCGATACTTTGTAAAGATGTAAAAACAAAACAAAAAGCAACAACCCTGTGTGCCCATAATCCCGAAAGCTGCTTAAAATCAACTGGTCTTAAACTTTAAATGTTGAGTCAGTAGCCTCTTTCATACAGCAATTTCAGTAAATACCAGAAAATTAATTCACACATCAGTACCAAAATACAGGTAAACACATTGACAGGTAATGTCAATCATTGGAAATTACCTTTAAATTATGAACCGTTTTCTTCATCCACCTGGATGAGGAGAAGCACTTTAGTTACATTTTCGTTTTTTTACTTCTGAGTGACAGGCATGAGGGGATGATCACACAGAACTCGGTTTTGCTCTAAAAACATGGGACACATAATAGCTGCTATATTACTGCAGTTACTATAATACGCAATAGTAACTGCAGACTGAAGAATGTAAAACAAAGGCAGAGTCTCGAGTGTGAGACGCTTCTTAGGTGCTCCTACATCAGTGTTATCATTTCCCTCTGATTTTAGGGATAAGTTTAGGGTAGAGTTAGGTTTTGAGGTAGGGATTACATTTTCAGACAAGAATGTTGTTCCAGGATCAACAAAATATGTTGACCCAGGAACATCAGGAAGTGGCAATGTAACAACTCCTCATACTGAGAAAACGCCGAAACTGTTTACACATGATCTCTTAACAGTAAGTTACCAGTAAAGACTGTGTGTGTGAAAGGGGCTAGTAAATATAGACTTTGCTCTATAGGTGAAGGAGACTTGTTAGGAGAAAGAGAGACTGAATTTGCATAAACTTTTCTGCATAGGAAGTTTTCAAGGGAGTTTTTTCAAAATACTGAACACATTTTCTGGAGTTTCTTTAATGTGTTTCTTACTCCGCATCCGTTTCTCTTTTCTCCCTCTCTCTTTATTCTGCAGTGTGCAGGGTTTGGATAGTTGGCTTCTGGGAGATTCTTGAGTTTTTGTGTTTACCCACTGCGTGTGTAGGGAACAGCGCAATGCACCAGTGCTACCTGAAAACACACAGTTATACACACTTTCTGTCTCTATTTCTCACAGACAAACAGAAACAATCTAATACAGACACTCAGTAGACTCAACCTCAATCTTTTCAGGATTGACACCCAAGTATCTCTGTGTGTGAGTGTAAGAATGAGACCTTTAACTTTAAGTAACTTTGAAACTACATGTCAACTACTAGACTTTTAGGTTAGGTTAGCATCAGTAGAATAAGTTGACTTGCAGTTGCAGTTGCAAAGTTATTTACAGTTAGTAGAATGTCTGTTGCCAGAGCATCAAAATAAAGTGTTCGCAGATATTAAAGAGACAGTCTACTAATACTCTAATGAGAGTTAGTTGACAAAGTTACATACAGTTGTGTTCAAAATTATTCAACCCCCCAATGCTGTAAATGGTTTTAGAGAATTTAGAGTACATTTGTAATTGAATTCAGAATGAAATCCTACAAGGACTTCTTAAAGAAGCATATGCAACTAAAATGACATCAATTGGTTTTGTAATACAGTAGTAAATGTTTCTTTTGTGAATTCTTCATTGACACAATTATTCAACCCCTTAAAGACTACCACTCTGAAGAACAGAGGTCCATTGAAGTGTTTTCAATCAGGTATTGAAAGCACCTGTGGATGTCAGGGAGCAGCAATAAAGCCTAATAAGCACCAATTAGGCAGCTTTAAAATGACTGTGATACTCAGCTCCTTCTAGACATTTACTGGTGTGGTTACAAACATGGTGAAGTCAAGAGAATGGTCCAGGAAGACAAGAGAAGAGGTGATTACTCTTCACAGGAAGGGCAATGGCTATAAGAAGATTGCAAAGATGTTAAACATACCAAGAGACACCATAGGAAGCATCATTCGCAAATTCAAGGCAAAGGGCACTGTTGAAACGCTACCTGGTCGTGGCAGAAAGAAGATGCTGACTTCGACTGCTGTGCGCTACCTGAAGCGTAGAGTGGAGAAAAGTCCCCGTGTGACTGCTGAGGAACTGAGAAAAGATTTGTCAGATGTAGGTACTGAAGTTTCTGCTCAGACAATACGGCGCACCCTGCGTAATGAAGGCCTCCATGCCAGAACTCCCAGGCGCACCCCCTTGCTGTCTCCAAAGAATAAGAAGAGTCGACTGCAGTATGCCAAAAGTCATGTGGACAAACCACAGAAGTTTTGGGATAGTGTTCTGTGGACTGATGAAACAAAATTAGAACTGTTTGGGCCCATGGATCAACGCTATGTTTGGAGGAGGAAGAACAAGGCCTATGAAGAAAAGAACACCTTGCCTACTGTGAAGCATGGCGGGGGGTCAATCATGCTTTGGGGCTGTTTTGCTTCTGCAGGTACTGGGAAGCTTCAGCGTGTGCAAGGTACCATGAATTCTCTTCAGTACCAGGAGATATTGGAGGACAATGTGATGCAGTCCGTCACAAACCTGAGGCTTGGGAGACGTTGGACCTTTCAACAGGACAATGATCCCAAGCATACCTCCAAGTCCACTAGAGCATGGTTGCAGATTAAAGGCTGGAACATTTTGAAATGGCCATCGCAGTCACCAGACTTAAATCCGATTGAGAACCTCTGGTGGGACTTAAAGAAAGCAGTTGCAGTGCGCAAGCCTAAGAATGTGACTGAACTGGAGGCTTTTGCCCATGATGAATGGGCGAAGATACCCGTAGCTCGCTGCAAGACACTTGTGTCAAGCTATGCTTCACGTTTAAAAGCTGTTATAACTGTAAAAGGATGTTGTACTAAGTATTAAGATTGAATGTCACTTGGGGGTTGAATAAAACTGATAATGATGTGAGCAGAGAAAAGACATTTGTGGTTATTTCATTATAAATGTTATGTTATATTTGTCTGACCTACACGTGCCTCTTTGATTTAATTGTAAGCAGGATGACTGAATGATCAAAATCAATGTCAAACCGGCTAAAACAATCAATTTCAGTGGGGGTTGAATAATTTTGAACACAACTGTATAGTTGAAGAACGTCTAAAGTGGACTATTGAAATGAGGTGTTAACGTAACTTCTTTCCATTTCATCTGAAAAAATAAATTAAAAAAAAAGGTAAATGCTGGCCATGCTGGTGTTTAGATGGTTGGCAAGCTGGCCTCTCAATCTGACCAGCTGAAAGTGCCCAAAGCATTAGCATTATAGTGATTAGTGTTAAAGTAAACCCCAGGAATTAAGACTTGTATGGCTTAATATAAGGTAAATGATGTCTCTACTGAATGTAGTAGAAAACCCATGAAAGATTTGCGTTATATTAATTGAGCGTCTTCGATGTTTTCATCCTCACTAATTTTGCACTTTGGCTAAAATTGAAAAGGCTGATCGGGTTTTAAAAGGAACCTTGGGTATTAAGACTTGTATGCCTTACTAGATTACCGTTGCCCCAAAGTATACAGATGAAAATGTATCAAAGGCATCAAGGCTAAATTGGAGAGAACAAAGATGAGAGTCTTTAGGAAGATTTATTCGTTCACATTCTTCACAACTTCCCATTCTTTTCTCCTCTTCTTATCGCTAGGAAAGCAGTGAAGTCTTGCATTGCATCTCTTGTTGCCCTTCGATTGAAAATTACAACCAAAAGCTGCACAATCATATTGTATTTTGCGCTGTGTTGCGATAACAATAGCAACAGGGTAGAGTCAATGGCTGTTGACGTCATCGGCGTAGAATACACTGTGCACCTAAACAAAATGGCGCCCCATTGTCGAAAAAATATAAAACGATGTGGATTTTTTAAATAACGTAAATCTCTCATAGGTTTTCTACAACATATTTCAGTAATAGACACCATTTATGTGATATTAAGCCATACCGGGCATTCACTTAACAGTGTATCAGTAACTGTAAAGTAATAGAATCAGTGCCATAACAATGACACAACAGCAATAGCGTCGGATATATTTCTAGAAAAAAAAATGATGAGTAAGAGATGGAAAAAGCAGAGACTCACTGGGAGAGTGATGAGAAGAACACACAAGGAGGAAGAGACAGAGAGACAGCAAGAAAGAGAAGTTCTCATATTTATTTGATGATGGAGAAGAGGCTTTTACTGGCAGGTGTAAAGAGCCCTCTCCTCTGTAAGAGAAACAGTCCCAGATAGACAAAGAGCTAAAAACATTCATCTCTCTTCATACTGCACACACACACACACACACACACACACACACACACTGTTCTCATGGTCTATTTCATTTATTTTTTAACACAAAATATGATATTTCCTTACAATATCTCTCAGCTTGAGAAAACATTCAATCTCCCGTATGAAAAGTCTTTCTTTCATGGAGGGAAGGGTGTGGCCTCAAAATTAAAGGCGCAGTAAACCATTTCTGAGAAATATTGAAAGCGGACACCACAACACACGTGTAGCCAATCAGCAGCAGGGGGCGTGTCCACTCATGATTGGGCACAATGAAGGGAGGGGTGTTTGTTTGGGTTGATTTCAAATATCAACAGTGTTTTTCAGAAATCGCTTACTGCACCCTTAAAGGTGAATGATGCAAACGTGGCGCCAGCAGAAGTCACTCTTAATTAAATAAATAATAAAAAGTGACTTTGTTGAAATTCATAATACATGGAACAGTTTTGACAGCATGTTGTTTGTTAAGTTGCTGCATAGTGATACAAAGATCTGTTGGGTGAAGTGGACATAGCCGTGCTTTATTGTGAATAAAAGATGGCTATTGACCAATCAGCATCAAGGACCGGAATGATCTGTTTTATAATAAGGGTTCCACTGCTGCTGGAAGGCCAGTCATGGCAGCCACAGTTCACTGTTGCCTGGCAACCTTCCAAAGCTGCTGCAAAGAGACTTGCCTGTGCTGTGACGAGACAATTCTGGTCTGTCTACATCTGTTTGTGTCCTTCTCTCTGTGACTCAGTATCTCTCTGTGAGTGTGTGTTTATGTGCATTTGTGTGGCACATGTTCCTCTCTAGAATGGCACACATGTGAGTATATGAATATGTGCTTGTGAGTCCATTTGTTTGTCATGAATTTGCAGCTTCAGGTAAGCAGCAGATACCAAAAGAGATAACAGTGATTAAAAAAAAAGTGATAGAAAACATGGAGAAAGATTCATCAAGATGGAGGAGAGAGTAAATGTGTTGAGCAGGAAGACGGCATCAGGAGTGATTGAAATAGACAAAGATAAACACAGAAAACAAAGAAGGAGAGAAAACAAGGTGAGACTAAAACACACAGAACGTGATAAACATCAAGATGGAGAGTGAAAAAAAGGGTAAATAAAATAAAACTAGCTGGGTTCACATATTTTTATGAGAATATTGAGATAGAGCACTTGCTAAAAGGAAACACCAAGATGTGAATTCAATTTCCAAAATGCTCATAAAAATGTATACAGCAAGTTGAAGTGGATTTTTTGATTTACTGATAAACTATATTGAAGAAAAAAAAAAAGATCAAATAAATTCATCACTTGTAATGAATTCTCAAGTAATAATTTCAGCAGCAAAAGAAATTCATTCTTTTAATGATATGTTTTTATAATATTTGTAATTTATGATGAATAGTTAAAATAATTTATTTTGATTGATTTATCAATTTATTAAATTAACTCAAAATATTTTGCTTTACTAAAAGAACATACTTGGCACATACTTGGATGGAAACATAGGTTGTGTCTCAATCAGCTCCCTAGTTCAGTAGTTAGCGCACTGATCAGGGAGTCAGCCAATTTAAGGGCTATCTCAATGGCAAAATCCTTCAAAGTTTGCTCCCTAAAAACTCCCATAATGCACTGTGGAAATCAGGATGCATCAAAGCTCACTACGTTCCCTTAACAGACGTTTTTAAGCACAAAAAATCACACGAGCCAACTCACTACACATCATGACCCGCAAAAGATGTTTTAAAAAACAAAACGTTATTTAATTGTTTCAGCATAAGCATACAAAGCTAGACAGGTAATGAACATAATCTAGCAAATATTTATAATCAATTTACATCTGAAATGTTGCAAGGATATATAACAATCATAGTATTTTTATCATAATGTACTTTTAAATAACAAACAAACAATGTCAGAAGGATGTTTCTAGTTCATAAACGCCAGTACTGAGGTTGTACAACAAAAACATCATCAGTGTCCCAATGTGTATGGAGCCAGGGTCCTTTATGTACCAGTGCCCAAATTCATGTACACGATATAATGGTTCATAACATAGGGAGCTGATTGAGATGCCCACAAAGTGATGTAAATGACAAGCAAAGACTCTGGAATGGAATACTATGGTAAAATCTGTGCAGCTCAAATGCTACTCCTAGATAACTAAAATCTGTGAGTCTGTGACACCATTCTGGGCTAGTTTTTTAGTATTTGACAGGCAGTGTGTGTGTGTACTTCTCTTGAGCTCCATCTATCATTCTCCACACACACACACACACACACACACACACACAGAATAATATTGCGTTTTGAAATGATGGAGCTCACTTCATGCTTTATAAAACAGATTTCCCCCCAACTTCTTCTTTATGAAAATTAAAAATTCGACATATTTCCCATCAATCTAATATTTCAAACCAGAGACTCATTACTCCACTAATTAGTACATTGAATATCTCATTTTCACCAAAATATTAAATCATGCTCTGATTATAATGAGAAAATTATGATACGATCATTAAATATGCTGATGGTACTGATTATTCCAGAATGAAAAAGGCTCCATTTGTTCAATATCCAATCAATGTGTGTATGAGAGAGAGCAATATGGACGCATTCATCATCCCTTGCATTAGGCTCCTTTTATGCGTGTACACATCTTACAGCACTCTCAGAAACAAATTTATTGGTATTATTATTATTATTAGCTGCAAGCTAGTGAATATGCATCTCAGTGTTGAGCTGAAATGGCAGGTTTGGGATGAATAGCTGGAGATTGGCGGCCATGATCTTATCTTGCCTCCTAATTACCATGCGGCAGTCAGACAGCCTTATCCAGCCAATGGCATTACAGCCTGCCTCATCATATTCATAAGCTGATTTGAATATGGATTTATTCGTGCAAAGGCTCAAAATCCCCAGGCCTTAAATGCTGACTAGCTACAAGTGATTCCAAAAATTAGTCATCCATGTTGAAAAGCAGCAACAATGCATTTTATTTACTATTTACTATACTTTTGTGTTTGTGATACTCAATGAGAGTAATGCAGACAGATTTGTAGGAGGCTCAGTAATTCAGTTCTTTGACAAAATTGGAAAAAAGCAAGTGACAGTTCAATTACTGTGATGGCAGAAGCACTCGAACATGCTCCCTTCAACAATGTTTGGAAGAAACTCCATAGATATTCAGTAAACAAGTGTCAATTTCTTTCAAACATTGCCAGTTAAACATGTCAATTTTGGCGTGTATTGCAATCCATGCCACTTTTGAGAAGTTGGATGAGATGAGTTGGTGGTAACATGTGTGACAATCTCTCTTTAAATCTTACTTGCCAATGCCACCACATTAAGAGCTGCTTATAATGGAAGTTGGAGTGAAAAGATTTCTTCCTCTCTCATAATCTTTCTCGGCTTTCTCTCATGTTATCGTCCATCAAGCGATAAGTAAATCTCAAGCACATCTCAGTTCTCTCAAACGAGAAAACCTTCTGTGCATCAAGGGCATCTTTGACACTGAGACAACATTTCAGTAACATTTACATCGCATAGACTAACATATCTATGTATCTCAGTCTTAAACAATGAATCTGCAGAGTAGTATGTGTGTGTTGCATTGTGTTGATAAGAGAGAATCACACTGTGCCGAATAATATCTTATCTGTGATGTCAACGGTAGGAAAGAAAAAGACCAAATGCTCTGATTAGTTATTGCAGACTGTGTTTTTGTACAGCAACAGCCTCCAACTCCAGGCCTCAGCCATTACAGAATGGGACAGAGAGAGAATGAAATGGAAAAAGAAACAAAAGAGGAACAAAAATGAATGGAGAGTCTAACAATAAGAGTAAAATGTGGTAAATGGAGAAAAATGAGAAATAAAAAGGCAAATGAGGCAAGTTAATGAGTTGGACGAGTCCTGGTTGCCCTCAGACAAAGAGGAAGTTGCCGTGGTATATGCAAATGCTGGTAATAAGACAGACATTGATTTATCCGTACGTGCAGGGGCTCTGCTCTGAGATGCCCATTCCTCATTGAACTTCTGTCAGACACTCGGGACATTGCAAATGAGCGATATTGCGGTGAGTCATAATTCACTTCACGGCGAGAGTTGACCTGGAGCATATGTAGCATGCAGATAATCACAGGTAATGCAATTTTCAATGCAGATTTTGCAGAGGAAACACTGGGTTCTGACTTATCTAGAAGAATCAAAGACTCACTATGCACAGAGCTGCTCTGCAGCAGTTAAAACAACTTCAAAGCGATCGACAAATATCAAACACACGCAAACTCAAATCATTAGGGGGAAAAATGCTTTAATCGAATAGGTGCTGATGTCTGATATTTTAGCCCTGACTCCACAGCCCCTTAGGTGTCTTTTGGTAAATAAATCACAAGTTTAATCCCATCTTCACAAGTGCAGCTAAAATCTCTCTCAGCCAAATGAAGACTCGTGTCCTGCCGGGGGTCCCAAACTTCAGATGGGTGCGTCTTCACATGCTTGGCTGACCTGTTCTGCCTCAAAGGATACGTGTACATCTTTAACTCCTGTGGTGTGGTAAATGCGCTCCAGGTACTAAGGGCTTTTCCGATGCCCTGTACTGGTCAATTCCGTATTTGACTCATGTGGATTGTCATTTGTTTCCATTCCATTGAAACAAATTACTCTTAAAAAGAATTTGTTGCTGGTTCAGCCTTATAATTTCTTGAGTAAGCAATGAGAGAACAAACATTTGTTGGGACGTGGTGTTAAATGGATAATTCAGACAAAAATGAAAATTCTTTCATCGTTTGAAAAGTCACTGTGGTCCAAAACAACAATGAACACCCATTGACTTCCAATGTATGGACAAACTTTTTTTTGCCTCAAAATACCTTCTTTTGTGTTTCACAGAACAAAGACACAGGTTCGGAACATCGTGAGGGTGAGTAAATGATGAAAGAACTTTCATTTTTGTGTGAAACATTTCTTCAAGTCCTTTGGAATAAAGCCGACACATACGAGTTTTAGGCAGAAATGCACCTTCTCCTGAGATCATTGCTCATAAATGCTCCATCTGAAATAATAGATGTACTAATTGCATTTTCCGAGCTCTTGATTTAATATGTGCTATCACCTACTAAGTGTTACCAGGGCAGTGGTATTTAAACTGGCACAGCCCATTTGCACATGACATTGTGTGAGTGCCCGATTTGGTCCTGAGAAATGAGATGTGGTTGACAGCAAGCTAATGAGAGAAACATCTGGGACTTGAGAGTGTGAAAGGGAAACTCTTGTTCTCTTCATAGGGTTCGATTGCAGGTCCCTGCCAAAATAGCACTCCATCTGGCCCAAGCTGTCAGCCAGGATGAACCAATGTGTTTGTAGAAGAAGAGACAGTGTGAGAGAGGATATCCAGTAAGGACAAATGATAATATGTCCTTATGATAACTACTCAAACATTTCATTAGTTAAACACAATTGCATTCAAATAGTGATGCTCAATTCACAAGTGAACCCAATTCACAACAAATTAAACTTAAAAAAAGGTATAATTTAGACCTGTACTATTGTACTGTTGACATGAGCTGTTCTGGCAGATGTACAGTATGCAAAACCATAGACAGAACAAAATGTACCAACGAAAGTTTTATCAAAAACGGAGTCCCATAATTTAAGTGAAGTGGTTATGAATATATTTGCAACAATGTTACTGAATTAAATATGTGAAACTAATCTGTTAAAATGTGTTAAAATTACCATTCAATAAAGCAGCTGAATTTTCTTGAAATGACACTGACGTTCCAAGTTAGTCAGACACTTACATTTACATTTAATCATTTAGCAGATGCTTTTATCCAAAGCGACTTGCAAATGAGGAGAACAAAAGAATGCAAGAAATAAAGCTCCACAGATTGTGTCGCAAAAATTAGGTAACATATAATCCTGTCACTAATTCTCTCTCTCTCTCTATATAAGCATGTTCAGAATATGCATGTGAAAGTTCAACTTGAAAAGGTTTAAGATGAAAACAATAGAGAAAACGATTAAAGTGCCTTGTAGGGAAAGAACAAGATGACAGGCAGGTAGACATTTCAGATGAGAGAGCGAGTAAGCAGCTCTTTATTTATACTTAATGCTGTGTTCACACTACCAGCGACAAAGTGACACAATCCCATTCATTTTGTTGTGCAACCTTAATGTTATGAAGCGGCGAGAATACTTTTTGTGCGCAAAAACCAAACAAAAATGCTGTTTACATTGTATAAACAGTGCAGGCTTCTGTGTTGTACGTCCGAACGGCGACTCAATATTGAACGATGCTGTAAACGTGAGCAGCGCGGCGCCTGAGTGTGATGCTGACGCAGGAGCCGGCCAATAATGATTTGGCGTTCGGACGTACAACACGGAAGCGGTAGACTGTCTGTACAACGAAAACAGTATAGTAGACTGACAGGGGAGAGACAAAATTGTTGAATAAAGTTATTTTTGTTTTGTTTTTGCTTTATAAAATTAAGGTTGAACCACTGTAGTCACATGGACTGTTTTAATGATGTTTTTACTACTTTTCTGGATCTTGAATGATGGTAATTATGTTGATTTCTATGGGGGATTAAAAAAAACTCTCGGATTTCTTCAAAAATATCTTAATTTGTGTTCCGAAGAAGAATGAAAGTCTTTCAGGTTTGAGGGTGAGTAATTAATGACAGAAGTTTTATTTTTGTGTGAACTAACCCTTTAAGCATTTTATGTACTAATTCCATTTATATTTTTCCTTCCAAAATGTTTGTTTGTAGTGGCAAGAAAACTGATTTGTTGCCTTCAACATGGAGTTACATCCGTGAATGTCAATCATATATGTTACTAGGCACTAGCGATCTCACTTCCAGCCGCTGGCGATATGCAGTGTGATCGCAGCTTTATACGGAAGCTAAATAAAAACTATCTACCTCATTACTTATGTGTGCTGCAATACACAACTCCTCAAAACATTTTTACCCCAAACAACCCCCAGAGTATTTCACACCATGGACACAGTAATGATGGCAGTGTGGCATCCGTGAATATAGTTTACATATACAACAAAGCTATCAAAAATGAGCTCATTACAAAAACACAAAAAACAGGAAAGAACTGCATATGCATATGATTTTGAAATGGGCAAAACCCTGTGCAAATCTGTGTTTTGCTTAAACCTTTTTTGTCCTTGATTTAATAAAACAGTTTACGGTGTTTACATGATCTTGCATGTTGGGTTATGACATGTAATCAGCTCGGCCATGTAAATGCACTCAAAAACATAAAGTGATTTTTCAACTGTACTCAAAGCAGCTCAGAGTGAGTTCCTTGGACATTATGTCTCTAGATATGAATGCAAGGAACATGTTGTGAGGCATAAAAGGCCATTTCAAAAGGCAATCCGTGATTGTTTTTTCAGTTTAATGGCAGAAATTTGCATTCCTTTGATTGCGTATGACAGGCTGTAAAAATGTATTCTTGCTGCTCATTTGGATTACACATTCTCTGACTTCCTCTACTAAAACCTCCTCTTTTCATGGCTGTTTGACAGTGAACAGCCTTGGGAATTTGCTCCTATTTCCCCAGGAAGGCATTTTGCTGGCATGTGTCTTTTAGCGGTTGCTCAATACTACATAATCCACATTGAAAAACCTGCTCTGTCTCTAGGTTGAGAGGCCAAACAAATTCCCTGTTATCAGCTTTATTATTATTAGTAGCAATAATGTGGAAATAATTACGGAAAGCATGCCCCAACCCCCTCCTGCTCCGTTGGGTAGCAACCCGAATTAATAAAGAGAAAATGAATCTCCTGCTTTCGTAGACGAACAGACAGCGTGAAATACAGACTGAGCTTTTTTGCCATGGTAAACACTTAAAAAAGATGAATCTATGGAAAGCCATTTGTCTCTCTCTCATTTTTTCTCTCTCTTATTCGCATGTTCGGCAGTCTTAATCGCTCTGTTCATCCATGGAAGGATTCATAATTAATGGCCGTTATAATTGTAGAAGGAGAGAAGGAAAGAGGGAATGGGAGTGCAGTAATGAGTAGGGGAGAGAAAACAGTGTGGCCTCAACACTTCTTGCCAGTTCTAAATATGGATCTGGCACACATATTCATAGAGACGTGAATACACAAGCACTGTTTGTCTGGGAATTAAAAACATACAGCAAAATGCAGGATCAATAGATCACACATATGTACAATAAAAGACCTTAATTTACCATATTTAACAATGCATGTATAAAAAGACATTATAGAGAACCCATTGCCTGACAAGGACAAGGGAAAAAAAACATACATAGTCGCAACTTTGGTTTAAACACTTGTAGGAACATTAATCAAAGCATACAGATGGTTTTGTCGGTGAAACTGCAGCTGGTCAGTTAGAAGGACTCTTACTTTTTCTACAATGAATAAAAATGTCCTAATAATTTACTACGATGAACAATATTCATATGATGCTTGTGTAGCGTTTATTTATCTTATAGTGTGAATAAAATAATTCATTCTTATTATGTACTTAAATGAAACTTGATTCATAATTAGTTTTAATATTTCGTAAAATGTTCATTCATTTGTTCATTCAAATGTTCATTGTCCTGGTTACAAACTTCTTGTTTCCACTGCTGTATCTTGCTTGTTCAGCTGATATTTTCTCCGCACTGCTGCCTTTCAGAGAATAGTGCAATGGAGAGGACACATATAAACACCTCTGAGGTGCCCACGAGTTTGAGCCAGAGTGAATGCGTCCAGCATAAACAAAGCATAAAAGAGATAGTTTACCCCAAAATATTTAATTCTGTAGAACACAAGAAAAAGCGATATAATTTGAATATATATATAAAAAAATGATGTGGGGATATATATATATATTTATATAGTGTCTTGTGAAAGTCATCTCCACACACCATTTTGACAAAGCAACTTTGTGACAACGTTGCAAATTTGTTAAAAAGGAAAAGTATGCAAGTTCATAGTTCAAACTCAGTACTTAACACAGTACTTAAAGCACCTTTACAGCCTCAAGTTTTCTTGGGTATGATGCAACAAGCTTTATATATCTGCATTTAGTGATTTTCTGCTATTCCTCTCATCAGATCCTCGTCAGGTTGGATGGGGACCATAGGTGTACATTCATTTTCAGGTTTCTCCAGAAATGTTTGAGGGTTCAAGCCCAGGCTCTGGCTGGGTCACTCAAGGACATTCACAGAGTTGTCCATGAGCCACTCTTGCATTGTCTTAGCTGTGTGCTTAGGGTAATTTTCCTGTTGGAATGTGAGTGAGTTATAATTTATGCAGAATAGGTTTTTATTAAGACTATCTCTATATTTTGCTGTGTTGAGCTGTATTTCTACCCTGACGAGTCTCCCAGTCCCTGCTGCTGAAAAACACCCCCACAGCATGATAACTGACACCAACACACTTTACTGTTGGGATGGTATCGTGCAAGTGATGAGCAGTGCTTGGTTACATCCATACATAATGCTCGGAACTGAGATTCATCAGACCAGAGAATATTGTTTCTCAAATTCTAAGTCCTTTGGGTGCTTTTTTGCAAATTTCAAGAGGGTTTTCATGTTCACTGAGGAGAGGCTTGAGTCTGGCCACTCTGCCATTAAGCCCAGATAAGTGAAGTGTTGCAGTGATGTTTGTGTTCTGTAAATTTATCTCATATGATCATAGAGCTTAACCAGAGTGACCAGCAGCTTCTTGATCACCACTGTAACCAAGGCCCGTCTTCTTCTATTGCTCAGTCTGGCCAGGAGGCCATATCTAAGAAGAATACTGGCTGTTTCAAACATCTTCCGTTAAGGACAATGGAGACTACATGCTTGTGTGAACCTTCAATGCAGCAGAATTTTTTGTAGTTTTCCCCAGTTCTGTGTCTCAACACAATCCTGGAGGCAGTGCTTTTGACCTTCTGGCTTGGTTTTTCTTTTCTGATATGCATTTTCAGCTGTTAAACCTTTTATTGAGGAGAGCGCCTTCCAAGTCCATTCTCCACAGGTTAACTTCACTTGAAGTGTAGTAACATCTTCAAGTGAAACTGGAATGCTCTTGAGCTAAATTTCAGGTGTTCCAGAAAAGGGTATGAATACTTATGCAATGTAATTTTTTTATTAGTTTTTTTATTTTTAATAAATTTGCAAAGTTTTTGCAAAAAACTTTGCAAATTTATTAAAAATAAACTGTAAAATTTTTGCAAAAAACAAATCTGTTTTTTTGTGTTGTCATTGTGTTGAACGGAGTGTAGATTGATGTGGGAAAAATAGTAATTTAAAACAATTTAACATAAGGTAGCAACATAAAATCTGAAAAAAAGAAGGGATCCTTTCACATATACATGTCCTGTTTCATATAAAACATGACAAATTTGTGACGGCTGAAATATCGTTAGGATTTTTTAGTCTCTTAGCTTTTTGGGACAAGTTCCTACCTCCATAGCCAAAACAACACTTAATTAGTCCACCCTTCACTATCTGTAATGTCTCATTAAATGTTAATTCATATAGGCTACACTTTCTCTAATTTCATCTACCTGGTGATAAAGTTTTTGTGTTCTAGAGGCTGTCTTGCCAAATCTCACCAGTTTATACTGACCTTCTGTTCAATCAGCCAATAAAATCTCTCAATTTCTCAAAAATAAGATGACCTGCCCTTTATTCTGAAGTTAATAAATTTATTTCTGTCATGACACCTCTGAGAGTTTGGCATGGTAATGGATATGACAATGTTAATGTGTTTGGTCTTGGTGGAATAGATCTGCTACGCTTCTCCTGTTGATTATAGCTGCTGCTACAGAGAAAGTTCAGGACTTACTACTTCCAATACATAGACGGCACGCTGCTGTGAGCAAGTAACGCCAGCTTCACACATACTCCATTTGCAGTGCGTGTGGCACATATTTTTTTCCTTTTTTGCCCATGTTAACAGCATTTACAACGCACACGGATGTTGTCCGGCAATGCGTTCCAGGAGCGGTGCGTCTGCAGCTGTGCAGCGATCGTTTCAGCACTTAGTCTGTTAATGCTGTGCTGCGTGTGCTGACTAAAAGTGACAGCAAATTATTCTCATAAAAATAAATATAGATTGACATGAAAATGTAGTAATTTCACTATAAATGCATATAATTAAACTCTACTGTGTTTCACCGTAAACATATGGCTTTTTCCCCGGGGTAAAGCAAGGAAAACTACACTTTACCTCAACAGGAGACATAATGGATGGCACTCTTCTCTTCGTGGAGATGGAAAAACAAGTTCTTTATGAGCCGCAGAATGAAGTATAAAGATTTAAATGCAAAAGAAATTCTTGAGAGTCAGCTATTTTTGTCAATTGTTCGATTTTAACATAAGAGATGTGCCACTTTACTTGAGAAACTTAATATATAAATCTATATGAGCATTGAATAATGCATTGTTTAAATTTAGTGTTTAAAAGTGAATACGTCTATGAAAGATTGTATAACTGTACTGTGCACAAAGATAATCGTGCCTGGTGTAAGACGTGTGCGTGCATACATGAATTACCCATAGCAGATCCATATAGGTGGAGTTGCTGAAAGTGGAGAGTTTCTGAAAATGCGCTGCAAACTGCAACAGCAAATGATAGGCATGTATTTGAAAGTTGAGCAGCGAGCTCATTGGCTATTGATACAGCGGGAACCAATCAGAAACGCCCTATAAGGAATTATGTGATTTCTAGAAGAATGGGTTAAGGTCTAATCAGCTTAACATTTAGAGTTTCATGACAGAACACTGTATTAAAGGAAAAAACAATGAGCGAATTAACACACAAACACAGAGATTAACTGTTACAAGTCAAAAAAGCTCATAAATCAGTATGGGAGAACAGATGCAATTGTGATGCTCTAAATTTAAAACAACCAAGTGAGTGATGATGCTTGTTCAGCACATGTTCAATAAAGTGGTCTCTGCGCATGAGAGAAATAAGTGTAATCATGTAATAAAAAAGGTTCTGATGTATAAATGTGATTTTATGGATAGAAAGTAAGGGGACGGTCACTCTAAAGATAATAACTATAATGATATAATGATCAGGGGAGTTAGTACATTAACGTTGGTGAACTTGAACTCTGTCCATTCATGTTTATTTGATAATATATTTGAACTATATGAAGACATGATCGTTTTACGAGCCGACTGAAGGAGCTACAGCGATCTGTCACAACACAATAAAACTTTGTTAATATCAAAAGTAACCTTGTCTGTCGACGCGTTGTCAGTGTCCTCTTTGCTCCATCATGTATTTTTCACTGCGCGAGAACATGATGTGTGGAGTGAGAGCGCATGTCGGACAAAGCAACAGTAACTAAAGGGGCGGGTGGTTTGCGAAGGGTCAATTGGAATTACTGTCAAAACCATTTTTTTTTTCCAGCTGATGAGCGATAAAGACATTGACAGCCAATCAGGATCATCTTTGAAGAGCTTGAGCATTTATGCGACAGACAACATATCAATGAACATATCAATATTGGCAGCTGGTGTGGACACTACTATTGTTAGGTTAACTTTTTGGTGTGGCCTTAAGACTTAAGACTCCTCTTGTGGTCCTGCACCAGAAACTGCCATAGAGATGAATGAGACCATAGGCCTCCTTGGTAGCTACTGAATGGAAAAATTGACTATGTAAAATATGTAATGAACATCATTTCATTAATTATCTAGTTGAAGACAGCTTTTGACTGATTAGCATATTTTAGTGAAAAGGGTTTAACTCATCCAACATAATTATAGTGTGGGTTCCACTTAGACCTGTGAATAAGCACATATTATACCTGACAGACAAAATTACCACACAAAGGTGAAAACTATTTTGCACTAAGTACTGAATCGGTGATATCATTAATCTAAGGTATACTCTTATGTGACACAGCGGGCAATGATTTTATTGTCTTATAATTACAAATACTTACAATTGCCCCCAAACTCTGTTACAATCACTCCTGCTTATTCTTATAGCGAAGATGGCAGGTTCAAAGTACCAAGAGTTAAGAAAATAAGTGCATTATAGAGAGAGTGTGTAAGACAGTTCATTTAAAGAGAATATTTTAGTACCCCGCCGCTTTTGCTACTGTAATTGTCAGGTTAGTGTGAACAGGAGTTGACAGATGGTACAAAGAACAAAGGTGATACAGACCTGATTTTTTAATAATTCAGTGAGTCAGCTATAAACCCCCAAAGCAGCTAAATTCACACAAATGATCCAGCGATAACACAAGCATCTAAACCTGAACGCTATTTCAGCTGGAACACACACAGACACACGTGCGTGTTTCAAATCGATTCGATCCCTCAGGGCTCTGGAGACAATCATAAGGTGGTGAATGGCAACCCCTGCACTTTGCAAACCCGTCCAACTCACTTTCGTCAATCACTTCAGCACACTCTTTCTCCTTCTCTGCGTATTTATGTCCAATCATAGGGGACACACAGGTGACATAAGAATCTAAATGCACAGTCATGACTAAGTTGCTGTGACTTAATAACTTTGTTAATACAACAAAACCATCTGGCCTTTTAACTAACTTTCTGTCTTTTTCCTCACTTCTTTTCCCTTCTGGAGAGAGATAACCATCAGTATAGAGGGTATGCATTGATGTCACTTTCCCGCTGAAACATACTCCCTCAGCTGGACTGAGTGGCAAAAGAGCCTGCTGCATGACTGGATTTAATAACTGCAAAAATATGAGTAAAACAAATGATTACACTAAAGTTGGGGCTCGAAAGTGTTCCTAATAACATGTCAAAGAATCCTAATCTGTGGATATTGACATGCAGCCAGGAATCGTGTGTCTTGACATTTATGTGTGCCTGATTCCCCATTTTGGATGTATTTTGTGTGTTTTTCGTGGCATTCATTTCAAGCTGAAAACCAATGCAGCCACTCATTGGGTGTAACCACAGTCAGAACGGCCGACGGTGACGTCAAGTCTGTACCCTCTATAAAGCACTTTTTACCTATCATACTTTAGTGATCTGATTGGCTGTACTGATTTTCTAGGAGATCATGCAGGTAACCTTGTTAACTAGTCAGAAAACATTTATAAAAACTCAAAAACGTGAGCAAATGCACATACACGTGTCCACATGTGCTATTTTGAACAAATCCATCAATCATGTTTAAAACTCATGAAGTGATGACAAATTAATTTGTCACTTTAATTAGCCTATATTTTGGCCACAGTAAAGTCTCCAAAGCCGGTGGCTAAGTTCATGTTTCAGAGCATGACAAATCAGCAATAAAATGTGAAGAATATCGTATTTTATATCGTTTTTTTGTTTTTATAATAATTTTATAATACATTTATAAATAAAGTTATATTTGCTTTTTTGTTTTTGCTGAAATTATGCTAAAAGAATTTAGTTTTTGCTCATTACTTCAGAAAATATTTAGGCTAAAACATTAACATTTTTCCTCAATCATATCCATTAATGTTTCAAATAAGTTCACAAAGGATAATGTTAAGTTCATAACACTCAGACTGTATAAATGTAATGAAGGCATGTTATAACTGGACGTGAACTGGATGTTATAAGAGGACGTGAACAGCTCTAAGTAGAAAGTCACAGGTTGTCATCTCTTAATTATGGTAATTACAACATGGCGTGAATGCAGCATAAGCTCGTTGTTTTGATTCAGGAGGAACTGTAAAAGGTGGCTCGTTTGTTTGTGGGGCTCGGTGACTGTCTGTCTACATCTCTGCATAGCCTTACAGAACGCACTGATGAAGTGTAATGTCTGTGTGAGCATGGAGGTATAGAAATACATAGGTTCACAGGCAGGTGACATCTTATCATTGCATTTGGACTGAATGCATTATTTTCGACCTTCATTCTGAGCCTCTGTCTGAAATGTCAGTTTTTAAGGGGCCGCACCTGCTTATCAGTAAATGGCCACTGTTATGATTGGCTAATGTCACTACATAGGAAAAGACCACTCGCTATTGCACGTAAGTGTTTTGAATATCTATGGTGTATTCAAGTTGAATCAGTCTGAATTTAAAACCATCATTTACAGACAGAGCATTATGAAATCAGTAACTTATGGTTTGTGATGCAGCTGCTGTTAGATCCAATAAAGTTGGCTGCAACAAAAGTTTCTTTGCAAACTTTCCATTACACTGTGGCTTATTTAAAAACAATCTGCAGTCAAATGTTCTGAACAAACATATAATCCTCTTGGACCATTAAACAAACAATCCACTTGTTTCCTTCTGAAGTCTGCAGAGATGCAAACGAACTGTTTAACTGAACGTGACAAAGCAAACTTTCTTTCACTCTTCCATTTGCCCTGTTGTCAACAGACTCAAGTGTGTGGAGTATATCAGAAATTGAATGCATATCTGTATAATTTATCCAGTGAAAAACAACATCAGTGGTTTTAATCTATTAGCTTTTGACGTGACGCTTGCATCAGGTGTTGACAAATCTCAGCTGTTAAGCAACTGAACGATTGTGGATGGGACCAATGGCACAATGCTGTTTAATGCCCCAATCAGACAGAATGCGTTTTTTGCAGTGAGAGGTGCCTTTTTTAAATTGTTTTCTATTGGCAGTGAGTGTTCTGCGCTGCATTGTTTTGTCTGATCGGGGCCTTACTATTCACTGAGGTCTTTCTCCAAAGCAGCCATATGCAAATGTATTGGCCCTGTGATGTCACAGATCCTCCAATATCAAAACGACCCATTTTTGAAGCTTGAATTAAATAAATACTCTAAAAAGACATGTCAAAAGCTCAAGGAAAATTTAATTTCTTGTGTCATAACCCGTTTAACTTATGAGCAATATTGGAATATCTCATAAATCATGAATAAAGCACCGTTTCCATCACATATGTTTAAGAGAAGAAAAACTGTCACTTCCAGGGAAACTGGCATCTCAGCTACGATCATTTTCATATCATCAGAAATAACTTGCACATCAGAGATGAAACTTTTAAATGAGACATAACTACAATTATTTACCAGTACTACAATATAGCACCCTTACACTTGCTTATAGGTCATACATGGTGGCTGTGAAAAAAAAGGTTAGGTGATTGAAACGATGAATAGAAAAAAATTCTGAAGAGTACATTAATGCAAGGCAGTGTGTAGAAGTCTCAGGATTTAGTCTGTGTGTGTCCGCACACCTGCTGTCACTCATTCTAAGTGAACATGAAGGCCAGCACTGAACAACGGCTAATGGAAGCTGATGGGCAAAAGCTTACTGCTCTCTGAACCAGCTAGTAACACACACACACAGGTTCACTTGCCTGTGACACACTCATATTTGGAATGTGTCTTGGTTCAAAAGAGTTCAGCCTTTATTCAGCAACGGCGTTTGCACATGGTTATTACACTAGCAGCAGTCGTAGAGGGTGAGAATAGAGCAGGTCTGAACTGGCAATGTCCAACCCAGAGCTGTGAGTGAGAGAGGTACCAAAGAGACCACGGGTGCTATAAAACAGTGTAAATGTAAAAAAAGAAAAAAAGAGTAATGGATGAATGAACGTATCGATATGCATCTGACACGTCTATGTGACCAGATTTAATTTTTGTTATATGCACAGTAAAATTTATAAACCATTTATGGCTTTAACATTTAACTTCGGTACTTAAAATTCCTTTTATACATTTTATTTCTTTAAACAGAGAGAGTTTCAGCTTTAAAGCAGGAAAATCGTTATAAATATGTGATTTTTTAAATTTTTTTATTAAATATTACAGTTATACAGCTATGTTAATCTAAACCTTGAGCGAACTATACTTACTGTTCGCTGGCTGGCCCCCCGGCTAAGCCTAGTTCCTCCCAAGATTTTTTTCTCCATTTTTTGTCACCTGTTGGTTACCTGATGTCAACTGTTGGAGTTTTGGTTCCTTGCCGCAGTTGCCTTTGGCTTGCTTAGTTGGAGAGACTTGGCCTGATATTCAACATTGTTTTTATCTGCCTGCATTGACACCATTGTATGTGAACTGAGATGGACGATTACATCAGTGTTTTCTCCAGTGCTGATATACAGATAAATCAACTAAATTAATAACTATTGATTTTTAGAACGGAATGAATCAATACTGAATTTATTTATGCTGGACAATGACACGATTTTCTTTAAGAGCTGCTGTGCAGCCAAAAATGATTTGCCAATTTTTACTGTAAAGCTGCTTTGACACAATTTGCAATGTAAAAAGCATTATATAAATAAAGGTGACTTGACATTCATATATTTTATATTTTAAATATAACTATAAACATTTCTTCAAAAGCTACTTCCTTGCCAAATATAATACTGTTAGTACAAAGGGTGCTTGAAATGAAATATGAAATGCTTGCATTGTGCAAAGCAAACAAAACAAAAAATAATTATTATATAAATATTGTGAAATTTTAACTGTCACAATTATCTGCTAAAGTGCCATTTAACAGCCACCAGAGGGCACTCTACCTTGAACGATTGCCACACTATTTGACTCCATTTCCCACCATGCACTATAAAGGAACTGACACACTCACACTCAAACACTACATTTCCCAGAAGTCCTGTACCTTGTCACTGATCTCCCCCAGCCAGCTGTTGCACATTACCTGGACTATTTAAGAGACACTTTGCCCAGTACACATTGCTAGGTCTTGATTTACTGTTGTGTTCATTTCCATGCGTTTTTCCTGTGGTTGGGTACCTGTTTTGATTTCCTGATTTCCCTGTTTTGCCCTTGCCTGTTCCTTGGACTTTGTTTGTTTGCTGCCTGACCTGATCTTTCGCCTGTTTAATGACTATGAGTTTGCTTATCCTCTGCCATGTATTGACCACTGCCTGTTTGACTACATCTGTAAATATAGCTTGCATTTGAATCCCACTCTGCTGACTCATAATAACAATAACAATATAAAGTATTTGTTTTCTAAGATGCGTAAGAAAAACAAAGGAATCAATCACAAAATTTGAATGTTGAAAAACAGGAGCATTATAAATGTCGTTACAGTCATTTTTTATTCAATTTAATGCAGTTGTTTCAGTGCCATTTTCCCCTCAACCAAAACATTTCATTGTGTTCATTGTGGTGAAAATCACATAAAGGAAATCTTTATGATGATAATTTAGAGTTAAGTCCAACTAACCTTGGTTTCTGGTTTTATTTTGTAGAAACCATGGAAACACCAAAGGTGCTTTAATATATTAGACATTATTATTAATGTCGTTATTATTATTTTTTTTGTGAGTACCATGCCTCAGAGGAAAAACACTTGCAACGTTAGCTAACATAGCATAATCAGACGCAGCTTTATTTTTAGTAAACGTAATACAGGATTTTCTACGTTTTAAAATTAATTGCATTCCATTCATCAACAAAAGCCACCCAGCATTTAATATGATATTCTGATATTGATCTTCCTGCAATGTGCAACAAGTGTCTCACAGCAGCCGGCAAGCGAACTGACATAGTAATGCACTGGTGCCGGGCAACTGTGGCATAATGAACGTTCCGCTGCTCATGAGGCATGTTTTGCGTTCGTCTCTCATTATCAATGGCTCCATCGGCCACGTTCAGCTCCCACAACTCTGCTCTGCTTCATACTACAGTAACGTTAACAATCCTATCCATGAAAATGAATTTCTTGACTTAAAAATTTTGATGTAACAGATTGCCTCAATTTATTTTTGAATTTTGCCAACTTTTGCAGTTTATCTGGAAGGCATCTCTACTAAAACCTCATTCTTAATAAAGGGTGGCATGTTACTAAATAATGTTAGTAAATAACGTTACCCTTTTCAAAGGTGTAGAGAGAGGAAACACTTGAGGAAAAATTCCATGAATTTCTACACCAGTCTCAGTTGATTTCCCAATTCAATCATATTAATGAAAACAAAAACAAAAGCTCTATTCATCTGTGATGCTGGCAAGACATTCAAGAAAGATGCCGTCCGAAAGTTGCTATTGGTGGTCAGTTTGTGTGTACATTTTTGAGCAACATTTTCAACTGATAAATGACATTTCTAGCAAGAAATTACTATTGTAGTAATTAAATATTTGCTAAGTTTTCACCAAACTCCCTCTGTTTTGCTGTAGATTGTTAAACCGTTACGCTGTCTTAGAAGTCTGTCTGAAATCAGTTTTGTGAGGTAACGCTGCTTGCAAAGTCATTGCGTGATAGGGGAGCGAGGCAAAAAGTCAGCTGCCTAAGTTTTCGGACATAGCCCTGGAGTTACCATGCTCTCTGTACAAACACTTCACTAATAATCATGAAAGTAGTAAACCACCCACCAAGACAAAACAAAACAACAAAAAATGATAGAACAGCAGAATTTTAAAGACTCGTACCTCGCACCACTGCTCAAACACTCCGCAAATGCGCACGTAAACAGAGCGCGCACACGAGAGACAGAGAAAGACAGACATAGATGAATGAATCTGGGGTTTAGGGACGTTAGCCACTGAAAACAGGGGATTAAGGAAGCAAAAGGGGAAAAGGGAATGGTAAACTGGTGAGACAGGAGGAGAGCAAAAGGAGACAGATGTTGCTGTGGTGATTTGGATAGACGGGTGGCTATTAATGTTTGAGATGAGGGGAACGGAAGTAACGCAGACAATGAGAGGATGATGGATGACGAGGAGGAGTGGGACGGAAAAGTACAACAAGCGGAGAGAGAGCATGAACAATACGATTTTCTGGTGAGGGACACTGAAAGAGAGAGAGTGTGTTGTGAATGTACTCTGACAGGCTGTCATAACAGCCACGGGCCTGGACCTGTCAGCCAGGGCAGAGTGCACGGTAAAGAAGGATAGAGGGAAGGAATGAATGAAGGACGGAGCTAGAACTCCAGAGACTACATGGTACTTTGTTCTGACTGGTCAGTAAACACGTCCTACTCTTGTCATGAAATCTGTTCCGCTGTTGAGCTCGAATGAATTTCCTATGAGGTATTCATCGTCAACTGATTTCTTGACTGGAAAAAAATTTAAGTTCCTGATTATCATCTTTAATAAACCACAGGTAGTATGAATGTCAGCAGTCAAAACATTGATGACTCTCACAAAATTATTTCATTTATTATTCAGCTCTTTGGAATACTTCATTATGATTGGTCAGTTGCGCCACTCAGAGGTTAAACATCCCTCAGAAGAACAAGATGGTAGGAAACAAAGAGTTAGGTGAGGAAAATAGAAACCATGTTACATTGTTGTAAAATATGTTAAAGGTGCTATACAAAGAATTCAGAAACCCTTGTTATTAGCAATACCATGTGGCCATTGACCTCCAGTGACCTGCAGGCAGCAAATTATTATTGCTCGTGCTCGCGCTACGTACTATACAAGAGACTGAACATGATTCAATGCCTAAAGATACTTATGAAGTTCTTTTCCATTCTTTGCTTTAGAAGTCAAAAGAAGTTGGAAATACCTTTGCAGCGATATACTGTTAACACAAAACATCCATGCTGCTGAGAGCGACGTTTAGACGAATATGTAAATATGTGCTGCACACTTTCCTCTACTAACACAAAACATGTCAGCAGTTAAGAAAGCATCTATTCATACTGAATTGTATTTATTTATTTATTTCAAAAAGGACAGTGTACATTAATCAACATTCATGAATGTAAATGTACCCAAATTAGCCCAAAGGCTAGTTTCCATTGATGTGCATATGTTTGCACCAGCTCTGAAATTATGACAACAGATGAGGTAATTAAATTGTCACTGTTATAATAGTTTGATTATAAAGTATATTTGAGACTATAAACTATATAGATCTGGCTATGTGAGACTATAGCTTGAATTAATACCTTTTCTTTGCATGACACATTGACATTGCAGTACAGAGATCTTTATTCTGAACATTCTATAAGCATTCGTTTCATGTGTCACTGAACGGAAGAGAGGCTCTCGGGAGCGTAAACGCCATATCTTTTTGTTTTTCAACCGAATCCTTCACTTAAAAGTCAGTCTACAGGCTTTAGGAAGTTGGTGATGGTCTCCTTTTTTTATAATTTCCATTACAAGCTGTTCACACGTTGGGAATAAAAAAGCGATTAATACATGAAAATTCTTACATATAGTCCCTTTCACTATGACACCAGTGGCTAACTGTACATTATTCCTAATGTATATCACAATCAAAGTATTTTTATGTAGCTTGTCATCAGTGTTGTGTGCATTAGTGTGAGAAACATGTCTTAAGAAGCTCTCCTCTTCTGTATAACGATAACCAAATTGTTTACAACCTATCATTCTGGCTAAAGTATATAAGAGAAATTTCATTTTATAGTGATTGCATGAGTGGACAACACATTGTTTGATCAAATTATGCTCAGCAGGAGATTTCTATTCTGTGACTCACCAAATGGAAGTGATTTTCACACAGTAAGTGGCTATATTAACTCTTCTACAGTTTTCAGTTTACTCTTTATAAGATACTAAGTACAAAAAGTATATTCTTTTAAGTTTGAGGTTGGCAGGACATTATATACAACCTTAGGTGCATCTCAGTTTGCATTCTTGTGCACTATTCTATGATGTTTTTTAGTATAAGTGCAGTAAATGAAAAAAATTCCAAAATGAAAGAGTGTACTTTAAATATCCAGATGACACAAAATATTTTATTAAAAAATGAAGTGTGGAATGTTAGACACTTCATGCACTCAACTATCGCAACTTAATTACATAGATGGGGGGGAGAGGCTTTCAGATTCCAATGTTGAATGACAAAACTCGTGTCATAAAATTGCATCCTGGCTCTACCCTAGATGGAAGGTAATGTACTCAGAACTGGATAAAGAAAATCCACTAGAAATAGTGTGCAATCAGGGTAAAACACCATTTAATTAACAGTAACTATTAATAATATTTGCAATTAACCAATTCTAATTCCAACTTAAACTCCATCTCAAGAATTGCACTGCATTAGATACATGCTGCCATGAGCTGTTTCATTCAGTGGTGGGGACAAATTCTGCAAAAAAAAAAAAGATTCACACCCTTCCCACCGCAAATGCTGACACTCACTCTCTGCAGTACAGATTAAATTTAGGATTATAAAAATAACATATAAAAAAATAACAATGGATTAGAACAAGAAATTCCTCACACTCAAAGGAGAAACATTACCACAAGACTAAAGCCGCTTTTCCACCGTTGGGCCAAACTGTTCTCTTTGCTTAACCATTCCATGGCTATCTGGCCCAGCCGGTACGGACATGGTTTCATTTTCCACAATGGGGCTGATAACAGAAATCTTTGGAATGTAATATAAATTGGTCGTTAAAGTCGTTGCCTTGGTAATGCAAGAGTTAACAGAGAGTATGAGATGTACTGTAAATGGCGACCAAGTTAAGAAGGATGATCAGGTATTTAAAATATATTTTTAATTTTATTATTAAATTCTGTTTACTTTGCTCAAATAGTGAGCTTGGCCAGCTACAGAGAAACTGGTATCCAGTCAACAGACAAACAACCAATCCTGAGTTGTGATGTCACTTCACGTATTCTATCAGCATGTTTAGCCAACTGTGAATTCCAGCCCAACAACGGTTTGTAATTGTTCCAAACCAAGCAGAAATAAAAATTGGAAACGTTCCTTATTGTTTTTTAAGAACTGTTCGGCACAACGGTGGAAAAGCAGTGGAAAATATCCATTGACCTACAAAATCCAGGGACTGACAGTGGCGGATATAGAAATTAAATTAACCAATTAAATGTGCCAAATTGATTTGAGCCCTTTGAATGAAATGATTGCGCCAACAAATTACTATGTACACTGATGGACTTTGCAGTAATTTTAGTTACTTACCACAAAAAAGCCCAATAAAATACCATATTTATTATTTACAGTTAACATACTGTAATATTCACTGCATTATGAGTATTTTTGAGTTTACAGTAACTTACTGCATATGTGTAATTACAGTACTTTACTGTTTAGGCAAAAACAGTAGTGCAGTAAATGAAGAAGACAGATTTCTTGAAGTGCAATAATTAGTATTTTTTTTAATGTCATGGTAATAACAGCACAAGTGTGGTGATAAAATATATCAACTTTGCTTCACCTCACTAAAACCTCACTTATTTCTCATGCACAAAGCCCACACGAGGTTTGTGTCGAGTGCGCACATAACAGACGTCCCTGCTGAGTGGATCGCCAGCTGTGAGTTTTCTTAAGGTAAGTACTTTTTACTGAACAAATTATGAACAAATGCCTTTTAGTAGTTACTTTTACAATGTAGACCATTACCAATATCAAGCTAAATATATAAAGAAAGTAAATAAGATTTAATTATAAGCTATTTCTAAGAGAACAGTCTGAGGAAACATACAATTGACTGACTTCCTTTTCCAGTATATGTGCCTAGTCTAGTATTTACAGGAACAATGGTTTTGCGTCTTTTTTTATGGCCAGTTATGGAATTTTTTAATCGTCAGTTAAATGAATACCGTTAAATGTGTTTGATGTCACTTGAAGTAGTAGCCTCTTGCTCGCGCATGCGCTCTATCTCATTACCCCTCCTAACCTGAAATATATATAGGCCTAACGTTATATTTTTTGGATTGAATTTGAATTTAATTTTTATATTTTTTATTGAGTGTTGTTTTTCATCTGATTGTGTAAATGATTAATCTAGTGGTCATCCTATATCTGTGACTTATCATGCTCATAATATATAGTCATTAATGAATAATCATTGATGGAAAAATAATGATTCTTCTTTTTCTCTCTTTTGCCTGTGTCAACAGGAGCTAACTACACCCCAAAGGCTATTTTAAGAGCATACTGCACTTTGGCTTTGTAAGCAGATGTTTTGACTAACTATCAGATGCATCATGTGATCTTATACATCAGAAATTATACATCTTGTAATGCATAACATTTTATTAGTCGAACAATAAAACAACTGCCAACATTTCTGCCTATTTGGCATCCATTTTAATCTTTTTTTTTTTTTTTAAATAGTCTCAAGTAGGATATTACTCTGCATAACATGACAAGTAATTAAAACCGATTCATTGCATGTACTTAAAAATATGTATACATTATTTTATATTCAGATCATATACAGCCAGTGACATCTATCAAGTCAAGTCAAGTCAAGTCACCTTTATTTATATAGGGCTTTTTTCAGTGCAAATTGTGGCAAAGCAGCTTTACATTAATAATTGGCAAATAATTTTGGCTGCACCGCAGCTCCCAAAGAAAATGGTGTCATTGTCCAGCTTATTCTATATATTATTGATTCATTCCGTTGCAAAGATCAATAGTTACTAGTCTAGTTAATTTATGTATATCAGCACTGGAGAAAAAAGTGGCGTAATCGTTCGGCTCAGCTCAGTTCGCATACAATGGCGCCCATGCAGGCATACCAAAAAACACTGCTGAATATCAAGCGTCCCCAACTTAAGCAAGTCAAAGGCATCGCAAAGTCAACACGCCAAACCTGAACTAAAAACTAGGCATATGTAATATGCACAGGTGCAAGTATTTAATTATTTACAATATTTTTTTTTCAGTCAAGTTCAACCAAGATGTCAGATGAGCAGGAGGTGACGTTGCCTATCACACCACGGGTGATCATGCTAGGTATGAGAAATCATTGTTGAGAATTCTATTATATGCAACAATTTAGCTGAAGATGCCTTTGTTTTAAAGAGTAGTCTGATGTCTGCGACCCACTGGATGGTCAGCATTAAGGGGAAGGTCTTCTATGAAGCTAACCAGCTACATGACTTTACCAGTGCTTGCATAGATAGATAGATATAACTAATAACTAATAACTGCTGTTGCACTTCTGCTGTACACAGGTCCTGTTACTTCATCTGTCCATGAGCAAATTTAGATGAGAAACTCACAACAATTTCATGCACATTTTCCCTCTGTTTTGTTTCAGATCAGCCACCAGTGGTGTGCCAGTGTGGAGGTCATCCAAGACCATAGATGACCAAGACGATGTTTTGCTCATGCTTTTTGTTGCCATCATGTCATGACGTCTGCTTCGATTTGTTGTTATGATTTCAGTTCTCTATTTTTTTAAGTAAAAAAGGTGTACCATTGATGGTGATTGTGAATAAAAATTATGCTTATGTAAATGGACTCAATTATTTTGAATTCATTAAATTTAATAGCATTCATAAAGTATTCAAAATAATGATTTTGTAAAATAAGTTGCAGTATCACACTGTAAAATGAAATTGCAGTAAGTGCATCACACTGTAAAACACACTTACAGTTCAGCTACTGTAAAGAGGCAGCTATAGTAACTTACTGTCAATAGTGCTGCCAATAAATTGCCGGAAAAATACAATAAAATTTCTAATAATAGTAATGGAAAGTTATTTTTATGTTGAAAATAACTTGATGCGCTATTGAAACTGACATTTTGCATTGACTTGGACTTATTATCGAAACAATAATTGAACAAATTTTTTTTGTTTGCATAGGCTAATTAATATTCATATGTCAATTTGTGACACCACAACTAACATGTCTGTGAACTCTCCCAACACAGGCATTTCCTATTCAGGTTCAGCATAAGGTAATCCTACAAAATGACAACATTAGTTGTAGAGTGACAGTCCTCTGGTTGACACGCTCTGTAATTTTCTTCACATGAGTAATTTCAATAGTATTGTTGAAGTGAAGTGCTGGGTGCCAAATCCAAGCTCCATATTGAATAATACATCATATGAATTTATACATATTTTAAAAGTATGCTAGAAAGCAAATACAGCGTGAAGCAGCAAAATGCTTAATGAAATGAAACTGGTGTGTAGATACGAATGAGAATGACATGAAATATGAAAAACTGTGTAAATGTATAAAGGTATAGAATGAGAGGGACTGAAAGAGACAGAAGAAAGATGAGGTAAAGCAACATCTTTAATTCAGCAGAGTACATAGTGTCGTATAGTTATAAAATGTTTCAAATGAGACAGCTAAGCAGATGCGAACCAATATACCAAATTCCCCCTTGCCATCTTCATGGCTATTTCAGTACCACACATCTTTAGCTGCATGTACTTCTTTGATTTAATCTATAACTGTTCTGCTAGTCCTGTGTTCCACATTAGAAGTTCAAATTTTGTTGCAAATCCAGAATGATTAAACAAAAGCAAACCTCAACGTGAAGCAAGAGAAATGCTGGTGGGAATGAAAAGACGCTGCATAAGACTCCTCCATCCAAGGAATGCAGCCAAACTGTCAGCTTGCAAGAGTGTCTTAATTGGGCTCACACAAACACACAGTCAGCCAGCCAGGATTCCCATGTCTCCAGTTATGAAAGTCTTCTGCATTTGGACTTTCGGATGTTATTTTTCTCAATTTACCTTTGATCAATCCAAAAATCATTTGAAATCATCAATACTTCTGCACCTCAGAAAAAATAGAAGTTGGGTTTCTATGTTTCATGGGAACTTTCCATAGACGTAATTATATTTTTCACTGTACAATCTGCATATTCTATCCTCAAGCCCTAACCATCACAGAAAACTTTCTGCATTTTTAAATTACATTTTTACATTTAGTATGATTCATAAGCTGTTATTGAACTGAGCTGAACCAACACTGAACTGACAATGATTCTATTGTCTTTTTAGAGCTGCTTATTATATATAATAAAATTTTTATTTTTAATTAAAAAAAAAAGATTTTAATACAAAAATTAAAATCAACCCAGGACTAACCCAGCAGGGCTCTTGGCAAACAAACCTGCACAGAATGGCAAAGTGGACAGGGAACTCATGGCTATGATGCTGTTGGCAGTCATTTTTGAGTTAATAAAGCTCTCATTGTTGAATTTAACTCACACTGATTGTGTGAACAAGGCTGTGATTATATGATGACTTCTCTTCGTGAGTAAACACAGCTCAGTGTGGTACCCTCAGTGGAGGGAAACATTTGAGAATAAAGCAGCCAGTTTGCTGCATGTTAATTGATTTTGAATGCTGAAATGTGTAACACACTTGAATACCTTACACTGATCAAGCAACAAAATAAACAAACATACACACAATGTTTTTGATTTTTTTTTTTTTTTGGCTAATTGGAGTGCTCTTCTAGTACTAGCTGCTTCTCCATGAATATCAGCCCTATACGACAGATATACGGATCAAATGCTGCTTATAACCTTCAGGGTTCCAGGCTTGTTCACCATTCAGAATTGAATTTAGAATGCCTTTTAAATTCCAATTCAATATAAATGTTTAATTGCGTTTTAAATGAGGTAGCAAATGGGTAGCAGAATTCAAATTCAATTCAAAGATATTCATATAATTGCAATTTTAACTAGAAAAGTATCAGATAAACAGAGATAGATAGATAGATAGATAGATAGATAGATATTTATGGATGAATAGATGGATGGATGATACCATAAGCAAGACTTAGTTATGTTTGAAATCAGCATCAAATAAACAACATATACATGACTATAACTATACAGTACATTGTGCTTTTCTATGAAATAATCAGTCCTTATCAGTTCGAGCAATTAAGACTTATGAACTAATTAACAAAAAGGTCATTTTAGTTGGCAAACCAACACGCATTTTCTGAGTGCTTCGCGACAAGAGGAGAGGGGGCTTAAATAATCACAACCAGAGGTAGAGGAATTATAAAGAAAACAAATGAGGTACGACTGGGCTTATAAAGCCAAATATCTCATTGCTAATTCTACCCGGTTTCTGTCTCCTTTAAACTGTTTCTATGCAGAAGCTGCAGGCTAGAATTCATTATCAAAAAAGCTACTCTGTCTGCATTAAGGATGGGAAAAACAAACACATGTTGATTTCAAATCATATACTAGTGTTTCTAGCACCATTTTGTACAATCCAACATCGACGCAGGGGCTCCCGAACACCTGATTGGCTCAGCACTAGAAAAGTGTGCCGCTTCCAAAAGCTTCGATTAGTTTCCGAGTTCTGGCCAAGGCATACTGCTGTTAGATACTTTAGTGCTGTCTGGAGGAGAAAGAAACAAGGAGTACGCCTTGCTGAGCACCGAAAACTGAAGAGGACGGTTTGGGTGTAAACACGTTTGCTCCCCCCGCCATATTCCTGCTTCTATGGAAAAGCTTTGCTGGAATAAATAAGCACTGATAATAGCGGTGGAGGTCTTTGTCTCTGCTCAGCAGAGTGTGGGAGGTTTATTAAACACTCAGTGCAAGACAGTGGAATGAAAGGAGACTGGCAGAGATATCACCATCCCCTGAGGCTGGAAGACCAGCGTGAAAACACGCTGACAGGAAATGGGCTGCTTCCCCAGAATGCACCAGTTAATTGGTTAATGAGTTAATGAGTTAATTAGCATGAGCAGCTTGCAAATGTGAAATTTTGTACTGAATGAAGGGTACTTCAGCTAGGGCACACAGGTATGCAGCCTTACACGTTTAAACACACGCAATATGGCGTATGCAAACCTGATTACGCCAAATTGCAGCCTGAAATGAACCTTAAACCACCCCCTCTATCACCATATGCTACTTTCCATCAGTCATCCATGCGGTATGCGTGTGTGTGTGTGTGTGTGTGTGTGTGTGTGTGTGTGTGTTTAACCTGCAGTAATTGCGGCTTTGTTCAGTCCTTTCTGATTTAATTTGCATGCGAGGAAAATGGGAGCTGAGGGAGGGGCGGCAGCTGATCTCCAGTTATGACCTTAAAGAGGAGAGAGATGGAGGATATAGAGGCACAAGGCCAAGAAACACTAAGGGAGGAGAAAACTGACATTTCCAGATCACTTAATAAACGTAAAATGGGTGATTAAAATGAAATAATTTAAGGGAGTTGACATGAGATATTTGGACTTTTTAAGATTCCTTTGTCACACAACTGGACAATTTAAACTAACTAGTGCAGGCAAAGCTGATTAAAAAGTTAATGTCACATAAACTAATACATTCCCTTATACATAAAATATGGAAATGATATCTGTTAACTACTCAATAAGTATTATATTGTTGCTGTCAGACAGAAACATTGAAAATGCAGGAAATGGAAAAAAAAAACATTTTTTTAACAATTTGTTATAAGGTTCTGCGATCTGAGCGGTTCTGAGATATTGAGCTTCAAAGTTTTCTGGCAAAATCCTATTGTATTTAATGATGAAGTGCTTTGCAGAGGCTATTTAAGACAGTATTGGCTATTACTCGATGACAAATGCTAGACTATGACTTCTCTGCTCCTCAAATACAAAAAACATTAGCATTTATTCACGTAGCGTTTCTTGAGTAAAGAAAACGCTTATTCAAGAGAAACTGTTCTTTATTTGAACTGCAAACAAGCACGGGTGTTCAAACTTTTACTGACAGTTTGAGGATTTTAGTGGATGTTCTCCTCAAGTTCATACATGTGTCCTAGTAAAACAAGTTCACCACAGCATAACTATTGGGTTGTGAACAGAAACTTTGGAAACTTCTCCTAAGTCTGATATCCAGAACATTTTGAAATAATATCTTAAAGGAATAAATCATTATATAGCTATCATACGTTTCACAGAACTTTCAATATAGAGCATGAGTCATGCCACTTTTATGGGGATTTTTTGTCACTGTGGAGCTTGACAGTCCCAGTCTTCATTCACTTTCATTCTATGAAAAAGAGCGTCCAGAATATACTTTAAAAATAAACCTTTTGAGTTCCGTGAGAAAGAGGAAGTCATGCAGTTTTGGAACAACATGAAGGTAAGTAATGACAGAATTTTCACTTTTTGAGTGCGCTTTTCCTTCAGTTTAAAAAAAAAATGATTTTTTAAAATAATCTTTTACTTGTATATACTTCTGCTATATTTATTTAAAATAAATGTCACTTTATTTTTTGTTTCATATTGCATAGACATTAATACATTTTAACTGCTTAAAGTGTAATTTCACCAATTTTCAACCCAGTTTGAATTGATCTCTGTGTTACCTGCTGTTAGGATTACCAGCCGAAGTTCCTGCCATAGCCCCAAGAGGGCACTCTACCGCCGAACTGTTATTTTCACCGGACTTCATTTCCCACAATTCACCATACTTACACAGACACTTCACTTCCCAGAAGTCCTGTTCCTAATCACTGATCACCGTAACCAGCAGCAGCCTTTTACTCAGACTATTTACGAACCATTCAACCACACATACATTGCGAGGTCTTGTTATTTCCTGGTGTTTAACATTTATGAGCATTATATTCTTGTCTAGTCTGCCTGTTTCTCCGTCTTTGTTGTTTATCTGCCTGCCCTCTGAACTCATTGCTTATTTTTACTGGACTGTGTTGTTTTGCTGCCGGGCCCGATCCATCTGCCTGCTATACGTTTACGTGTCTGCCTGTTCAATGACATTCCTGTTTGCTGGTATTTGACCAGCGCCTGTTTTGACTACGGACTACTAAATAAAATCTTGCAATTGGATGTCATTCGCTGACTCCTCATTACACCTGAACTGAGAAATTCACATTTGACATTATTTGACATGATTATTACCACATTTTTTAATTCCCGCCCACAGACAGTCAGACCAACAGAGGGTTATTAACAGAACAGTTATTATCAGTGTAGATTTATCACTGAATCTATATTGTAATATCTCTACTCTTTAAACAGCATTTAGGTAAAAATTGAGCACTATGGCAACAGCTTTCTTAGAAGTATGATGCAGTGTTTTACTTCGGGCGGAACTGGCAGAACGGCAGTCTGTGTTTGTGGTCATCCAGTTTGAAGTTGACTACAAACATAGAAGTTTTTCCAGATTTTCTGTAGCGGTGTTCTCTTCATATTTACATTTGTTTTGCAGCCTTTACCCACCCCAACTCCTTTTTGTTAGGTAGGGGCTGGCCCTCAGCTGTCAATCAGTCTAGTCACACTAGCCAATGGTCACATCCTCCACCTGTCCTTCAGCTTATGCAAATAAGTGTGACAGCCATTATCAATGTCACTGATTCCGCCCCATGTGTATGTCTAGTTAAAATGCTACAGAGATATTCAAATACCTCACACACAGAAAAGAGACAAGACAATTTGAGACAAGAAGAGGGCAGCAAGAATCCAGAATAAAAAAAAGCCCAGTTGGGATGTGACAAGAGGCCATGGTAGCCTACAGTTTAGTCAGTGTGCGCTAGAATGGGAATGGAAAAACATCAAGACAGCTTAACTTCTAGAGGAGATCCAGCCACAGACTATTACAGCCATTCATAATCTGGATTCTCATACTCAGTAAAGAAGAGTAATTCCAGAAGCTATATGTGCTTTAGTCAGGTCAGAAGCCAAATTGATTTAAATGCAAATGAAAAAGAGGCTAGTCAAAAATGTTGATTTTGGTCTAATTCGAGGTTTTAACAAAAAACCCTTGTCTAGAAATCAAATTGCTTCAAATAGAAATGAAATTTCTAAAATTATCTTTATTTGTATGTTTTCTTAGAGGAGTCCATGAAAAATAGTTTTTCTATGCTCACTTCACTACTCGCACTTTCCCTCAGCACAAGTTTGGTATCGTTTTATAGCGCAGCTTTCCAACTTTGTGAATATTAATAGCTATTTTTTGATGGCATGAGTCTGAACCAATGAAATGTGATTTTCAAACTCATGATGAAGTAAACAAATCAATTTTACACATGCTGACTGACAGATCCGAAGCATGCGCACAAAGACTCCTCAGACAGCACACGTTACCGATATACACACATATAGACAGAATTACAGTACTTCAAAATATTGAAATAAAATATTGATTATATATATTTTCCTATAGATATTTGGTTTTGACAAGGTGTGTGTCAAATTAGGTGTTATTAACAGGGATTTTAAGGCATGGTTGCTATGTGATTTTATTTTTGGAACCTTCAGAAAACCTTTTTTTTTCTTAAAACTGACTTTGCTGACTCTATTGACTTCAAACAGGTGCAGCTCAGACATTTGTTCTCTGATTGCAACAAATCATACATCATTTGGAAGTTTTTTTTTTTTTAACAGAGATTGTAAACATAATAAATGTAATTAAATTGAATTTAATTGAATCTGTAATTTTCAGACAAAATTCAGATTCTATTTGCTTTTGACGCAAACAGTGTCAGCTGTTAAGTGACTGAATGCCAGTGGGCAGAGCTTATGATGCGATGATGTATAGCTATTCGACGATTTCTTGCTCGGGAGACGGTCATATGCAAACGTATTTGTTTGTGTGACATCACAGATCCAGCAATATCAAAATGAGCCATTTTTGGAACTTGATTATTTATTTGTTTTTGTTTATAATGAGGAGGATGTTTTAAGCTAAGACATTTGTAGGATGTTTTAAAGTTACAAAGAATATGTTAAAAGATCTAACTAAATTTTATTTCTCATGTCATGACTCCTTTAAGTGATATTCAGAGATTTTATAAAGGTAAAGATTTTTATCACTGTGATATTTACAAAGACATTGAATAGTGTTCTACAATAAATAGCCTTGGCCTAGCAGCGAGAACATATGCTTCAACATGTTGAGCCGTGGTGCTTGACATTCAAGCTCATATCACCTCCTGTCTTCTTGAATACAAGAGACAAAAAAAAGGCTAAAATAAAATAAAAACAGAATAATTCTGAGATTTTCTGATGAGCAATGGAGGGAAGACCGTGGACAGAATTGAGACATACAATTATGTGTAAAAATAGAGCAGGAGTATTGGGTTAGGATCTGTGTTTATTCTATATCCTAATACATGTACAAAATCCCAAAACAACAGAGAGAGCTGAATTCAACTGCCAGTCAAACTCAGAGATGGCTGATACATATGGGCCTGTGTATCTTTCTATATCCACTTAAAATCCAAAGCTGTAATTCCCACAGGTTAAAGCACCTGTCAGGTTGGAAAACTCCAACATTCGAACACAGACTCGCTCCATAAGCATAAAAGTTGTGTCAGCTGTTTGAAGCGAAGTTGCTCAAATCCGAGTGAATTCTCTCCTGTCTGTCAGAAGCTTGAGAAAACTTATCTACAACTATAATGGAGCCGTAAGTTTTCAGGAAGTTATAGGAAATGTGTCCAATGTGTAACACATCCATCAGTGGTGTTAATCCTTTTTTAAAAATGGCTGAGGGAGTTGGAAAACTAAGTCATGGAAAATGAAGGGAAAGGGAGAGAGGAAGAAAAAGTTTTGGTGTGTCAAACAACTGTGACTGGAAGAAAATCTGTGATGAGGGCAAAGGAGCACATAAAAAAGGAACAACCAAATAAATGGATGAAACATGAAGAGAAATGAACGTGTTTCTTGCATAATCAGTGATGTGTTTTTGTGTGTGTGCAGTAGTGCAGCTCACTGCTTCAAGATCAGACCACTTATTAATGTCATCCTTCCATCTCTGTCTCCTTCATTATTTTTCCTGCCTGATCTTTGAGTCTCTCTCTTTTGCTTTTTCCGCCGTCTCTCCCTCCCTCTCTCCCTCACTCACAGTCTTAGAGTCAAGAGGCCTCTGCTTATCTGTTCTGCCCTGGGTTGCTATGGAAACTGCCCGGATGGTCAGGATTTGGAGTTCGGTTCTTCGTTCACGTCTTAATATCTCCCTCAACCTTGTCAGGACACACACTCACATGTAAATAAGACCCCAAGAAAACTATCTTCCCATGAATGTCATTACTCTTCATAAACTTCTAGTTACTAATTAAATGACAGTCTGGGTGTGTCAAACAGCACCAGCAGCTTGTCTTCAACAGCACTAAAATTGCAGTTATAAACAAGCAACACAATTTTAATCTTTTTTTTCTCTTTAATGAATCTCATAGATTAAATAAATAATTAAACACATTTAAATAAATAAATTATTTTGCTTAAGGAAAACAAACTCCCAGTAGAGCTGCACGATTCATGATAAATTGAGAATTGTTTTTTTTTTTTTTTTTTTTTTTTTTTTGCATCTAATAGAGTCTACGTTTCTCCCATGATTCTCAAAAGACAACTAAATGAAATTACATATAATTTAATAGAGGTTCTGATAAAGGTTAATTGCAGCAGTCTATTTAAAATGTTTAATTAATCTGATTGAATTATTTTAAAACAATTATTTGTTGATTCAATAATAAATACTTCACTTGTTTCGTTCCTGGATGAATCAGCATTTTTGAACAAATATCTTGAATGAATGATTCAATGACAATTACATTTTTTAACAGTCTCTTTATCGCCACAACTGTTTGTAATATAATGATACAATTGTTATTTGAAGAGGGCAAGTTGCTTTCAAAAAATGATTGAATTTTTGATTGCTTCTGTAGACATCATTTTTCCTTTTTCAAGGGAAAAGTATTTTGAATAACAGTAGTGAATACAGTAATCACTTAGGAATGAGTTACACCTGAAGGGGTGGATTCTGGAATTCACTGCCGCTTCAATATATATATATATATATATATATATATATATATATTGAGCAATTTATCACAAAATTATCTTTCTAAATGTTGAAGTATTTAGAATGACTAACTTCAACTTATATTAAAGCCTTTAATTTCCTTTTCATTTTCAAACACTAGAAAATACTGATGTATATTGTCTGTACCTCTGACGGAGAGAAAAGTACAACTTATCAGAATGTTTTGGAAAAGTTTCCTGTTCAGTGCAGAGCTAAGATCAACTTCAGCCTTGAAGAAGCTGTGAATCATGTGTATCTATGTATGTGCGCTCAGTGTTCTGTACAGGTCTGTTATGGGTACTGGTGGACTGTTGTCATCTGGACTGGAGACCTGAAGATGCCTAGGCCTGACCTAGAGGGACATTCTGTGCCTAACTTCAGGGTCCGATGGTCGGCATCATAATGGAAGGAGATATGCTTCTGACTATCTGTCCATGTGTGGAAAATTACCAGTTTTGTCTAGTGTTTTTAACCAATCAGAATCTTAGTAATGACGTAGTTAGTGGACTCTCTTAGAGTATAATTGTTGTGGAAATGTGAATGAGAGAGGAGAGAGGGGAGAGAGAAAGCGGCCTACGAACTCCTTGTGAGACTTGAAACTGCAAACTATTCTTTATTAAAGTTTTCTTCAAATTATTCTCTTCAACTCTGACTCCGGGTCTTCATTTATCATATCTGGTCTTTTGGGTCTTTAACTGTAAAATCCCCTACACACCCAACACTGTTGATATCTATGACAACTGCTCTCTTGTTATTACCATAATGCATAAGAAAATTGCATATTATTTAAAATATGTTAGTTGATACATGAACTAATGTTTAACTAATGAACCTTTTTTTAATCATTTAAAAATATTGTTCACACACAACGCGTTTTTGCTGAAAGAAACACAAAATGAGGGTTAGTGGAATGAAAAAAACCCTGTACAAACACAAGGTCTAAAACGGATACTGTTAATTTGAGCGTGTTTTTAGATTGTTCTGTCATGCGCGAGACGCTGCAAAATATGCGACACAACGGTTGAACATCCGTCTAGTAAAATCTCATTTACATTGAAAAACAACAGAAAAGTAGCACAGTGCAATAATGTGTTCTCGGAGGCCCTTACGGTAATGGAGTTCCTTTTTGGGAAGAACACTTTTTTTTTTTTTTCCACCGGCAGTATATATTTTCTCTTTTCTTTTATTTTGTGGTGAAATTTGACTCTAAAAGTAACTCTAAAAAGTGCCTCTTATGATTATGTTTTAAAAAAGTACTGTGGTATTTTTTTTTTTTTAAATGACTATAAAATCCCTCATTAAAAAACAATATATAATTTATTCCCAAAAAAGTTTTGTAAAGTACCGTAGTTCTGAATGACTACCATTTTTAACATTATACTTCAAATAATACCATGGTATAAATGATGCTACCATCTTTTACCATGAAATATCTCACAATAAATATATCTCTCTTTTATTTTTTTCACTCCTCTCTTTCCCACTCTCCTCCTCCAAAAATCCTCACTTTATTTTCACTGTTACATTTTATATTTTCTCCGTCTTTGTCTCTATCTCAGTAAAGCCAAGGTCAAGCTCTTAATGACTTTGTGAGCACCTGATTTATCCAATACATATTTAGCAGAATTCCCTTCAGAATACACTCCACACCAAAGCCTGTAATCAGAGAGCGCAACAGACAAACAGAAAAGAGAGACAGCAGATGAACAAGAACAAAGAATGTTGTAAAAGCTAGAATAAAATATCAGAGAAATCTTCAGAGATTTTTGTTTCGGTACTGATGTGATTTCCAGCATGTGATGGTTGGGGTCGAGACACCGATTTCACCGTCAGCCAGATAGATGCAGTGCAAGTGGTAAGCCTAAATCATCACCTCCACGGCAACCGCTGTCACGGCAACCACTGTCACGGTAACAGGGGAAAAAAGCCACATGACTATGTTGGGGAATATAAAGATGGCAGTTCTACCTGCAGCTCACCAGAAAAAAAACAAAGTATAGCAGGAGGGGAAAAGATGTATGAACAAGTGATTGTGTCAGGGCAATGATGAATGCTGGTGTAGTCTACTTAGACTTCCTTCAGAAAAAGCTGCAACAGGGTAAGAAGGAAGAAGAAAGACAGGCAGAACTACCTGAAAAGCTAAAGAGAGAGAAAGATGTGTGCGTAAATAAGGAATATATGACTATCTTTCCAATTTCCCCCAAAGCCCTTTCTCTATGTGTGTGTCTGTGTGTTTGTACACAAGATATTTTATGTGACAGGTGATACAGAAATAATGAACTGTAGTTTAGATACATTGGATCCAATAGGGTTTCCAATGCATACACAAACACATGCTAACAACAGCAAGTATTCAGGCATAGATATGAGCTAAACTGAGCTTGTGGGCCGGTCGTTAAAACAAATTCAAATATACAAAACACATACAAAGAGTTAAAGGGAGATCTAAAGTTATCTCATCCTCAGACTGGCTCTTTTTAGATGCACATCTGAACAACTAAATTTTGAGTATCCATGGCAGTTTCACTAGATATTATGTTAATAGCTCCATACAGTACAGGCCAAATGAATAAAGTCAGTAAAAGCACATAAAAAATGCAATCAAATGCTACATTCTCCATAAAAATGTAAATGACGTTCATCCGGGATTGACGCACAAAACTACCTGATCTAACTGACATTACACTAAGTTAAACTTCATAATAAGGCTCAACTGGTAACCATTAATTAATGCATTAAGTATCACGAACTAACAATTAAGAAATTTTTTTTATTTATTTCTTAATTTAATAAAATTGTTTGGCATTTCTTAATTTAATTTAAGTTAGGGTAAGGTTAGTAGTAAGGTTCCGGGCAATCCCGGACGAGCCCCCAATTTATGTTCCTATATATATATATATATATATATATATATATATATATAGAGAGAGAGAGAGAGAGAGAGAGAGAGAGAGAGAGAGAGATATATCAACATCATTCTTACGTTAATGAATTTCGAATATTCTAAATGAGCGACTGCATGTTACAAATTTGCAAAAACATGCTTAAACCATGTTCATATAAGGGCTTTCCACACATCCTTTCCTTTTGTAGCTCTCAGCAAACATAACGCTATGTAAAGATGCGTTTTTACCTGTTTTCTTACTCCTATACTGTATATATACAGTTGTGTACAGTATGTGTGTGTGTATATATAATGACTACATATATTTAAGATGAAATATGTACGTATACAATTTCATATTAACACGTTCATAAGACCACCCAGAGAATTTTGCGTAGATGTGGTTTCGTCAACCCAATCTCACGGCAGTTTGTACGTATGCTCAGTGCATTGTCATTTTACGAGGTGGCTAATTTGTACGAATTCGTAAGACCTCAATTGTATGAATTCATATGGTTTTTTGCTAAATCGTATGTATTTCACAAGTTGCCAAATTCGTATGAATCCTACCCCTAACCCCGCGCCTAAACCTACCCGTCACTGAGGTTTAGACAAATCATATGAATTCGTACGAGTGAGGTCGAATCAATTCGCACGAATTAGCCACCTCGTATAATACATACAAATTGGTCGTGAGATAGCATTGGGTTTCGGGTGTTCCTACATTTTTTTCATGAATTTAGAAAAAAAATTAGAATGAAAATTATTGATGAATCATGATTTGTTCGTGAAAATGTTTGTTCAAGCACGAATGATTTTTCAAGCACAGATTTCAGACACAAATCTGTGAATACGCACAGTTAGTGAATGAGACCCAATATATGTAACATAAGATCTTTGGCATCCACAAAGAATTAAAAATACAGTCCAATGGCTTATGTAATCTTTAAATGACCTACCCAACCTTCAAATGCGTGCAACTCCAACCTTTAAATGTATGAATAATGCATCTTCCTAAAGTCTAAAAATGAAATTGAATTCTTTCAGTTGGATGTGGTTTGACTGTAAATTGAATCTATAACTCTAACGAGCAAAGCAAAGCATCTGTGTCTGAACGAGTGACAGACTGTGTGCAGGCCAATGGTTTTATCTAAATTATAGTTTGAGTCAAGTCACTCATTCTCATTTCAGATGACGGCCCACGATGATAGAGGATCTGCAGTTCCTTGAATCACTGTCGCCTCAGTGCTCATATTTCTGGCCCCCATCCAGGCTCATGATAGAAGCTGATAGTCGAGAGGAGGGGCATGACGACGGAACACTGCTGTCAGTGCATGATGAGATGTGCTGATGTTAATTGTGTCCTGTCACTGCTGCTGTAAATCCTGCATCACATCTCTCCTTTGTAGAGACTTGCATGCATCAAGTGTCCTTGAGGTCCAGGTGTGGCACGACTCTAACATAATGACTTAAAGTAAAGCTTGCCTTTTAAAAATGTGCTTAGCTACACTATAGGCTACTAAAGAAGGTATTCAGGGGCACATTTATGTACACCTCATTTCAAAACTTTGGTGTCAACGTTTTTTTTTTTAATGTTTTGAAAGAGGTCTTGTAAAATGTGCTGTTAATTAACTTCTGTGATGGCAAAGCTGAATTTTCAGCATCATTACTCCATTCTTCAGTGTCACATGATCATTCAGAAATTATAATATTTTGATTTGAAGCTCAAGTAACCTTTCTGATTTTCAGTGTGGGCCGATACTGTAAAACTGATCCCATCGTTACTGTTCATATCACTATGTATACAAGTACTGAAGAAGCCTCCAGAGCTGAAATTCAGATATGTTAATGGAGGTTCCGTTTCCATCACACATGGTAAGTGAGAGACCAATCACAACAGACAGGGCCATTTGACCAATCGGAGCAGAGGAGGCTCTCAAAAAGGTGGGGTTTAGAGAGACTGAATCTTCGAACTGTTTTCAGGCTGAAATGTACATTATGAAAAAAAATAAAGTGTTTTTTGAACTTTGATGCATGTAAACCTACTGTAGGGGACCTGCAGAACAAAATTAGGAACCTTTAAAATAGTATAATATGGCTACTTTAAATGAACAGTTCACCACACCAGACAGACATTTTTCATCAATAATTTAGAGACACGCACTCTCTCTCTCTCTGCATCAATTTCTAGAGGGGAAAGTCTTGAGTCTATGAGAAGACAAACAGACAGTGAAAGAAAGACATTTACAAACAAATATAAGCACTCTCTTTTGCATGGTAGGAAGAACTAAGCCGAGAGGCTGACATCTTTAAGCTTCGCTATCTGCACTAAGCTCCAGAGCCAAGTACATAAGGCACTAATATGCCAGAGAAAGTCAAAGTGCTAAAGCACCACGCCCAGGGCCTTAGAACCATCTGAGTCAGCCTGCATCCCTTTAGCTGTATTTGTGTGTATGTTATATATTACAAGTATTACGAATACAAACCGGCACCAACTATTTTGCAGCTTAGTAGTAATACTTTGAACATCTCAAGCGCCTTTCTTTTTTATTCCCTTTTCATTTTATGTTTTTTAATATTAAGCACAAATCTAAAGGCCTCCTTATCCCCGCTCTGGGCAGTGCTGCAGTTAAAGTAAGAAATGGAAAAATATATTTCTAACTGCCGTGGCCCAATAAAACCGTCAGAGCCAACGCTAATCTGCATGAATATATCACTCTTCGATATTTCAGTCTAGTAAAATAATAAAAGAGAGAAAGAGAGAGGAAATGAGAAAGGATTTAGCGCTTATAACTCAAAAATGCTCTCATAGGGCCTCATATTACCCCAAAGAAACTCTCACACTTCAGCTTTGCAGTCAAAACCAATGAAGAAACTCTGACTAATGACAATAGCAGGTAGCTGCCCTGAAGAGCTATTCTGATCCAGGATTTACTTTAAGTGACTCATATATTAAGAGCAATTAAGCAGAAATTGACCTATAGCCTGTAATTGGTGCACTGTGGGATCCTGTAGTGCTCTTTTCTGTAGAAAATCAATGGCACAATTCACACAGATTTAACCATTAACTAAAAGTTAACTATCTTGACAAGGTTGCTAAAAGTGACCCCACATTAGTGTTGTGTGGTTGAAAACATTGCCTTGCAGTAAATGCACATTCCCTAATATGCAGAGTTCAAATCAATATTCGCCCATTTCATTCCCTCTCCTCCACATAATTTCTACTCATCTCCATACTATCCATATCAACAAAAGTGATAAAACTGCTTCAAATGAATCAGTGAATTGGTTCGTTTTGAAAAATGTTATGCTTAATGTACATGAACTGATTCACAAAACATGAACGACTTGATTTTCATGAACAGTCCGAATGAACTGATTCACTAAACTGAATCTCAAAGATGTTTTAATAAGGGAGAAAGGCCCTAAATAAATAAATAAATAAACAACAGTACAGACTTTGGATCATAGATTATGAGTAAATGATCTTCCGTAAAGGAATGTCTTCTGTGATTCTAGACCTGCATGAAGAGTTAATGGGGAAAAAATTGAAGTACACTTACCTAGAACTCCCAGCCTATAGTTCATGGTGACTACAATGACATTGCCATATGCCGCAAGCACGCTGGCATCAAACATGTTTCCGGTTCCTTCCATGTAAGAGCCACCGTGAATGAACATCATGACAGGTTTCTTCCTGCGGTCACGGATGTCTGAAAAAAAATCAAAACAAGGAGAAAGAGGGTGTTGTGTAAGCAAAAGATACAGAAAGATGAACGGTTTGAGTAACTTTGTGATGATACATAGTTTCTTTATCATGTGACTTCACAATGTTGTCATGTATGATGGTTGGATCCTTTGTTGGAGAGTAAATAGCTGGTCGTTAGGTCACTTTAGACTCTAATAAGCTCTTACTCCATAAGATATAACAACACATACACACTCACACATCAAGACAGATGCAGAGGCAGCTGCAATGGAGCGTCGCTATAGTAACTGACTCAATTTGATTTCCCAATCTACCCAACAGAGGCCATTCCATCAAAGTGGCTCGCTCCCATTGACTGTTGCCATGGAGATCTATTACACAGACACACATACGTTCACTTTTCTAACCCCTTGACACCTTCAATCACCACCTGAATCTCAGTCGATTTCATTAAAGCAGATAAACTGATAAAGCCAGGTGCTCCAAGATGCAGCAGGAGCGAACACACACACCAACACAAATGAATCCAAAGTGGTACTAGAGTAAAGCATCAAACAGACGGTCAGTCAAGAAGGATTACTGGCTTATCCATCCATAAAATACACACAGACATGTGCTGTCATACATGACTGGACAGATGCACAGACGCAGTCACATGCACGTACTTTGACAGAGACATTAGAGACAGATAGATAGATAGATAGATAGAGAGAGAGAATAGATAGATAGATAGAATAGACAGATAGATAGATAGATAGATAGATAGATAGATAGATAGATAGATAGATAGAATGACAGACAGACAGACAGATAGATAGATAGATAGATAGAGAGAGAGATAGATAGATAGATAGATAGATAGATAGATAGATAGATAGATATAGATAGAATGACAGACATTTAGATAGATAGATAGATAGATAGATAGATAGATAGATAGATAGATAGATAGATAGATAGACAGATAGACAGATAGATAGATAGATAGATAGATAGATAGATAGATAGATAGATAGATAGATAGATAGATAGATAGAATGACAGATAGATAGATAGATAGAATGACAGATAGATAGATAGATAGATAGATAGATAGATAGATAGATAGAGAGAGAGATAGATAGATAGATAGATAGATAGATAGATAGATAGATAGAATGACAAACAGACAGATAGATAGATAGATAGATAGATAGATAGATAGATAGATAGATAGATAGATAGATAGATAGATAGATAGAATGACAGATAGACAGATAGATAGATAGATAGATAGATAGATAGATAGATAGATAGATAGATAGAATGACAGATAGATAGATAGATAGATGGATAGAATGACAGATAGATAGATAGATAGATAGATAGATAGATAGATAGATAGATAGATAGATAGATAGATGGATAGATAGATAGAATGACAAACAGACAGATAGATAGATAGATAGATAGATAGATAGATAGATAGATAGATAGATAGATAGATAGATAGATAGATAGATAGATAGATAGATAGATAGAATGACAGACAGATAGATAGATAGATAGATAGATAGATAGATAGATAGATAGATAGATAGATAGAATGACAGACAGATAGATAGATAGATAGATAGATAGATAGATAGATAGATAGAATGACAGATAGATAGATAGATAGATAGATAGATAGATAGATAGATAGATAGATAGATAGAATGACAGATAGATAGATAGATAGATAGATAGATAGATAGATAGATAGATAGATAGATAGATAGATAGATAGATAGATAGAATGACAGATAGATAGATAGATAGATAGATAGATAGATAGATAGATAGATAGATAGAATGACAGACAGATAGATAGATAGATAGATAGATAGATAGATAGATAGATAGATAGATAGATAGATAGAAAGATAGATAGATAGATAGATAGATAGAATGACAAACAGACAGATAGATAGATAGATAGATAGATAGATAGATAGATAGATAGATAGATAGATAGATAGATAGATAGATAGATAGATAAATAGATAGATAGAATGACAGACAGATAGATAGATAGATAGATAGATAGATAGATAGATAGATAGAATGACAAACAGACAGATAGATAGATAGATAGATAGATAGATTGATAGATAGAATGACCGACAGATAGATAGATAGATAGATAGAATGACAAACAGACAGATAGATAGTTAGATAGATAGATAGATAGATAGATAAATAGATAGATAGAATGACAGACAGATAGATAGATAGATAGATAGATAGATAGATAGATAGATAGATAGATAGATAGATAGATAGATAGATAGAATGACAGATAGATAGATAGATAGATAGATAGATAGATAGATAGATAGATAGATAGATAGATAGATAGATAGATAGATAGATAGAATGACAGACAGACAGATAGATAGATAGATAGATAGATAGATAGATAGATAGAATGACAGACAGATAGATAGATAGATAGATAGATAGATAGATAGATAGAATGACAGACAGACAGATAGATAGATAAATAGATAGATAGATAGATAGATAGATAGATAGATAGATAGAATGACAGACAGATAGATAGATAGATAAATAGATAGATAGATAGATAGATAGATAGATAGATAGATAGATAGATAGATAGATAGATAGATAGATAGATAGATAGATAGATAGAATGACTGACAGACAGATAGATAGATAAATAGATAGATAGATAGATATATAGATAGATAGATAGATAGATAGATAGATAGATAGATAGATAGATAGATAGATAGAATGAAAGATAGATAGAATGACAGATAGATAGATAGACAGATAGATAGATAGAATGACAGATAGATAGATAGATAGATAGAATGACAGACAGACAGACAGACAGACAGATAGACAGATAGATAGATAGAATGACAGATAGATAGATAGATAGATAGATAGATAGATAGATAGATAGAATGACAGACAGATAGATAGATAGATAGATAGATAGATAGATAGATAGATAGATAGATAGATAGATAGATAGATAGATAGAATGACAGACAGACAGATAGATAGATAAATAGATAGATAGATAGATAGATAGATAGATAGATAGATAGATAGATAGATAGATAGATAGATAGATAGATAGATAGATAGATAGATAGATAGATATAATGAAAGATAGATAGAATGACAGATAGATAGATAGACAGATAGATAGATAGAATGACAGATAGATAGATAGATAGATAGATAGAATGACAGACAGACAGAAGATAGATAGAATGACAGATAGATAGATAGATAGATAGATAGATAGATAGATAGATAGATAGATAGATAGAATGACAGACAGACAGATAGATAGATAGATAGATAGATAGATAGATAGATAGATAGACAGATAGATAGATAGAATGACAGATAGATAGATAGATAGATAGATAGATAGATAGAATGACAGACAGACAGACAGACAGACAGACAGATAGACAGATAGATAGATAGAATGACAGATAGATAACTATCTCCATCTACATAAAATTAAAGTCCTCCTCCTTTAGTTTAAGTTACAATATGTAAGATTCTTGCAATAAAATATCCTAAAACCACTGGGCCAGTGTTATATATTTTGTTCAGTTGAGTACTTACAATATCCTAAATGTTTCTATGTTTAAATCGAGAAAAAAAATCACGATTTTAACCAAGGATATGGGACGTGTCTGGGAGTTGCCTGTCAATGGTGTCATATCCGCATTAACCTCGGTGTCCAGTTTTATTTTATAGAAACCATGAAAACACCAAAGATGCTTTAATATATTACTTGCTTTATTAGACAAGAGAACAACTGTTTGGTTACATTTATTGACAAAAACAAATTATTGTTATATAGCTCAACACATTTAGTCTTCTTTTTTAAATCTTTTCTTGATTTTTCAAGAGTACCATGCTTTTACCACGCCTCAGAGAAAAACACTATTTTGTCAAGTAGCTAACATGGCATAAGTTGCAGCTTTATTTTAACAGTAATACAACATTTTCTCCATCATACTATACATTTAATTGCATGCCATTTATCAGCATAAGCCACCCAGCATTTATTATTATTATATCTATCTCACTGTGGTTTGCAACAAGTGTCTTACAGCAGCCGGCGAACACACACACAAAGTTATAACATACTTTTCAACACACAAATGTATCTAATATGATAAGCAGCGCTGTGTTACCTCACACGCTTGACCGGAAGAAGTGGAAGTGGCGACTGTCACATAATAATGGTTCTGCTGCTCACGCGGCATGTGTCACATTTGTCTCACATTAACAATGGCTCCAACGGCCTCGTTCAGCTCCCACAGCATTCGGCCCTGCTCTGCTTCATACTACGGTAACATTAACAATCTCAACCATGAACATGATTTCTGCCCGAGTCCCATACCCATTCTTTTCCACTGGCTGTGAGGTGAAGATGACATCTACCAAAATTCCATCCCCAAACTCGGCTTCATCAAGCTGCGCCTTTATTTTGAAAAATCTACATATTGTAGCTTTAATATGAACCTATAACAAAACATGAAGACATATTAAGATTTTATTGCTCATATTTCACTAGTAACTTTTTATTATTTACTCTCCAGTAACATTTTATGATTTACCTCCATTTATTGATTGACAAGTGTTAAATCAGCACTTCAGACCTGTTTGCATCCTGCTTCATTTCTAACCTATTATTACTCGTTTTCTTCATTTTCTCTCTCTCTAACCCTTTTAATATATTCAATTCAAGTGTGTTCTGTCTTATAACCACCAAAACATCCTGTTCTTTTATTTTGCCCCCTGGAGTCCTCGCGTCCTCACACAAAAACACCGCAAACATACCGTAAAATGGGCGTACAACGGGAGGGCGAGTAGGTCTGTGTGCACACTGAGAAATGGAGGGAGAGAAAGAACGACATGGAGATTAGAGGGGAGGAAATGGGGGCCGATATTGAGGGAAAGTACGAGAGGGCACGAAAGGGAACAATCCAAAAAACAAAAAAACAAAACAAACAAAGAAACACACATACTCAGATAGAGATGCCCACAGGAGCTTGCTGCTCACCTCTGATCCTCTCATGCAGAATGGAGACAATGGTGTGATTAGAAACAAACTTGTGTTTACTGCTCAGCGCCTTCGCATGTGTGTGGGTGAACCCACAAACACATACACATTCTGCCATTATGTCCCTCTGATGGTGGGAAGCCTCTATCTCTTGTGTGAACTTAATTAGCTCTGAATCCATTAGACACAGCCACACAGACAATTCCTTTCTCTATTCTCTTGTCACCCACATCCAATTAAACTGGTGCTAAAACACAATGGCGTATTCCTCACTTGAGACAACTCGGCCCGATAGGCTAGCTACCAAATGCCATCATATCTAATGCTTGTAAATTTTGTGTTTACAACAGCAAATTGTAAAAAAAAATTGATTTTTAGAACATATAAATTTGATTTGTATATAAAACACATGAGTGACTAATATACTACTAATATACCTTGATTATGTATTATTATTTTGGCTTGACAAAGCCTTTTTTATATACCCTATGGACAGAGAGAAAGATCGATAGAATGATGAATGGATAAAATTATTGAACGATGGATGAATGGATGGATGGATGGATGGATAGAATGATAGAACGACGGATGAATGGATGGATGGATGGATGGATGGATGGATAGAATGACAGAACGATGGATGAATGGATGGATGGATGGATAGAATGATAGAACGATGGATGAATGGATGGATGGATAGAATGACAGAACGATGGATGAATGGATGGATGGATGGATAGAATGATAGAACGATGGATGAATGGATGGATATAATGATAGCACTGCTTTTCTGTAAAGCTTTCCGAGAAGATCACCTGAGATTGTGTGCATTTTTGCAGACGATAAATCAAGAGTTACTTTTCTTGAAAAACCCCCAAAACAAAACAAAACAAATATTGCGGTTTTACAGTCATAAAAACAATAATGTTAAATCAACATAAAACTGACTAACTTTTACAGCTGTGGAAATTAACTCTCATTTTCTTCGATCTGTTTGTCACAACATTATAAAAGATGAAAAGAATGAAGGAGACAAAGAGAGACAGACAGAAAGACAGAGAGAGAGATGATAGGAGGGAGCTTTTGGTGGGGTGGAAGGGGGTTTGAAAGAGCAGAAAACAGGGCATTTGAGAGACTGACAATCAAGACTACAGGCTGGAGTAAGAGTCTCTTACACATGGATCAATATCATAAAAAGCACTCAGCAGGATAAGACAGAGACAGAAAAATATTGCTATGACATCAAATCATGCTGCCTGTAAATGCACATATACAGGCAAACCCATTCACTATTATATATCAAACATTCCTGCAAAAGCCCTTAAGATAAAGTTCTTTCATCATTTCTTCACCTTCATGCCATCCATACAAGCTGGTCTTCACTATACAACTACACTAGACATTGACTAGTGGATACCAAGCTGCTCATTCAAGCACAGCAGCACTCTGGTCTCTCTCTCTCTCTCTCTCTCTCTCTCTCTCTCTGTGTGTGTGTGTGTGTGTGTGTGTTTGTGATTTATGAGGACACAAATTTTATTACTACTTAAATGTGAAATATGAGTACATTTCATGCGTCCTCATATTTCAAATAGCTTTAAAAAGATACTAAACAATGTTTTATTAAAAATGTAAAAATGCTTAGGGGTAGGGGTAGTGTAGAGGGACAGTATGTACAGTTTGTACAGTATAAAAACCATTACGCCTATAGAATGTTCTCACTTTGATACACACTCAGGTTTGTTTTGCTGTGTGTGTGCGTGTGTGTGAGAAAGAGATCTCAGAGTTCAAGACAGAAGAATCCTAAATCACATTCCTGAAACTGAACAAGGGGGGATGGGGTCAAATATAGAGAAGATGACGGAGAGGGGTGAAACAAAGACCTCCTTATCCCCTCATCCCCAAAGCCTCATCATACATCCACAGAAACAAGAGAACTATTCATCTTATTCTTGATCTCCTACATTTGGACTTATGGACTCCATCACTTCTTTCTATACACTTGTTTTCACTTTTGTTTTTCCCGCGTTAAAAAAAAAAAAAAAAAAAAAAAAAACCTCTTTCCTTTCCAATATTTTTTCAGTATTCATCTCATGCTCCCCCATCTTCTCTTAATTTAAAAATATACTTTACTCAAAAAAAGAAAATTCTTTTATTATTTGCTCACTCATATGCTTTGATATTTTTTTGTGGAACATGCAAGGATAATTTTCACACTCCTCTTTTACCGTTCTTAGTCAAGCTTCATGTCTGTCAAGCTCCAAAAAGAAAAGACAAAAACTACTATTTACAACAAGATCTGCATTCTCATGGGTTTAAATAAAAGTTTTTCGTTAAAAGAGACAAAACAAACAAACAAACAAAAAACAAACAAATTTGAGCATCAGAAGCACTCCTTTCCTGGTAAAAAATGAATCTGGATTTGCGACAGCTGAATGTAACATTTTTAACAAGTCAAACATGTTAGTCTCTGAGTAATTTATTTATGCCATGAAATAAACTTCATTCCATAAAATTAGTCGAATGAACAAGACAAAAAGCATTTTTTGTCTCCAGCACATTTTATAATTACCCAAAAATCAAAAATAGTTCACCCGTTACACACGTTATCATGTCCGTTGAAAACTTAGGCTGGCTTTCAGTTGGAATATTAGAACTAAAAACATAGACATAACACACTCATGGTCATCAATCTCTTCACTGAGTACTTGCTGGCTAAGAAATTATTACCTTACAATTTTCAAATCCACTTCATTTGAATATCACCACATTGATGTCTGTCAAAAATAACATGCACAATACACGGTAGTATTGACGAGAAGCAGAGCTCCAGCAAGTACACGCTTTTTCTGAAAACCCACACTACCAGATGTTTTAAAATGGTGGCCAGAGCAGCTTCAACATGCTGTCTGTAAGAGTTTTTAAACGTGCATAATACATAATGCACAAGAGCATAAATTTCTTCTTTACTCGCTGATATTAAATCGGAATAATCAGGGAACTGAATGAAATACTTCACACTGCATGCTAAAGAGAATAAATGTCAATCCAACTGAAAACTTCGCCGGGTTAGTGAACATCATTCAACATATTTTGGTTTTGACAGACATTTTTAATGCACAAACTATGCATTCTGATTCTGACATTCCTGATTTGAATATTATCAGTAATTTTATTCTTTACTGATCTTTTTTTCATCATTTTAGCAATAGATGAACTGCTAAGTGAGTGATCTTGAGATGAATCTCAAAGTCACTTGAGAGTCGTCCAATTGGACCCTCAAATGCTGATGTAATATATATAATAAATTTTACAGAACCATTTTTTATAAAATGTAGTTTGATCACTATCTTCTCAGTTGTTTAAAAGATTAAGGCAATTGTCAAAGTTTGATAAATGTTGTTTAATTTTCCAATAAAAGATGGTACATTTTGATATGTTTTGTTACATTTAATTACCCTTTAGCAGATTTTGACTATTTGTGAGGAATGTACCTGAAATTTAAGTAATTCAATGACAATCTTCCCCACTATAGTGAGGTGTCCATTTTAGAATCGGCTCATTGAATCTTTGAACTCTAATCATCTAGCAACAGTGCTTGAGTTAACTGCTCACTAGAAAGGAAGTTTATAGGCCAATCCACACTGCACTAACAGACGCAGACCAACGCCGACAGTCACCAGATTACAGCAAGTCACTTCTCAGACATTCTAATTCCGATTCAGCATGCCGGAAACAAGGTCTGACAGACACCATCAGAATCCAACAGGGGTAACACACTGATCTGACAAAAGTGTCTGTTGCCGTAGAGTGAGTTTGCCTTCCCTGTGAATAATGATTTAAGTTTCATTTCTGTAAAAAAATAAAATACAAATAAAAATGGAACAAACAGCACATTTATCAAATGGAGCATATTTATAATATATATTTTTTTGTTTTCTGGTCATTTTTGGAGCTTGACATATGTGGTTTCTATGATCTTATAAAGCGCTGCATAAAGACTCCTCATAAAACACTTTTTGCAATATCCCTTTCTCATACCCTTGGGACCCTTGTCTTTCTCTCTCCTTGACTTCTCACACGGTTTCCAAAATAGCATGCTTAAATTGAGCCAACTTGATTTGTTTTTATTTAAAGAGGATCAATTACTGAGATCTAGTCACACAGAAGTAGTTCAGCAATGAACAACAACGGTACCCCCCCCCCCCCCCCCACACACACACAGAAAACACACATCCAAATCGACCACACATGAGCTAACAAAAAGCATGTATGAAATCCTCGTTTTTCAATTCCTTTCTTGCTCATTATTTTTCACCCTCATTCTTCTTTGGCTCCTTCTCTTTCCCCCACTCCCTCTTCTCTTTCTCCCTTGCACCCTCGCTCTTGTTTATTTCAGGCTAATGGTGAGATCAACTGTTATAGACTGGACTCTCCTGGCAGTTGTAGTGGGAATGTGTGTGTGCCTAAAGAGGGTGTCCTAATTTAACCTATTTAAGTCCGTCTCCCCTTTCTCCATAAACTTTCCTGAACCCAGCAAGCCCAATCTAATTGGTAGTAAATTCTGAGGGAATCTGAATGGCGGGCCGCTTGACTGGACGAGGTTCATTAGACCTATCTCCAACCTCCCCTCCTTTAGATTACAGAGAACCGCTGTGAAGAGTTCTGCTGTCTGGCCTGCTGACAGGAGAGAAGCATCTCTGACTGGTGAACCAGAAAAAACAAAGCATCTTGTTCAAGCCTGTGATTGGAGGAAGCTTGAATTTGGCATGAATTTACTTTCAGGATTCAGTTATTTTGTATTGAGAAATTTCAGTTTCAGAAAAAACTTGTCTGTATATGTGCTGTTGGCTAAATGATCTTTATCATGCCAAACTCTAAGACCTTACATAACACTGCATTTCTCACTAGAAAAACTGACAGAGGTTAACCAGGGTTTAAATATGAATATTCGCATCATTTACTCACCCTCAAACCTATATAAATTTCTTTCTTCTGCTGAACACAAAAAAAGATATTTCGAAAAATGTCCGTAACTAAACAGTTGGAGGATCAAAAATACTATGAAAGTCAATGGTGCCCATTAACGGTTTGGTTAACATCATTCTACAAAATATCTTCTTTTGGTTTCATTAGAAGAAAGAAAATTCATACAGGTTTGAGGGTGAGTAAATGATGACAGAATTTTCATTTTTGCATGAACTTCCCTTTAAGGCCCACTGAAGTTCACAAGTAAACATTGTTTCTCATGTCATTAAAAATAGTGAATTATTTACCATTTAAAATAAACATGTTTTTAAAAACAGTATTAAAATATACAGATCATTAATGTTACATCAAACTTTACTTTTTTTAATATAGAATTTATAAAATATTACTGTACCCCATTTTTTAGTACTATATTCTCAAATTCAATCATGCACTACAAAGCAATGTGTCATGTTCACAGTGTCTTTCAGAAATAGCTGGAACATCTGTATTTCATGAGGTGTCTTTTGAGAATAATAAAAGAGAGCCCGAAGGAGTCAGTGATGCCAAGCGTGGGAGTAACACAATATCTCTAGTTGCGTCTCTGCATATTTATTCCTAATCAATACATTTGAATGTTAGAGATGTTGTGAGTACACTGTTGTTTCCCTCTTTGATGTGTATTGAACAGCTCACTGGTGAAATACAAACATGAATTATTCTATTAAAGTGTCACTGAGATTTGATCAACCCTTGCTCTCTCCATCTCTCTCTTTTCCTGCCAGCTCGTCTAACCTGTTCTCTTACACAGGGATCTGACATAAGTAGGACATTCCTTTCTTTCTCTCTCTCTCTCTACAGTAATGGTTGCATAGGTACAGTAAGTGAATCTCTGATTTTTATCTGTTATTTCTGCCTTTAATGTTCTTGCTGTGCAATCTATACATTTTTCCAGTTCAACACTTTTGTTCTCTCTCTGTCGTTTTTTTCTCGGTTTACATCGTCTACCCTGCAAAAAGAACAAGCAGCAGATCTTGTTTTGCACAGTAATGTATAGATAATGTGTGGGTGTTGTGATTTGCCCCTAGGAGGTGCTGTAAGGCTCAGCACTCTGAGGATGAGGGATCATGGAGGTAGGGCACTAATGCTAATGAAAGAGAACATGCGAATAGGTAGACATCAGCACACATCAATACCTACAGGGCAACCCCCCACACCACACACACACACACACACACACACACACACACACTGGTTTCCATGTTTTATGGGGACCAAACTGTATTCTCCGTCTACACTTTCTACATTTGTATATTTTCATAACATTCAGTATGATTTATAAGATGTTTTTCTCATGGGAACCAAAACTCTTCCCCAAAAGATCAAAAATGACTGGTATTACTATCCTTGTGGACATTTGTACATTCAAAATCTAAATTGATCATTTTAAAAATTCTGATAATGTAAAGTATGGCAATAATATTCATTTTGGCTTTTGCTAAAGATTAAATTTAGCATTACATTTTTATTTACATTTCTTTTTGTTTTTAAAGCTTGATTAGTGCCTTACAAATGCTCTGCACATGGTGTGTCGCTTCTCACAACTTTATTTCCTGCATTTGTAGTTTTATGTATCACAATTTCAACTTGAAAATAAAAAATGAATTAAAATCTCAAAATTGCAATAAGTGGGGTCTCCGAAAAGGCTGAAGCCTCAGGGCCTAGCAGGACCACAATCTGTCCTTGAACAAAGATGAGAAAATTTGTTTAGAAAAACCGAGAGAGAGAGAGAGAGAGAGAGAGAGAGAGAGAGAGAGAGAGAGTGAAGGATTGGCAAAGTGCAAGAGAACATGACGGATCACTCTCTTGGTGATTCCAGCTCAGCACCTTCATCAGACACAGCATGAGTGTGCGAACATATGCGCGCACACACACACACACACACACACACACACACACACACACACACACACACACACACACACACACACAGTGCCAGTGCACAGTCTATGTCAGACAATCAAACCCAATGGGAACTGTGCGACAGCAAATCTATTGCTCGCAGGAGTGTGTCGGCAGTTCTGTGGCACTACAGTTCTAATGATGAATGTATGTGCAGTTCTGAACACTGTAGAGGTTACAGAACATCTCATCATGAGTGTCAACAACAGCAAAGTTAGTTTTCATGGGGCTCAGCTTAAACTATATGACTTATTATGTAACTTATATTATGCTGCATGAACATTTTGCTACAGTATTGAGTAGACAGTATAAGGTTTAGATGTCAAATACATTAGAAAATGATCAATTAGGCCTAAATCTAGAGGCAAACTCTGACAGATGTGCCTTTTAGCTTTTAGTAAATAAACAAGCCATTCTCTATGTTGTGGGATCATACAGCTTGTACAGATTTGCATTTGCTGTCAATTTATTTTTATCAGAAGGATTGCTGTAAAAAAAAAATTTTTAAGATAAAGTGTTCAAATTGATCAAAAGTGACAGTAAAGACATTTATAATGCTGTAAAAGATTCCTATTTCAAATAAATGCTGTTTTTTAAAACTTTCTATTAATCAAAAGAATCTTGATAAAAATGTATCACGGTTTCCACCGAAAACATTTAGCAGTGCAACTGATGATAATCAGAAATGTTTCTTGAGCAGCAAATCAGTATATTAGAATGATTTCTGAAGGATCATGTGACACTGAAGACTGGAGGAATGATGTTGAAACGTTAGCTTTGCATCACAGGAATAAATTACTTTTTAAAATATAAAAATGTTATTTTAAATTATAGCCATATTTCACAATATTAGTGTTTTTTGCATTTTTTGAACAAATGATTGCAGCCTTGGTGAGCAAAAGAGACTTTCAAAAACATTACATTACTAAATAAAATTCTATAGTGTTGTGTGCCGACAAAACAATCTAGTTTTGTTAGGCTAAACTACACAAAGTTGTGCTATTGCGCTCTGGTTGAAGCGTGTTAATTCCCTCAACCAATCAGCCACTGATTGCTGCTGCCACAGTAGTTTTGTTTGTGCTAATCAGTTTTGTAAATCAGGGTAACCATCCATGAAAGACTTGTTCAGGAACCAGTGAAAAACAGAACAACTTCTACTAAACAATACAGCTTTATTGAAATTTAGCAGTAAAGTGTGAGCTTATGCCAAAAAGTTTGGGGTCAATAAGATTTGGTAATGTTTTTGAAAGAATGCCCTTATGTTCTCCAAGGTTAAATTTATTTAAACAAAAATACAGAACCTTTCTATTGAAATATGTTTTAAAATTTAATTTATTCCTGTGATGTTAAAGCTGAATGATCAACATCATTACTCCAGACTTTAGTGTCACATGATCCTTCAGAAATCTGTCTAATGTGCTGAAAGAAATCTGTGACTTTTGTTCAGACCAATGCAAAAACAGAGCCCAATTATTTTATACATTTTAACTAGACAAATCTAAACAATTCTGATACACTTTCTAGAATTATTCACAGAGCAGATAAATAATCATTGATCATTTTGACAGATCCCTTTTCATAAAAATGGTTTTATATTTTGTAAAACTTTTTTGTCAACTTTAACATTTGGTGTTATGCTGCAAGTCGCCCAACCAACATTTCTGACAGGAACAGTATCACCAATGATGATTGTCAATTAGTATACAGTTTGGATTGGCGGTATGGTTCTGTTCCAGGTAACAACTCCCTGCCTATCCATGAAGCCTAGCATGGATAAGAGCAGGGAAAGCAGTGATAATCCCCCTGTGGGTAAACAGAACAGAACCAACATTAAGGTATTGCAATATCATTAATGCTATTAATGACACAATGTAATAAAATAATTTAAGAAATAAGTCTAAGGAATATCAGAAGGGTATGTCCTGACTGGACAAGAGGATCTGGGGATGGAGGAAGGTAATTAGTTCCTGCTTAATTATTACATCTATCTAAAAATCAAAGTGCAGAATGCTACTAATTTTATTTTTGTTTGTTGATTTTCGATATAACAATTGGTGCAATGACTTCAGTTTGTGTATCTGTACTTTTCGAACATTTTGGTCACTATAATCTAATAATTCTTGTTAACACTTTAGTACAGGGAACAATTGACCCATCGCAAAGACCCGCCCCCTTTAGCTAAACCTCAAGCCATGCGCTCTCACGCCACAAATCATGTTCTCACGAAGTGAAAAATACGTCGCGGAGCAAAGAGGACACTGACAATGCACCGACAGACATTTGAAACAGTTTCAAATTTAATATATCGTATTTTTTTTTAAAGAAGTTTAAACAATAAGTACAGTATAGTGGCTCTTTAATGTGTCGTGACAGATCGCTGTAGCTTCTTCAAGCGGCTCGTGAACCAACCATCTCTTCATACTAGTTCATTTATAGCATCAAATGAACATGAATGAACATCAGAAGGAATGTTGTTTCAAGAGCAGAAAGACGCGAGTACACACAATTTTTAAATCTCAAGTTCACCAACGTTAATCTACTAACTCCTCTGACTGCTTTATCAGACAAAATGCCGCATTCGAAGTTATGATCGCCTGTCAATCAAACTGTTTGTGAAGGGTCAATTCTCACTTCTACTGGCTTATTAGCTTGCATATTGGCTGTTTATTGACCGTATTCTACAACCCTAAATCCTACCCCATACCTAAATTTAAACGCTACAACAGCTACCGTATTAACAATTAATAAGCAGTAAATTAGGAGCTTATTGAGGGAAAAGTCATCGTTAATATGAGATCCCCATATAGAGTTACCAAATTTTCATTTGTTTTCTTCTCTAGCACAAAAATATCTAGCAACTCCTGCTCTAACGGCACAGTCCAGCTCTGGCAGCTGGTTAAATGTTGACTACAAAAGTAAGCTGACCTTACATATCAGAATAAGATGTGCTGTGTCTTACTTTTGGCAATCAAATGAAATTACTGAAATCTGACGGTTTACTTGGCTGGATATAGAAAATGATGGCAAAATAAACTTTAAACAAGATAAATGCTGTACGCTTAATTTCCTGTTAAGTATGCGATTAATCTATTGACAGCCCTAATATTTTTTTTTTCCACCAGCCTGTCCCTTTTGTGGTTTTGTAGAAAATATCAGCTTTAGAACATTTCTTTGAAACAGAAATCTTTATTATAAACTTGATTACTGTCACTTCTGATTAAGTTAATGCATCCCTGCTGAATAAAAGTACTAATTTCTTATTTTATAATCTAACGAATTACAATTATTTCTCATAATATTTAGTAAAGGATGCTTTCCATTGCCAAAGCTGTCACTAGACATGAAAACTGATATAATGGGAATAGATTATGTTTTTTAAGTCATGTGGGAACAACAGATATCTAAAAAAAAACATCAAATTGATTCATCATCCTGGCCATTACATTGGCTTATCATTAATAAAGCAACTGATCTCAAACCTAAAATGTGGCAACATTCTTTTTGCTCTGTTGCACAAGTCTCATATATACTAAAAGGAAAGACCCTGAGTGCAGTGAGCCATGAACAGCATATCCCCTAAACAGATGGCTTGTATCATAGCAGTTTTGGGATGAGGAGTCCACGGATTCAGGGTCCTACAGCCTTTGGGTTTTCAATCCACCTGATCTGGACTGAGGTGTTGATAGACTGGTGTTGAGTGTGAGGTAGTGCTCGACACTGTATGGCTGAACAATTTATAAAGTGTGCGTGACACGGACGGAGAGTGAAAGGCACGAGAAAGCGAGCACGAAGCTGTAAATTTCAAGCGCGTGAGCGTTGATAATGATGTGACACAGCCTGAATAATGAGCTAGGCTCAGGTGGACACACACCTTTGTCTTGACACGCACCCTTCGGCTGAAGTGTGCACTAATCACACACTCCCTCGCTCAGACACAAGCATAAACTATGCGCTCAGACGTCACTCTTTCTCCCTCGGCAAAAACTCAATCCTGTTTTCAGCAGCTTAACACTACCGTGCTCACAAATAGAATTTCCCATAAACACCTGACAAACACTTGCATACATTTATCTAGCTAAATGAGGACAGAACTCTAATCTGAACCTAAGAAAAGCACTTTAATGAAATATAAAATAAAGTGTTTGTTGTCCGGCTGAGGACATCCTCATTTTGTCATTACATCATTTCTGTTGAAAATTGTGTTGAAGTAAATGTAACCCAAACAGACTAAAATGATTACTCAGTGCTGGGTAGCTTACTAAAAAAAAGTATAGCATTACTTATTACTTTCTAAATCCCATATCAGCCTCGACCAATTAAACAACACAAGGATATACAGTAAACTGCTCTTTTAATTCTTTAAAAATAATAATAATAATAATAATATATTAAATTGCTTAAATTATTCTTGAATTGACCACAGTATTTAAGGAAATGTTACATTAAAAACATATATTTTAACATTAGACGTTAAATGTTGACGCTAAATCCACTACTGTTTTATATATTATTGCTCTGTAGTCTATACAGTATTTAATGTAATTACTTCAGAAGTAACTGTAATTAAATTACAGAAAAATTAAAAGTAATCCCTTACTTTACTTTTTCAAGGAAAAAATAATTAGATTACAGTAATTAAGTTAGTAATGCATTACACCCAACACTATATATATATATGTTGGCAAAATATTCCTCCTTATGTGGTAAAATAAATAGATAAATTAAAAGTATATAATTATATAAAATACATAAAAATTAATTTAGAATATGTTTATGTACTTATATATAATTACATACTACATACACCTACACACACACAAACACCACACACTTAGTTTAAAAATCCATAGATGTGACCTAATATGAAAAATATTTCTCCTTATTTGCTAAAACAAACAAACAAACAAACAAATATACATACATAGATAAAATACATATAAATAATTAATACATTAATTCATTTAGAAATGTTATTTATAAGTACTTATATAATTACATACTTTATTTATGAATTGACAGACAGAGCTTCATCCCAGATATTTTTTTTCTCCACACTTATCATCATCATCATCATCATCATCATCATCATAATGTATTAAGTCGCATTGAAGACTAGTTATGACTAGGTTATAGTTAAAGAGTCCACAATACAATTCCAGAGATTCCACAAGCTTTCAAGGATCCAACCAGCAGTTTATCAATACAATAAAACCAAAGTGTCAAATTGCATGAAAAACTGGAATATTTTCAGAGCTTTTTCAGTCCCATCTTTTCACATTCCCAAAGAACTATATGTAAAAACAGCAAGACTGAGAGGGAAAAAGAAGAAGAAGAAGAAAAAAAAAAAAAAAACAACAACGGTCGTTGGTAAACACAAGAAAGAACATCAGGGCAAAAACACACATTGCTCTCAAGAAAGGAGTTCAAAAAAATGAACATTAATAGCAATATCCGAGATAAAAGATGACAACATGTGCTGATCCATGTGTGTGTACCTGTTTTTTTTCTGTCTTTCCTCTGCACTGTAGCATTTTATATCTTAGATTTATTGGCTGGCCTTTCCTACCACATCCAGAGAACTATTCACACTGACAAAACATGGTGAAAACACCTCTTTGTCTTTGCGAGAGTTGGAGATAAGTTTAAAGCCTAATAATCGCTCTGAGTCTTGAAAAACATCATAAAGCAACTGCTGTAAAATTGTGCTTCAGACAGCACTATCGGGGTATTACACTTCAAAATCGCTGTTCTTCTCTCATGTAATGAAGATACAGTGTTTTTTCTGTCATCATCTTCAACTTTCGGAAGTTGTGTCTCTTTCTAAAGTCAGACAAGAAAGTATCACCTCATTCCACAGACATACACACACATATACGCACATGTGGCTCCTTCATATACTCTTCATCACTACCAAAGAAAGGCTGTTTGCTTTTTAATTTGCCAAAAAAGACTTAAAAAGAAAAAAGACAAGAAAAAAGGAAAAACATGCAACAAAAATACCTTCATCCCGTGGCCGGTTCAGTGTTGATTCATCATGTTTTTTTGTGAGTGGACCTAGGGTTAAGACAAAAAGGAGGGAAAAAGAGAAAAGAGAAAATTCAAAAAAAGATTACTGTGGCAAGAGAAAAATCAAAAATAGAAAACAAGAAAGAGCAAAAAACAAGAAATCAGCAAGAGGTTATTGTTCTCATTCTTTTCAAAAGGTGACAAAAAGAAAAGCAAAGGCAAAGAACAAAAAGCATCATAAACACAGAATAACAAGAAAGACACAAATCGGCTACAAGATCAAAGAAGTTTAATGATAGCTCTGTGAATATTCTTTCTCGCCATTGTTCTGCTGCGGCTCGCAGGCCGTTCCTTAACCCCAGCTTTGCTCAATACCATTCCGACGGCTTGTTTGGCTTCCGGGGATGAAGGAAAAATCAATGTGGAGGAATCAGGAATTAACCTTTGAGGTATGAAAAACAAGAATTCCCATTCCCAGCCCAGTCCTCCCTCCCTCCTCTGTCGTTCCTCACGCTCCGGTCAAGCTATCACCCGCCTCACTTTGGAAATGTGAGAGGTGGTAGAGAAGAGGACCTGAGGGAAGGGGGGCATAACACACCAGGCACGTGTTCTCACACACACACGGCTCAAAGACCCTCCAGGGAAACAGGAACAGAGGGTGCTGTGCTCGCACATACACACAGTGTTGACATTGTTGTCTTTGTTTGTAAACTGTGGGGTTTAGACTTTCTATTCATACGCAGCACAAAAATAAAACTAACACCAGTTCTCATTAATAAGCTTCTTTTTGAAAGTTCTGAACAAAAATGTACTAATTTCAATAGGCCGAGACCACGATGAAAATCTGGGATCTAATTTGAAGGGGTCATGACATTGCCTTGATCTTTTGACAAATGAGAGGTCTTTGTGCCATTAAAACATCCTGGAACAGCTTTCATAGCTTATAACGTCCTCCTCATTACAAAGCATTTATTTAATCAAGCTCCAAAAATGGCTCATTTTGATATTGGGCAAATATATTTGCATATGACTGCCTCCAGAGCAAGACATCGACGAATAGCTATACATCATCGCACCATAAGCCCCGTCCACTGGCATTCAGTCACATAAAGGGTTTGATCACCCATAAATGAAATTTCTGTCATTAATTACTCACTCATTGTTTCAAACCCGTTAGACCTTTGTTCAACTTCAGTACACGTTAAGATATTTGTGATGAAATCTGAGAGGTTTTTAATCTCCCATAGAAAGCAAAGAAATTACCACATTCAAGGTCCAGAAAAGACATCGTTAAAAATAGGCCATATGACTGGACTGGTTCAACCTTAATTTTATGAAACAACAAGAATACGTTTTGTGTACAAAAACAAAACAAAAATAACGACTTTATTCAAAAATTTGTTCTCTACCCTGTCATTCTCCTACGCAATTTACATTGAAGAGCTCCACGTGAACAGCAACACTGAGTCGGCGTTCTAACGTAGAACACGGCGGCTTTGCTACGCGTCTTCAACATAAACTGCGTAGAGAAGAAATTGCTGAATGAAGTTATTTTTGTTTCGTTTTCGATACCGTTTCCTTATGCGATAACGTTAGCCAATCAAAACAGTGGCCATTTTATGACAAGCCTTAAAGGAGCCACCCCTTAAAAACAGACCATTTAGACAGTGTCAGAATGAGGGTTTAAAATAATCATTTTTTTACGCATATTTATTTATTTTTTTGTGCCAAAAAAACTTTAACATTATAAGTGAACCTCAACATGTTAACAAAAAAAATCAGTGTCATGACCCCTTTAAAGCTGGAAATAAGCAAATTTCTTCTTATTATAATTTTGTCTAATTAATTTAATTTAAAAAAATCTAAAGAGATTTTCACAAGTGGTCTCAGGTTTCTGTATTCCACAGTGAAAATAAACAGGTGCAAATAGGAGTGAAAGAGTACAAAGGAGTGTAACCTCATGAAACAAATCATTTTTGTCAGAGAATGCATTACAGAGATATTTTTAGACCCTTTTAGACTTCTTTCTGTGTGGGCTGACCTGGAAAATGCCTGTCAAAGAGAGAGAGACAATGAAAGAGAGAGATACATATAGAAAAATAATGAAGAGGTCTCCCTGCTGGACATGGCTGTCCTTCCTCGACATTAAAGAAAAAAAGGAAGGGTGAAAGAAAGAGTACATGTACATGTGAGGGAAAGATGGGTCATGTCACTCTCGCTCTGGTAGAGATGGAGAGTAAAATCAGGGGACGATGTGTGTATTTGCTGACAGAGGGAAATATATTGTCAATCAAACACACAAGAGAGACAGTCTGGCCAAAAAGGTAGTGCCGTCTGCCACTGAGTTTACAGATGAGATCCACTACTGACTCCCCTTTCCAGCGATGACAGGATGGTGCTGCTTGGTGTCAATAGGTTATCTGATTGGGAGGAAAACCAAATGGTAGGATATGGAATGAGATTCAATAAAGGTCAGGCTGAATTATTGAAAGCGGACATTAAAAAGGAGGAAGTGTTGTATAAAGTTTAAATGATATATTTATGTACGTAATAATATTTGAATAAAGGTATTTTTTCCTAGACCAGACATCCCTTTTGGCCACTACGACCTACTTGGGAAAATATTCTTACCCCTTCATTTTTTCACTTTTGTTAAACTAATTTAAATATGTTTTTTGGACATTTCAAGAGGGTTTTCATGTTCACCGAGGAGAGGCTTGAGTCTGGCCACTCTGCCATTAAGCCCAGATAAGTGGAGTGTTGCAGTGATGTTTGTGTTCTGTAAATTTCTCTCATATCCATATATGATCATGGAGCTTAACCAGAGTGACCATCAGCCTCTTGGTCACGACTGTAACCAAGGCTTCATCGATTGCTCAGGGCCAGGAGGCCAGCTCTAAGAAGAATACTGGCTGTTTCATTTTGGACCATCTGTTCCATTAAGGATTATAGAGGTTATATGTTTCTGTGAACCTTCAATGCAGCAGATTTTTTTGTAGTCTTCCCCAGTTTTGGGTCTCAACACAATCCGGTCTCTGAGCTCTGAAGGCAGTTCTTTTGACCTTATGGTGTGGGTTTTCTTCTGATATGCATTTTCATCTGTTAGACCTTTTATTGAGAGGAGAGCGCTTTTCCAAATCATGTCCATTCGACTGAATTCTCCACAGGTTAACTTCACTTGAAGTGTAGTAACATCTACTAGTGAAACCGGAATGCTCTTGAACTAAATTTCAAGCGTCCCAGAAAAGGGCATGATTATGCAATGTAATTATATTAAATTTTTTATTTTAAATAATTTTTCAAAGTTGTCAGTTTTCAATGTTTCATATGTATACATACACACACACACAGATATATATATATATATATATATATATAATTTCGTCATTATTATAACTTCTCTTTATATAGATTTATTGTCTGAGGTTGGCCCTTTAACCTTCCAAAATCAATTCCATCCAATCCAAGAGGCTCATTTCTACTTTCCAGTCACTGATTTCTACCTGGATAGAGATATTGCTCCCAAATTCATCCTCCTCCAATCCATTTGACCGTCCCTTGCCTCTCTCATACTCATTTTCTCTCTCCTCTGCTGCACGCCTCCCATCCAATTTTTTTTTTTGATCATCTTTCCTCATCATTTCTCTCTGCATAACCTCTTTTTCCAAGCCTGCCTTCTCTCTTTTCTCTCTGGTGAAGTGCTTATGCAATCTATTATTTCAGCCCCAGTTCCTGATTATGACCTTGCTTTGCCCTCTGGCCTTAACAGGGCAGCAAACACCAGCAGGGTGTTTGCAGGGTGCTATGTGAGAACCTGCGCACGTGACACTCCTCTGGTTCTGCTACTTTAACAATCCAGCCAGTGACGCAAGTGTTTGTGTGTGCGAATGAGGTTATTGTGATGTTTGTGATATGAAGGTTTGTGATTATAATTTTGCATATATGTTTTAATATTAATGTAAAATTGGGCTTTAATCATGCATGTGCATCTAAGTATGAAGACGTATATGCTCCACACGAGTTATACGAGGTCGCTGTTTTTTTGTGTGCTCACACACATGCACGCAAAACACACACGCACACAGCGAGCCTCATCAGCAGATGCCAGCCGAATTACACACTCCCTCAGTGTTAGATGTCAGGGCTCGTAATCAGGCCAACCACAGGTGTCTGTGGACCAGAACATTCTAGCAGGAATCTACCCTCTCCTCTGATATCCCAAATGGGGGGATATGAGTTCAATCTGCTACCTGTGGCTCACCCTTTTTACAGAAATATGATTCAGAAAATCAGCTTGAAAGAGGAATGAGATAGCCAGATGGCTTCCACCTGATGTTTTCATGCCTCTCAGCTTCTTCTGAGTGGAAATGGGTAGAAATTAGAGCGGAGATAGAAAGAGAGCACCCAAGTGACTTTGGTAGACTGCATATAATTGAGCTCTATTTAACAGCATTAAAGATGCCTGGCCGACCTGGTGTGAAGTGTGTTTCTATTACACGATGTGGGGAGATGTAAATTGGAATTAGAATTAGAGGCATTTCTATTAAACTGAGTATTGCCACAGTCCAGCATGGATCTATAATGAGTTCAGGGTTTCATTCACTTTGATAAAGTGGTGAGGAAGATTTGCGGTACTGAAAGAGGACAAATGTAAAGAGACAGCGAAAACAGCACGATTAAAAGAGATATATAAAGTAATGGTATCTTAAATATTGTTGCTGTCGGGAAGAAACCTGGTATCTTCAAAAACACTACTTTTCAGGAAATGGAAAAAAAAAAAATTAATTTTAAAATTAAACGCTGTGTTGTTGAAGTTGATATTGTGGCTTAATATATGGTCATACACTTACATGTGGCATTTTATTATTAACATTTTACCAAAATCAATCTCATTGGAGTCTCAAGGTTTTTGACCAACAAATTTCAGATCTGTGTTTTGTCTGTCATAAGTGCATCGCATTACGTTGTCATCAACTTACAGGTTATAAAGTTTACTGTAGCTATGTGGGTACTCAGTTTTTTGGCCAAAATGTCATGTTGCTTCACACAGGCTATTAAAGACAGCTATGACTTGATGACAAATGCTAGACTAAGACACCTACTACTCCACTCCTCAAATACATAAAACATTAGCCTTTGTATAATGTAGTGTTTCTTGAGTACAGAAAACGCTGTACTTATTAAAATAACAAGTTCTTTATTTACCCTTGCTCTGCAAACAAGCAGAGACGTCCAGACTGCGTATGACACTTCATTAACAACAGAGGTGAGGTGGAATTATGAGGTTTTACCAAAGGTTTAAGGATCCAATGGAGTTACAAGGTTTAGTCACACACGTATAAAAGGTGACCAATAGTAATGTTTTCAATTCATTGAGTGGTTGGCTATGAATACCAGAAAGGAGAAAAAAATTAATGAATGTTTGATAAAAGAATAGCATAATAGCAACTGCATTTGACTATCATTTAACATTATGTAACAACAAGCATAGCCTAAGCCAGGGTTGCTCATTCCTGGCCCTGAATAGCCACTGTCAGATAGCAGACTGTAGTTTCAGCTTTAATTAAAAGCACCTGAATTTCAACTATTCAAGGTTTTTGATTTCACTTGAAAATGATGTGCACAATTGGAACTAAACTCTAAACGCATCTGAAAGCTGAAGGATGCTATTTCTGCATGCAGCATCCAGAAGAAGGAAGGTGACAAGTCATGTACGAGTCCTATGATCATGTCACATCCTGTCTACTGAGATACCTTTATCTGATCGATTTTTAAAGGCAGCATTGATTTATTCTTCACTGCATATATCCTGTGCGTTCAATGCAGTGAGAGTTGAGCTAAAAAATAAAAGCAAGAAATTAGAATTGTAGTAATTCACTTTAGAAGTGTATGATATTCGCTTAGTTATTGCCAAAGCTCTTTCTGGTTTGTAGTAATTATTATGCCATCTGTCAGAAATTAGTTTCGGGAAGTCAGAGAGACAACATGACGCAGCCTCTGTGGGAAAGTGTATATCCATGGTCATGTATGATTATCATTAATCTGTCATGATTTTTACATAGAACTTCAAAGCAGTGATTCTCAACCAGGGGTCTGCAGGATGGATTAAAAGTATTTAAATAATAAATGATTATTAATATATTAAAATAATCAAACTCGAATCCAAACTAAAATGTTAAAATGCTCAAAAAAACAAACAAAAAACAACAACAAAACAAACAAGATAAACTTCTCGAATCACAGAAATTAACCATGGATTATTTAATATATCAAATAAATTAACCATGTTATTTCAATGAAAATCCACAGATTGTGTTAGTATTGTATTGAGCAATGAGGGGCCTTTGAGAAAGAGTTGAGAATCACTGCTCCAAATGATTGTATAACACCATTATATCATCATAGTGGTAGTGTCCAAAAAGCCATAGAACTGCCATGGTACAACATCCAAAAAACACAAAAATATTACAGATTTAAAGTGAGCACAAGTGATAAATATAGAAAAAGAGGCGGCTGAATGAAAGTAGCAGGAGTGTTTGGTGTAGATAGAGAGAAAGAGAGGGAGGTACACACAGAGATAAGGTGACTGGAATGGAGTGAATGTGTGAAAAGAGGAATATTTGAACAGAGCAGAGCTGGATGGGATGACATTTAGGTGTGGTGGAGATGCAGACAGCATGAAGGTTAAAACTGTTTCCCCGGTAACCCCCGCCTCTCGGAATTAAAGCTGGGTCTCCAGAGAAACATGATGCCCGGCGATATATCTGCCTGCTCAGTCATAAAGACGGCAGAGAGCTGTCATAAGACTGACATTAGGCTCTTCAAATCCTGCATACAGCAGACATCAGCCAAGAGCCCATTATGTCTGTTGTAACATCATATTCTAAGAACTAATGTGCTTAAACTGTCCACTATTATAGAAATAATCCAAACTACACTGCAAAAAAGAAGAAAAAAAACTTTTCTTAATCAGTATTTTTTTCAGTAATATCCACTGTAAATATATCCTGTTAAATTTACAATAATAATAATAATAATAATAATACAGGCAGCAATGGTTTCCACAAACTTGCCGTAAAAATACTGATAATGCTTCCAGTAATAAGAAAGACGTATGATGAATCAGAGTTCATCATAAGTGACCTGTTGATGATCAGTTAGACTGTGCACAGGGTCATTACACAAACAACACACCATCAGGGTAACACACAATAACAATAATACTACAATAACAATAACATATTAAACATTACCTAAATAACAATGTTAAATCCTTTTACAGTTTTTTTCCCCCTGGAAATTATATGGCAATTCAAAGTTTAATTTGCAAAAAAATACATTTGACAGTATTTTACAGCAAAATTACATATAATGTGATATTAAACCATTTACAGTTTTTCATTGTATATGGTAAGGTAACTTACAGTTAATTAACAGAATGTGGATAACCAAACAGAGCATGGGGTAAACAAAAACACTATGGAAGTCAAAGGCTTTAATATACCTTCTTCTGTGTTCAGTAGAAAAAATAAACTCATACAGGTTTGGAACAACTTGAGGGTGAGTAAATGATGACAGAATTTGTATTTTTGGGTAAACTATCCCTTTAAAACAGAGGTGTCCAAAACTGCTCCTGGAGGGCCATCTTCCTGCAGTATTTAGCTCCAAACTGCTCCAACACACCTGCCTGAAAGTGTCTAGTGATCCTGAAAGACTAGATTAGCTGGTTCAGGTGTGTTTAATTATGAAGGCCCTCCAGGAACAGGACTGGACATCCCTGATTTAAGTCAAATCTCAAGAAAACACCTGTCAGGACCAGCCCATAGCAGCTTTTATCTCAATGTGGCAACACATTCAACAAAATTTATCTATGAGGAGAAAAAAAGTGTCTTCACTTGAAGACACCCTGTTTGCATTTCAGTTAGTACTGTGGTGTGACTAATTTGTTGGAGAACATTTTTTTTTGTAAAACTCAATTAATATGAAATTGTAATATTTGCATATATAATAATTATTAAAGAATCAGAAAAAGACTGTCGGTTGTAATCACATAATGTCTTGGAGAGCAAAAAAATAATCATAACTCTACAATAATGGTTTGTGAAGGCAAACACTCCATTGTGACTTATGAGGCCTATTAATGACGTTTATGTGTGTGCGAGAGATTGTGTGTCTGAGTGCACACATGACAGATGCAGGCTAATCTTGCTGATTTAATGTAATCTAGCTCATTTTAAGTGAGTATTGTTTTCCTCCTTTTCTCGCTGATGTTGCCGTAATCCTGTTAAAACACACAAAAGCAGCAGTTAATCACCTGGATCAAACCAGAACATGTCACTGTCACTGAGAGTTTTCCACCATGCCATCCTCTTCTCTTCTCTTCTCTTCTCTTCTCTTCTCTTCTCTTCTCTTCTCTTCTCTTCTCTTCTCTTCTCTTCTCTTCTCTTCTCTTCTCTTCTCTTCTCTTCTCTTCTCTTCTCTTCTCTTCTCTTCTCTCTTCTCTTCTCTTCCCCCAATAACAGTTTTAATACCTCCATTCGACAAAAATCTGCAGATTTTTCCACAAAATAAGCATAGAAAGTAGAAAAAACAAAGTCTGCCGATTCTCGTCTGGGCTGACCAATGGGAAATGTACGCAATCTTTTTTCCCATTCTTAAAGGTGCAGTAAGTGATTACTGAGTAATACTGTAGCCAATCAGCAGCAGGGGGTGTGTCCACTCATGATGGGGGAGGAGAGAGAGTGAGCAAGAGGGAGATTTGAAGAAAGACTGTAGAAAGAGAGACACTGCAAAAGAGAAAACCTGAGAGGAATGTTACTGGAAAAAGAAGGGATATGATAAGGCAAAATCTTAAGGACCCATGTTAATATTATAAAAGCAATCCAGCGCCAAAGAGCCCCAAGCGAGAAGGCCTGAAAATGTACGCAGAGGTTGCATTGTTTCTGTTCTGTATGAGAGTAATTTGTTTTGCCATGTTTCATAGAACCAAGATATGCTGTTATTGTAATGTTAGCTATAGTAACAGGACAGTTCTGAGTGTCATTGTTTGTCTGGAGCTATATTGCTGCTGCTGGCGACTAACAACTCTTGCCTGTATATACTTTTGTGTACTGTATGTTTATTGTCATCATCTTCATTTAATTTTGGTGAAGCATTATTTTGCTTCACTTCAGCTATGATAAAGAGACATCCACTCTTGCATTGCGTGGGGTGGAGCAATGAAGGGAGGTGTTTGGGATGATTTCAAATATCAACAGTTTTTCTCATAAATTGTTTACTGCACCTTTAAAATGAGATATAAAGTCAGACTAGTTCACTGTTCATGTAATCTCAAAACTTCCTATCCTCTCGATTTTCACCTTTTTCCATCTTTCTCCCCGTTGCTCTTTCCTTCTCTGCCTCTCCCACAGCTTCTACTTCCACATTCATCCTTCTTCGAAGCACCAGGAGAGGTACAAGCCCTGTGTGTGTGTATGTGTGTCTGTTTTTGAATCTAATTTGCATTCACATCCACTTGCCGCCTAAGCTGCAGCAGGCACTGAAGAGACGGCCCTTTGAGCTACATGGAGTGAGAGAGCAGAAGAGAAAGAGAGAGAAGAAACAAGTGAGAAAGAAAGCAGCAGGAGGAGAGAGAGAGAAAGAGCCTGAGAGGAATGAGAGGGCAATGGCTCTGCGTGTGTGTACATGTGTGTGTATGTTTCCATGCATCTCTATGAGTGAGAGGAAAGACACCGGGTGGCATTTTTGAAGCCTGTTACCACCCAAGACAAAGAAAGTCCTTTAAGTAGCTCTTTAAAGAACAGTTCACCCAAAAATGACAATTCTGTCATTGTTTACTCATCCTCATGTTGTTCCAAACCTGTATGATAGTATTTTTCTGTGAATAAAGAAAATGATTGGAACTCAATGATAACAGATTCTCAGCAGGGTTATTACACTCTGTAAAACTCAATAAGTTCTGAAAACTCAAAACTAAGTAAGTACGTAGAACTTTGTAGAAAATTTTTGTGACAAGTCAGCGAGGTTGAGAGCCTTGGAAGCAGAGCAAGGCCAGTGTGGTGCACAGGTGTCTCTTATCAACAATAACGTCAACGGTATGCCTTCTCTCCCACAGTTCTCAGCTTCCCAACTCATCATAATGTTAATTATACTCAGACCATTTACATAAACGTCACATTCAGAACTTAAATGTTAGATAGCAAATAATACATGATATTATAACTATCAGAGTTATAATAGACAAGATGTTTATGGCCTGCTTTCTTCAGTCGAAAAGAAAGTAAGGTTTTTAAAGAAAACATTCCAGGATTTTTCTCCATATAGTGGACTCCACTGGGGTTCAACAGGTTGCATTATGTAATCCCGCTGGAAAGGTCACATATGAGGTAGGTGAAAGTACCTATCCATCGTTCACAAAGCGAACGTGCAAAGACTAAGTCAAATGGCTTTACAAAAAAAGGTAAAACAGCTATGTCAGAGAATTTTGAAATTGGAGGAGAAAATAAGATGGAGTTTTTCGCTCTACGGGGGTACTTTCGCCTACATCATACGTGACCTTTCCAATGTGATTACGTAATGTGTGGCGTATCGCAAAGCAGTGTAAGAGCATTAAAAAAAATGTTTAGATGAATTTTTTTAGACAATGACGGATTGTTTTGCTAAGTAAGACCCTTATTCCTCGACTGGGATCGTGTAGAGCCCTTTTAAGCTGCATTGGACCTTCAACCCGTTGAACCCCAGTGAAGTCCACTATATGGAGAAAAATCCTGGAATGTTTTCCTCAAAAACCATAATTTATTTTCGATTGGAAAAGAAAAACATAAACAACTTTTAATTCTGAAGTAAACTAATCCTTTAAGGATATGACACCCAGTCACCATAAAAGAACTGGTGGTGCTGAAAGCTGACTGTGTTGTCGCCTTGCATCGGCTATATCTTGGTCAAAAAGCTGTGCTTATAGGACTACAGGTGATGGCCAACTAGCATGTGTGTTCTGCACCTACATGCAAGGAAATAACTGTCTATATCGGTAGGTATCATATTTTATATTCATCACTCAAAAAGGGAAAATGAAACTGGGACTGCAGATATACAAGCTGCAGATATAACAAAGCAGGGCTTGCATAAGATGACTTAAAAAAAAGAGCCTTCTATCTCTGCCTTAATGTCTTTGCTCACTTTCATTACTTTCGGTTTGTTCTCGTGCACGGACTCGTTCGCCAAACAGGGTCAGTTCAGGGTCCGACTAGTGCCAACAGTACGGAACACCCTGCAAAAACTGTGCTGGCCGATGCTCAACAGCAGCGCGATAGGGCCCTTAGACAGTCCTGAAAACAGCTTCTTTAGTGACCAAATCTATACATGTTTATTAATGGGGTCCATTAATTCACACTACTTTCTGTAACAGCCCCAGAAGTCGGCAGGATCTTTAGCAAGCTTATTTCTATCAATACCATGCAACTGTACAAGCACCTCCAATGACAACTGATGTCAAACCAATTAGCTTGTTAGCATGTGAGGGGAGTTTTGTTGGGTGCAAAGAGGAGAAACAAAGCACGGCACGACCTGGCACAATGCACCATCTGCACAACGACGGCCTACGTCAAGACACACACACACACATACCTAATAACTTTCTCTCAAGTGCTTCTCTCTTCTGTGGCTATAAATAGAGTGTGTGGCAGAGCTCTTGCTAATTCCTTCATTGAGAGTCTAGTGGTAACACACAAGGATGCGCACACACACGCTCGCACGGCTCTGACGCGCTGCCTGACAGCTACACGCAGGAAGAGCTGCGGGGTTGCCAAGGCGACCCCTTCCCCTGCCAAACCCTCATTCTGTGTCAGCGTTATCTATCCACACATATCTGCTCTCATCTCCTTTTCCCCTCCATTTCTCTGCATCTCTCTGGTTTCTTTTACTTCTATTTTAACACTCTCACTTATTCAGTCTTGCTTTGCTGTATATTCTTCCTTTATTCTTGTGCTTTACATCTTTATTACTCACAACGCGTCTTATTCTTTTTCTTGTGTCCATCAGCTGTTATCTCATTCTTTTAATTGAGTATTTGTTATTCTCTTGAGCTGACAGCCTTATAGACACATTCATTAACACGCACTTCCCCCCCAAAATCTCATGGCACAGCAGTCTAACAATATAACAAATCTACTCTGGCATTTACACACACACACACGCACACACACACACACACACACACACACACATACACATACACATACACACACACACACACACACACACACACACACACACATACACACACACACACACACACAATTTCAAGTAAGCCTACACACGTTCTCAGCTGGAAAGTTACCAATTTGTTCTCATTATTTGGCACTAAAAACTCGAAGCTGAGAAAATGACCTCGGCTGATTCCATTGGTTTGACCTTGCTGCAAAACTGAAGCCTTTCTTTGGTTTAGATTTAGTAAAAGAGGGAAACACAGAAGAAAAGAACAAGCTACAGTAGCTCAGGAGGCTAAATGGTTCTTTTTTTCTCTAAACATTTATTTGGTCATTACATGACAATGATACCATTGCTAAAAGCAGCCTACCTCCAAGTTACACTCTACCAATTCTGTTTAATGTCAAAATCTCAAACACTCAAGCTGTAGCCTGTAAACTTCTGCTTGGAAAATTTGTTTTTGTCGTGCGTCGCAGAGCTGTTTCCGTGCATCTCGGCTTCGAACACTTCAAAGGGACCCGTAACGGTCCGTCTATATTCAGCATACCTCAGAGCTTCCAGGAGCTAATTAAAAAACGCCCTCCACACCAACGCTCAGGTGCTCTCAGAAGCAGTTTTGATTTCCCTCCCATAGAAAACAAGAGTGGCGTTCACATTTCGTCTTTTGTTCAAGTGTTCCCTCATTTCTTTCTTCCATTTCTCATTTCTACGACGGTGGCCGTTTTGGATACTTCAATATCCTTCAATAATAATAATATGGTATGTTATTGTGGCTCCTTTAATGTAGAATCTTATTATGTCTTCATTGCTGTGTGTGGAGCCAATCTATTCAGATTTTATTTGCTTATTTTACTTCAGTAAAATTACAAAATTCTGTAGGCTTTGTGTTCTCTCTCAGTCAAATCGATCTGACAGTGAAGAGTGAGTAAAAAGGCTGGTGACATTAACATGCCTGTGACAGTTTCAAGTGGGCTGCAAAGTGCACAGTCATGCTAAAAACTAACCCATCAGTCCTGCTCACACATGCCTCTGATTGACCATCCGCCTCCAGCCTTCAAACAACTCCCACAGGGTCCTGCTACTTTCTCCCTAGGCTTACTCAGCCTTGCGGTAACCACCGGATAAGAACAAGAGGAAAAGACATAAGCAATTTGGGCATCTAAAAAAAATTTGATCTATTGTCGCAGAAGGCAAATGACTAATGCAGAAAATGGAATATTCAAAAGTTTTGGGGTCATTTTTGTTTTGGGCTCGATTTTGATATCCAACATTGATAATAATAAGAAATGAGCACCAAATAGGCACATCAGACTGATTTTTTGAAAGGTCACATGACACTGAAGACTGGAGTAATGATACTGAAAATTATAATATTACACAATAATAATATAATATAATAATATTACCCTATTACACAATATTACTGTATTTATGATCAAATAAATGCAGCCTTGCTGAACATAAGAGACATATCATTCAAATACAAATCTTTTCTGTACCAACAAAAGATGTTTGATGTATATCTCGTGGCATCTAAGAATTCTGTTTTAGTTTGCTCTAAAACCGGCTATAAGAGATGACACTATATATAGTCAGTGGAACAAGAACAAAAGAGAGACAAATAATGAGACTATATACTGCTGTATAAGTTGCCTGGGGCAGTGGGGGGCCAAGATGGTCCCCAAGTAAGTGATGTAGTAGCTTTGATCTCCTGTCCACCCCCTCTTCTAACTCTCACATGGATCAACTGCAGCACAGCGTGCATACACTTCTGTAAAAGAGAAAATCTACATCTACACTGCAGTTCTAAGGCATAGATTTACTATACATATGTAAAGCTAAAAAGAACTCATTGATTATGTCTGAATTATACATATAAATGTTCTTGAATCTGATTGGCTGAGAGGTCTTTCCAGCCATGCGATATTCTAGCAGTATCACCACAGGAACAGTTTCACCGATTGAATCACTCCGCCGCTTTCAGCATTCTCACAGCAAGTGTCATCATGGACGAGCAAACCCACCATATTTTTACAGATACTACTGTTAGTGTGTCACAGAATGTAGTAATGCATTTGCTTAGTCGATCTCTCTCTCATAGTAATCTACTCTACATAATACTACATAATAAGTGACAACGTTCCTTTGTTACGAGTTCTAAAGTGATGTTTTAAAATTAGTAACAGAGGCTTGGGCTCATCTATTAAACTGTCAACTTCAGAACTGAACGTGTGGCTGAAGGAAAAAATTCCTCAAAAAAGAAGGTTTTAAAAAGACACAGTTGTTGTTTCTTATTTATTGACACACTTGTGCCATCAAACTGTTGTAGCTCTATATCAGCACAGCTGTGAGTACCTGCGGCCTTGTGGCTCCAGTCGAATCACAGCCGTGCTCATATAGAGTGATATCACATGGCTACTCATGTGATATTGCCTATACATACATACTTGTGAAATCCTGTCATTGCCACTTTAACAATTTTCTTTAGCCTTAGAACAGGCAGAATTATGAGGTTGATGATGTTTCCAGAAACTTCCTCCATTTCATCATACTCCTCCATCTTGTTTAGTTAAAAATATCTTTAAACAGGATAAAAACTTGAAGTTCAACAATTAAATGAAATCATATGATTCGATTTGTATCTTCGGATTGGTTGTGTGAACTTAGAGGCTTTTGCTGGCAAAGGGAAGTGGCGTTTCACAGTTTCTGTCAATGAACCTGTATTTTTGAATGGGCTGAGGATGGGATTTAGAGAGTTTGGAGTGAAAGAATTTGATGAATGCATATTATGTGCAGAGAGCATTCGCTCAATATTGTTATTTCATTTTTGACGAAAGTGACATTCAGGGGCTTGAATATCTTAAATATATATCTATATATAAACACAAATATGATGATGCACAGCTTAATCATATTCTATATTTAGGCATTAATCCACCATTTGGTGCAGAGACATGATGCATTGGATAACGTATTTTGTTCTAAATAGCGACACTGATACGCATGATTGCAAGTCTGCTTGGGAGAGACTGAGTGGATTAAAGGGAATTTAGGAAAATGGGAACTGGCACATTTGGGAATCTAGGAATTGACAGATTTGCAGGGGGCTTTGTGAAAGACACATGGTGTAGAGAAAGAGATAATGTAGGATGAAAATTAATGTTAGAAGACAGAATGAGAAAGTGAAGGAAAAAAGGAAGAAGGAAAAGAGACATTGCAAATGGTGTCAAAAAAATAACACAGGCATCTTTGCTGTGAAAATAGACTCACATGCCTATGCAGATGTTCAGTCTGACTGCAATGTGCTGAGTATACTGATGTGCTATAAGGCATTATATGCTATGTGGAAGCCACTATGCATTTGATTTGAGCTGTGAACATACTGAGGTACAGTAATAAATTAGATTTTTTCCTCATTAAAACACGTTGCAAATTACAAAGCACTCTTTCATCATTGAAATAATTGCTTTCATAAGACAATTACAATTATAAACATAAAACAACTACACTGGATACAAAAGAGGTAAAAACTTAGAGGAAAGAAGCAAAAAGGTCTCTGAGATAGCAAATTACTGCTGATGTCAATAATTTGTTTCTCTGGGCAACTTGGCGGCTGGAACCTTAATTGCGAGAGAAAAACACCTCCTCGAAAATCAGCTCTTTCCATCCTCTGAGAGTGTCTGTCCACTTTGCTCTCTCTCAAAAGAAAAAAAAAGACAAAAAAAGCACTGGAAGAGGCAAAGAAAAAACAAGACAAATGTTGACGGGTTTTACCTCATTCTAAAAAAGTCAGTGACTTATTTGGTTTGTTAACTCTCCATCAATTTACTGCAATTTGTCGTATGCCTCATACTGGAGCATAAGTAATTTCCCAGAACGCTTTAGTCTTTCCAGTTGGCCTCACTCTTAAATTGAATCATAGGGTAAACTATTCCTGACAAGTCCTGATCCAGAGTGCAGTGGACTGATCATAACTGGTAGAAGGCAAGGACATGTCCTTAGACAAGGTCTGGTACAACTGCACTGTAGTTCAAAGGCAGAATGCAGCATTTCATATTCACTTTGAAGTATTATAGAGAGATTTCAACCAAAAATGAAAATTGTCATTATTTACTTACCCTCATGGCGTTTCAAACCTGTATGACTTTCTTCTTTCTTTTGCAGAACACAGAAAGATATTTCGAACAATATTTCTATCCATAGAGTGAAAGTCAATGGGATCCAAAACAACACTGGACCCCAATGGCTTTCATTGCATGGACAAAACAACACTAATATCTTCTCTTGTGTACCACAGATGAATGTCAGTCAAACAGGTTAGTAACAACAGTAAAGTTTAACGAGTAAGAAGACAATTTTCATTTTGGGGTGAATTATACTTAAGTATTGTAGTATGTATAATGCAGCAACATATGCATGTAAAAATGCATGTAATACTATTCTATAGATTCCATTACTGTACAGAGTGCAACAGTTGGGTTCAGGAAATGAAACCTCCATTCATTTTCTCCATAGGGGAATTGATTTTTTTATGATAACTACAGTGATCTACGATATTGTAAAATTGAAAATATGCTATTGTTGAAGCCACCAGCCTGCATTATTTTAAACAAATTTTTTAAATAATTATGTTTACCAATGGAATACTAAGTGAAAACTACATTACCTATATATATATATATATATATATATATATATATATATATATATATATATAATTTCTATATATCTTTTGATTATGTCGTTTTTAGTGCCTAATAGGATTGTAGGTTTTTCCCTTATTAACCTGTTTAATCCCAAATTTTTCCCAGGGATGACATATATTCATTTGTATGGTATTTGTAAGGATATTAAACAATCAATGTCAATTATGTAAAAAAAATATCGAAAAGTCCATAAAAAATGGGTTTTATGTCCAGTCACTAAAGTGACCAGTAGTCGAACACAGGGTCTTGTTAGTTTAGTTTAAAGACTGGGTAAAAGAGATGAAATTAGTGTTTTATTCCATTAACAAAGAAGCAAACATTATCTGGCTCAGTTTATATAGATATATAGATAGATATATAGACAAAAAATTTGCATTTTAAATGAACATGTGCTTCATAATAAGAGTTGCTTTTGAATCCCACTTGAAAACATGCGAGATAAAATTTGTGGCCACAATTGTGACCGGTGGGATTGAACGGGTTTTAATAAAGCTGTTTTATGTCCAATGTTCAAAGACTTTTTTGCTTCTGATATAAGTTTGTAATGTTGTGATTGACCTCGTAGCTGGTTGGTTTGGTTCATGGCTTATATTACAAAGACTTTTTTATTAAATCCCTATGGAAAAAATACTTTTGGAACCAAGGCCAATGAAAAAGCCCCAAAAACCCCATCGGGAACTGTTGCACCTTATTCCCCTATCATAACCATAATGGCATTTGCCGTGTTGTGTCAGACACTCACCATCCTCTGTGGGCACATAGATGTTGAGGTAGAGACAGTCTTCACTCTGATTCTGAATGTAGGTGGCAGCCACATCCAGGCTGTCTGTAAACCACACAGGAAGCATGATCTCGGGCAAAACGCCATGCACGTTCTGTGGGCAAACAGGGGCGAACTGCGTAGCATTACGCACTTCCTGCCAGGACCCGGGAGCTTCTGGGGGCTGAAAGCGACGGTCTCCAATTGGCGCTGTGGCATAGGGGACACCTAGGTACTGTTCCACTGGACCCAGAATCTCATTGTTAAGCTCTTTTTTAATCCCACGCAACTTGCCATAGTTTGTGGTGACGGTGGGATATTTGGTGCCAGGATCAATGCGCTGACTCAACGTCAAGGTGATCCACAGTGCCAACGAGAGGAAAGTAATTGCATGGGTCGCCTCAGAATTGCGGGCATGGCCCAAATCCCGTTTGCAGGCATGGAGCAGATACATGACTGTCTCGATCTTTCTTCTTTCTTCGCTTCGCTGGTTTATTGACCTCTGCTTTGCTTGGTCACGGGTGAAGGGCAAAAAAAGTTAAACTATTATAACCGAATCAGAAAAAGTGATCCTGCCTGTTTGTTTCGGTCTTTCGGGGAGCAGGAAAAGGGAGGACAGGAATGGGGGGACAGTGGAAGGGTTGGGGTGGACGAAGGGCTGAGGTTGTGCTCAGCCCTGGTGAGTTATCGTGGAAATGCTGTAGAGAGTAAGAGAGAAAAGTCTGTTACGTTCCATCTCCCTGAGCCGTCCTCATGGGGTCAGTTAAAGAGGTCACGCAGATGATTGCTGATCCTGCCAAGAACAACAAAAAGGGTAGTTTAGTGATCAAAGGTTAATTAATGAGTTGCTACCACATGTCCACCATATGAATTTGTACCATTTTGAATGCTGCAACCTGTTCATCTAAAAATGAAAATCCTTACTCACCCTCATGTATTTCCAAACTAAGACTTTCTTTCTTCTGCAGAACACAAAAGCAGATTTTTTTGAAGAATGTCTCACTGTTTTTGTGTCCAAAGGCGCACTCACACTAGACGATCTAACCATGACAGAGCATGTTTGACCTCCAAAGTCTGGTTCGTTTGACTAGTGTGATTACTGTGTCCTGTGCCCGGGTGGGATACACTGAAGACAGAATGAGAACTTGAAGAGGGCTCTGGGACAGATTGTTTGGGCTTGATATGCATGTAGTGTGATTGCTGACAGAAAAGCTTCTACTCTTGTGTGCACTACTGTCATCATTATGACAGCAAACACCTTTTATTATTACTTAGACAGTACACTTTTCAATTAATTTGAGTGCCTTGTGTGACTACAGCTTAAGACACAGTGTTGTTGTTTTTTTGTTTTTTTTGACTCCACTGATTTTCATTGCAAAATTGCGGACACACTTGACAAAATTTTGCGAAAACCAGTAATTTCAAGTCGGTCAAGTGAATTTGCCATCCTGATCAACAGAAAGCTGCTTGGTTTGAAAGTGACTTCTGTGTGAGTGGTAATTCATGCATCAGTACATTTCTGACAACTGACAAAACAGCTTTATGGCCTCATCTGTTCTGCAGAAAAAAGAAAGTCATAGACGTTTGCCTTCCTAGTATCTTATTTTTAGGTAAACTATCCTATTAATTGTCTCATTCACAATGGTGATGAATGATTTCCAGGAGGTTTGAACATACAAGCCTTTTTGTTTCCAGCCCAGATTGTTAATGACCAAATAAGACTGTATTTGTATATGTAGATAGAAAACAAAAAAAAATGGAAATAAAAAATTCTGTAACACTCTCCATCAATATTAATGTTTTTCCACGTTTATATGTAGCTTAAAAATTCAGTGACTCAGCAGTTATAGTGCCTGCCACAGGGTTATACGTCTAAGCCCTGGAAAAAAGCAATACTGCAGGCAAATGATAGCTCAGATGACTCGTTCAGGGCATTATGAGGATCATAAACACAATAAGACCGCGACAGGGAGACAGTGATGTAAAGGAAAACATCTCGAAACACCCACACAAAGAGCTTCTATCAGTCAGTTGTGACTAACAAACTAAAAATAGATGTTTTAGCTCTCACATCCTGAATGAAATCATCTGTGCGGATATGAAGTCTAATTAAGAACCGACGCATTTCGCCGTGAACGCATCTTTTGTTTTTTAAAGCCTCTAATCGCCTGAGAGAGCTGATTGATGCTTTAAAACTTTGATGTTCATTTCAAATGGAGTTAGCATTTAGCCAAGAGCGCCTAGCTTAGACGCTTAAGCATTTTAACGGTTAGCTAAAACAGAGGACAGAGATTTATGTGATGTGAATGGATTTAATGCGGTTTTAGACTTCAAGTCTGGACAAAATGGAGTGCAAAAGGTCAAGCCTGAGCAGTGTATTTTAAAACTAATGGAGAAAGAAATCTCAAACTCTTGAGATGACAGCAATGTTATATATATAACGGCAACAAATGACCCAAATAGGTGCAGACCAGCGACATTATCTATGAGCGAACACTCATAGAAAATTGAATGAGAAATTGTAACACTCAATACGGCCGCTGTAGAAATTGATTCGGCATTGTTATGACATAATTTCCTTTGGCTCCAAGGTGATTAGTTATTAGCATATACACCTCAGGTGATTGGATAAAAAAAAAACCTGGCAATGATGGCAGATTTCAAGCCGAGCAACTGCCACTGAGAGGAATGGGAAAGCTAACAGAGAGCTGTCTCCAGGTATTACGGACCTCCTTGGTGCAGTAAATGTGAATGGCAAGCTATTTTAAAGCAAAACAATGCTTCCTCATCATCATAACCATCATCATCACCATCATCGTTAATGCGGCAACAATCATCATGCCGAATGGACTCCTCCAGTGATATTACTTTATTACCATCCTATAATAGTCTCATTTAATGTGGCCATTAGCGTTTCTAGTGCAGAGCTGTCGCCGCGTGTGTGTCTGTCTTTTTGTTATGCCAATAAAGCTATTTGGTTATGAGAACTATGGATTGGAGAAAGGAAAATATAGAATGAGAAAGATAAAGGAACAGAGAAAGAAAATGAGAGGTGTGAAGACATAGTCGGTATTTCGCTCAGGGGCCTGTACAGGCATTAGCGCTTTAAATACGGATAAATGCTGTAAAATTCCAATAGCAACTCTGGTATAAATCCCCCAGTAGTCTATATGTAGTGTGGTATTTAAGAAGGTCAGACAGAAATGGGAAAGGAACAAAACAGTTGAGCTGCCTTTCCCTCTTATTACTGCAGTATAATTCTTCACACTTTCTTTCATTCTAATTCAAAACTCAATACTGGGCTTAGTTTGCCTCCATTCCACACCCTTATGTAAATGAAGTTCAATGAAGGGAAAATGTTATAGTGGTTCTCAACAGGTTTGGCCATGGGACCCACATTTTGTCATGGTCATTAAGCCGTGACTTTTTAGGAATTTAAACCAAGCTAATTTATTTCTCAACATCAATTGACACATACACAATTACCATCCTGATTTACTTAACATATACATGAATTGTAAGAATCTGACCCACCGGATGAGAAACATTGGCATGTATAAGCATTTGTATGACTAAATATATTAGGAAAAATACTACAAAATAAAATCCAAAATATTATCCAAATTTATTATATAAGTATTTTTGGATAAAATGACATTTTTAAAAACATTTTAACTTATATTTATTTATTAATATTTCAATGTTATAAAATATTATATAATATAAAATATTAACATAAAAGATACATGCATATAACTTTTGTATGTAATGAATTTAAACTAAATTATTAAAATATATATATATATATAAATCTTTTAAAAATACAATTTAATTACAATATTTATTGATTGTTTATAAAATATTGCTATAATATATGATGTATTAATATATGTAATATAAAATATGTATATATATATATATATATATATATATATATATATATATATATATATGTATGTATGTATGTATGTATGAATATATTATATAAAATATCAACTTAGCTGGTGTACCCTTATACATCCTTAAAAGCATAATCGATTTCTGGTTACAAAGTTCAAAGCTACTGCATAACACTGTCAAGGTAAGGTAGGCTATAGGCTACCTGATATCATCATTATTCTTACAGCTTTGATTAAAAATTACACTGGTTAGGCTCTATACAGAAAAGAACATTACGATTTTCACATTGGTCTGCACAAAAAACAACAATTAACAGAATTAAAATGTAATCGAGTGGAGTTCCGAGGATGTCCTAAAAGGTACACTGTACTCTCTATATTATCCCTCCTATAACGCATCACTTTATAGTCTCTCTCTCTCTCTGTGTATGTGTGTGTGTGTGAGTGTGTGTTCTGTGGAGTGTAAAATAGAAGAGGGCGACTCTAGGGTTCTGAGGGGAGTCTTGGGACCATTAGCAGGATTCTCTGGCTGCTCTTTAATTAAACCTTAGAGACCAAACACATTGCACAACATACACACACAGTTACACACCAAACATATTCTCCTTAAAAAATAATACAACTGAACTGATCAAGAGAAAAGGAGTGACAAGTGAAAAACATTGGAAAGCATAAGAAAGATTAAGAAAAAAAAAACATCACAAAGATTAGAGATGGAAAGGAATGGAGAGAGTAAGCTTCTGGTCAGTGTTTCGTAACTGACTAAAAGTAGCGGCGCTAATAACTAAACTACATTCTCTGTAGTGTGACAGAAGTTTGGCTGTTTTCAAAATTGGGAAGATTTTCAAGTAACAAGGTATTTTTTTGTTGTTTTTTTTTGCCAGCAGTGTAGCACGACACCACTGATTTTAAGTCATACTGTGTTGGGCAAACAGCCTTACAACTGAACAAGCCAAGGCAATAAACTCATGTGATCAGTGCTGTGATGTCTGATTCATAGGTGCTCCGTTTCGTACGGATGGTGCACTATAATTTTTGTAGCAAAATAAATATTAAGATACAACTGTTTAACATTATATTTTCAGATCAGTTAATCTACTGTAATTTTTTATACATTTTTGTGTGGGATCCTTGTTTTTGTACCAGTTGTGGTTGAAATAAAATTAACTTTATTTTTTAATTATTGACAAATTTATTGTACAGTCATCATTTACAATTACTGCTAATAACAAACACCCACACCAAACACACACACACAAAAAACAATATTTTTATAGGTATGTACATTACTTTGGTAGATTAATACCAGTGCTATTTTATCATTATGCATATACCATTACAGTGTTTATTAAATATACTTATATTTTTATATATTCAGTTTTCATTTTAATTTAATCTTTAGTACTTTTGTCATTTTATTCACTTATTTTTTTGTAAATATTTCTATTTAGCTTTATTATTATTTTAGTTATAGCAATTTTAGTACTTAACAATTTCAGCTAGTTGCCAAGTAGTTCTTTTTCATCTAATTCGTCATTTTCTAAAGCTTTGTTTCAATGAACAATTTTTAATTGTTATAGGTAATAATAGTTTTTTGGTAAATAAATGCCCCTTTTGGGTGAACGCCACCTAATTTTGTCCACCATTTGGCTTGAAGACAGCATTTGCTTCGTTTTGTAAGCCAATGGTTTTTCAGTGGTGAGGCTTGACTGTACTATATTTAGCTACTTTGTAGGTAGCTTCTAGTTCAGCAGGCAACATTTTCAAAACTAGCTTCCCAACGCTGCTCATGATGCATGCAAAATAGCCCACACTAGGGTCCTCTGGCCCATAACCCTGCTGAACTGCTGCATTTACCCTCTGACAGTTCATCACATATGTCAATCAACTCCCATGTGATGTCTTTCCCACATATCCATCTGCTATTCCGTTCCACACTGATCTAGAATCAGCCGCCGCAATAATTAAGGCTTATGTCAGACTAATGAGCTTGTCACCTCCCTGATCGTGAGCCAGTGTGCGCAGTGTTTAATCAGAGGACTGGATGGGTCCAGCAGCAGCTGATGCCCCCGCAGCCGGGGCAAGAGAGTATGAAGAGCGGCAGGACCAGAGCGGGAACACAGTTGGCATGAGCGAAGTAGCAGGGGGGTGGTGGGGTGGGGGCGCTTAGGTGGTTTGGGTCTTAATTGCTTGATTGGCATCGTTACAAGGCTTTAATTGGCCAGTTGTGGCCATGCTGTGTGCCCTCCGGTTGTGATGGAAAATGATGAATAGGAGAAATAAACAACGAGAGAGCCAGATGGACAAAACAGGCTATGAGTGAGAAAATGGGTGAGGGAGATGGAGAAACACACTCTAAAATCAAGTTTATACTCGCCACGTACTTGCATGTGACAAAAATGACCATTGTGGAGTCACCCAAGTGCGCATTGACTTAGGCAGACTCCATTTCACATGGTGTGCATTACATTTTTCAATAACTTGAGCATCCAGTGTGCATCCAACAACATTTGCTGGAAAAATTAGGAATATACACAAATATATTGGAAACTTTAGTATGGGGAACATATATTCACAAATTATGACATATGCCTCAATAAACTCTTAATTTACTGCTTATTAATAGTTAATTAGGTAGTTGTAGCATTTAAGTTTAGGTATGGGGTAGGATTTAGGCTTGTAGAATATGGTCATGCATTAAAAATGCTTAATAAGTACTAATAAACAGCCAATATGCAAGTTAATAAACAACTAGTTAAACGTCAGAACTGTTCCCCATACTAAAGTGTTAACAATATATTTATAGATTCCTAAAAGATGGATAAGGATAAAGCTAATAAAAGATATATGGATGTAAGCAATTCAGGGGGAAAACTTGTATCTCTATATTTCTTTTTTTTTTCATAAATCATTATTATTGGTCACCCTATACATCTGACTGTGGGTTTTGCAAATATCTAACAAATGAAAAGCATTTAAAAGAGCATGTGACTAAACCTATATCAGTCACTAATAAAATAAGAAAAAAAGAAACAAATGAAAAGCAATAGGTAAAAAAAAATGCAAAAGAACAAAGATACAAATTAAATAAAGAGGGCATAAAGAGTACATGAATAAAAAGTTTTTCAGGTAGGACTAGCTAACAGAATTAAGAAATATACAAAATTGAATAAAGCAATGAAATGTAAAAAATAAAACACTGCATAGTTTTCACTGTATTTGCATACTGCAGTATATAAACTACATAGAAAAGGTTCAGACTTTAAGCATGACTGTTTGCTAGCACTGAGTGATATGACAATATATATTATGGTGATGATTTAAATATATTTCACTACCTAGTTAGTGAGTCCCGTTTTAACCTTAATCAACCAGTATAATCGTCCATGACATTCTCACTTAATCTTATTCCTTATTAATGCAGACAAATCATCTACCTAATATTAGTTTGAGTTGTACAGCTGCATATCACGTGCATGAAAGTTGGGGTGGGGGGCCTGCACTAGTTGATATAGGAAATAGTATTTAAAATACATATTTTAAATACATAATACTGCTGATCCATGAATGGTGAGCACGTTGACTATAAACACCTTTGAAGTGCGCGTGCACTCAGTGGACGTCACGCTGTGGCGACAGGCGAAAGTACAAACAAGGCTTCGCTCTGTCGCACTCACACACGGTGCTTTATCTGAAGGGGTAACTGTGAGGTGTGAATTGGAGACACTGGCAACAGGCCTGTCTGTGTCTGAGACAGCAGATACCTGCAGCGAGTGTCAAATGAGGACAGATGTGGGCAGAGGCGGTTCTGAGAAGCACCCTCATTCAGACCCTCATGGTTTCGCTGATGCTCGGCACCCTGAGAGCTGACAGCAGTGAATGTGTGTGTGTGTGTGTGTGTGTGGTGTGTGTGTGTGTGTGTGTGAGAATGTGAGCGTTCGTGTCAGACAGCCAACTGATAGTTGAGCTGCTGAGGGCCAGGTCAAAAGACGTTCACAACCTGCCGCTACCTTCTCCTGCCACTTTATCTCATTTCTGGGTCCCCCTTATCTGAACATTGATCTGTGAATAAAAGACAGCAGATGGACGATGGGTTGAAAGCACTGAAATCATAAGATCAAGAGAGAACTATAATAATCACTAATGCTTGTATTATATGTTACGTTTAATCTTAAATGATCTTTTGTTTTTGTTTTTCCCGCTATCTTGTATAGAGTCTACTGTTACTTTGTAATATGCTGTATTTTGTTCTGTGCTACCTTCATTGCACACAGCCAACTGAAATGTATAGACTTGAGTGTAAAACTTAAGCATTAATACTTTTATTCAGCAAGGATGCATTCAGTTGATCAAAAGTGACAGAAAAGACTTTTACATTGTTACAAAAAATATCTATTTCAAATAAATAAATTACTTTTGAACTTTCTATTTATTATAGAATCCTGCAAAAAATGGTTTCCACAAAAGGGTAACACTTTTCAATAAGGTTCATTGGTTAAACATTAGTTAATGTATTAACTAACCACCAGCAATACATTTGTTACTGTATTTACTAATCTTTGTTAACGTTAGTTAATGAAAATACAGTTGTTCATTGGTTTTTGTTCTAGTTAGTTCACAGTGCATTAACTAATGTTAACAAGATGTATTAGTAAATGTTGGAATTAACATTAACACAGATTAATAAATGCTGTGTAAGTGCAGTTCATTATTAGTTCATGTTCACTAATGTTGTTAACTAACGTTAACTAATGAGCCTTATTGTAAAGTGTTACCCACAAAAGTGTATAAGCAGCACAGCTGTTTTTAAAACTGATAATCAAAAGAATGTTTCTTAAAAATATATTACAATGGAAATGAGTTATTTTAAATTGTAAGAATATTTCACAATGATACTGTTTTACTGAGACTGCTTTCAAAAACATTTAAAAATCTTACAGTTTTTATTGCACAGATTTCTCCTCATTGATTAAATACAGTAAATTCAATATATGAACTTAAAAGGATCATACAAATTTGTACATCTCTATTGTCATTCATTCGAGAGATGCTCGATATGCCTTCAATACATTAATAATTTACATTTCAGTGTAATAATATATAGTAAAAAATGACAAAAATTGAGTAAAACAGCACTTTACAGTATGTACGATTATTAATGTGACCAAATTGCTCCTATATTTTGTGCCAACCACAAAAATGAAACTAATATCCAAGATATTTAATACAAATGTACAATGTGCCGATTAGGCACTTTAATATGAAACAACTTATTGTATATAGTTTAGGAGACTTTTTAGGAGAGAATTAGCCTCCCACTGACTATTCATAGACTGTTTCCTATCTATTCCCCACATTCAGTCTAGAGAAAAAGATAGAGAGATGAGAAGGATAACCTTTGTCCAGTCACAGGACACACACACACACACACACACACACACACACACACACACACACACACACACACACACAAACAAACACACTGGAAAGAATGAGTGGTCACAGTCCACCAGAGCACAAAATTGGAAACAATAGAAGAGGAAGAGTTAAAAGCAAATATTTACAGGGGTTTAATGTGGGCCAGGACATGGTCGCTCCGTGAAGGGTCAGCGGCAGTCCGCGGCGTGCTAATTAGACAGAACCGTTACTCACTGAACACTCATATCTGCTTAATCACATCCTGATGAAATGTGTGCGTGCCTACATTAAACTGTCATTAGGTTCGTAGCTTTTTTACTGTATTACAAATACCGACACCAGCACAGCAGCTACTAAAAACGGCAAATCAGCCACCATAATTTCTCCTCATTAATTTTCAAAAGCAAGTGAGGCTGTAACCATTGCATATTCAACACATGTGCTGCCCACAGTGCCAACACCCTCTGGCCAATCAGAATGCATTCTCCAACTCAAACGAGAACAGAGAGAGAGAGAGAGAGAGAGAGAGAGAGAGAGAGAGAGAGAGAGAGAGAGGAGAGGAGAGGAGAGGAGAGGAGAGGAGAGGAGAGGAGAGGAGAGGAGAGGAGAGGAGAGGAGAGGAGAGGAGAGGAGAGGAGAGGAGAGGAGAGGAGAGGGAAAACCAATAGAAAGAAGACAAGCAAATATCTCAAGATCAGCCAAAAGAGAATCTCATCACAATCACTCTTACATAAAACCAGTGATAAATGGATTTTTGTGTGTCAGAGAGACAGAGAGCACGAGCGAGATTTTTTTCCCCCTACTTCTCTGTGTGAGCAAGCCACTGTTTAGGCCCCAGGGAAGCTCACAGCCTGAGTCCTTTATCAATGATGAATGACCAAGTTTGTGTATAACTATGTGTGTGTCTATATCTGTGCATTTTTTAGTGAACATATATGCAAAACTGCGCCGTAAAATATGGTTATGCTGTTTCGCTGTGCTATTCTCCATTTCAATCATTTGGTGGCTGATACGTTCTTTTTTCTTCCCCTTATTTCTTTCTCTCTCTATCTATCAGTCAGATGGTATGAAAAGTGAACAGAAATTGATGCAAATAATGTTGCTCATGTATCAAGCACTGCTGTTGCAGTCAGTACTGTACCAATCTCAGTCTCACATTGTGTCCTAACTAGGTTCTGACAAGTAAAATGCTGAGCAACGCAAAAATCAGCCGATTAGAACATATAAAGTTCAAAAATTTTGGTGTCAGTTTTAAATTAAAACTTTTACTCAACATTCAAAACAACAGAAAATTATTCTTGAGCAGCAAATCAGCATATTAGAATGATTTCTGAAGGATCATGTGACACTGAAGACTGGAGTAATGATGCTGAAAATTACAGCTTTGCATCACAGGAAAAAATTAAATAGAAAACAGTTAAAACACAATTTCGGTGATTTTCAAACCACTTTGTACTGTTACAATGTCAGTAGTATATGTAAATGAACTATGTTAACTCATTCTTTGTCGGGTTACCTGGACTGAGAAATTCACGTTTATTTGTCAACAAAAGTCTTTTGACAGCTTCAGGGCTCTTGAGAAGATTCTACTTCTGCATTTTTGTATTCCTGCCCAAAGACAGTCGGACCGACAGAGGGTTATTAACAGAACAGTTATCGAGTGAGTAGGTTTATCCCTAAAACAGCATTATGGTAAAAATGGAACACTATGGCAACAGCTTTCTTACTTGTATGATACAGCTATTGCTTCAGGCGGAACTGACATTTGGTCTAATGAACATTGTCCTCTGTCATCCAGTTTTAAGTTGACTACAAACAGTTTTCCTTTTTTAGGAAAACCTCTCAAGATTACTAAAGACAAGTAAACAGTAATAAAATACGAACATAGAAACAAATTACAAATAATAGGACAAATGAATACAACAGAACAAAGTTACAAATTAAATAAAGTTATTTTATTTTATAAGGTATGTTTATCTAATACAAAAATCTTAGTTTTAGATTATTTTAAGACAATGTGAATTGTCAGAGCCCACATTACATATTCTTGGACAGAATAAGCAATAAAGGGGACTGATCATAGAAATTCTGAGTCTGCAAGGCTAGTACCATCCAAGCAATACTAATGTGCTTTATACCCTCAGCAACAGCATAAACAGAGGAACACTCTCTTCATCTTCTCATTCTTTTCCTCTCCTCTCCATCTATGGGACTGATGTCAAAGCAATGTAAAAGCTATGAAAACACACCCCCAACCATAAATCTTTTCTAAAGTGTGTGTGTGTGTGCTTGTATCCCTACATTTACATGCACATATAATGTATTAGGCACATGCTTTTATCCCAATGGGCTTCCATTGCATACATCTTATCTGTTCATGGATTGCCTGAAAATCAAACCTATGACCTTGACATTGACAGTGGCATGTCTCTTCTTTATACGGTAGTTCTGTTTCAACATCTTGTGAGCCTTTTCGCCACCTACATAGAGAGCTGTATTCAATGGCAGGGTCCAAACTGAAATGGAACGTTATATAGACAAGACAAAAAAAGACAAAAAAATAGCAGTCCACAAACAAAGTTCACCGGAGACTCGATTCACAGCGGATTTCAATACAGATGACAGAAGAGGAATGCCAAAAAAAAAAAAAAAAATACCGGCCTACACCTTACTTATATTCTAACTAATGTAAGTAAAAGGTTCTCAAACTTACTAAAGACAGTAAGTAAACACAGTAATAAAATACGAACATAGAAACAAATTAAAAATAATAGGACAAATGAATACAATAGAACAAAGTTACTATTCAAAACTCACTGTGTATGTGTGTGTGTGTGTGTGTACTTGGATGAGTGTATTGCAGAGAACAAATTCCAAGTATGGGACAACATACTTGGCTACACGTCACTTTCACTTTAATCAAATGTCAAATAAAACAGTCTTTATGTGTGTAATATCTATCTATCTATCTATCTATCTATCTATCTATCTATCTATCTATCTATCTATCTATCTATCTATCTATCTATCTATCTATCTATCTATCTATATATATATATATATATACACACACACACATTGATTTTTATTAAAGCTACAAGCATTTTCTGTGCACTGTATGGGTGTGAGAACTGAACTGAACTGAATTCTCTTCTGCATATTAATTTTTTAAGAATGCTTTAAACTAACAAGGCTTAAAAACATAAGAGATAAAAGATAAGTTTTTATGATGATGGATCACTGCAATGTCACATGAGCGTAACCACAATCCAAAATTTATACTGGTTGTCAAATGTATACCTGTTAACAGTGTTTGTTTTCACTGGGATTGTCATAATGTATTCTGGGATTACGTTCTCAGTGAAGCATAAATGTGAAGTTGCCTTAGAATTTGTCAAAAAATTAGGTGTTTTAGGAGGCAGCATAATTTAGTTTCAACAGTCTTTGTGTTGGAAGCACACCTACGAAGCCTTAAAATGCTGCCTAGGTTTCGGAAAAGAACTTATTTGTCAGGTTCCTTCATCTATGCTGTTGGCTCTTGGTTTTCCCTCTACACCTTTTCATTTCAACCCTCTATCAATCAATCTCTCTGATTCAGCATCCATCTCCACACAACAGCTGCCGCTACACAAATTAATTACTGTAACCAATAACAATTACTGGACGGACCTAAAGCTGAGGAAGGAGACAGAATTGGGCAAAGAACATTAGACTGGAGTTGTGTGTGTGAACATGTATGTGTCAGTGTTTGTGTGCCTGTGGCAAAGGCAAAGCACCTCAGTGGCTCCGACAGAACATTAAGCCAGAAATCCTATTTATGACGCCAAATGATGGCTACAGTACTCCGCTCTGAGCACTTCACAGGAGAGCTATGAGGCTAAAACAGTGTTTGGGGGACCAGAGTATCCATTCAAAAAGCATCAGATTAATTGCAGTCTAAATACCTAGAAAACTTCCGTTTTCAGCATTCATAGAGCTCTTGGTATTCAGTACATATCACAAAATAGAAAATTGCTATAGGTAAGTATTTGTGAATATTTACTTTCACAAATACTAATGAATACAACACACATGCATACAATACATACATACATATATATATATATATATATATATATATATATATATATATATATATATATATATATATATATATATATATATATATACATACATATATATATATATATATATATATATATATATATATATATATATATATATATATATAACAGTATTATATATTTTGAAAATGATGAAGTTTTATTCCAATAATGTTTAATCTGCGCTCTCTACATCATTTACAAAGCACTATTGTGTGTAGAGGTGTGTTTTCAGAGTTTTTGATATATATAGAGGCCAAAAGTGATAAAGTCAAATGTTTTATTTTTCATAAATCAATGAAACATACCAAATTGTGCAGACTTAATTTTTGGTCTGGCTGTCATGCAAAGCAATTATGAACACACACACACACACACACACACACACACACACACACACAAAGAGAGAATGAATGAAAAATTAATAACTAATTAGGTTGGAGTTGATGCTTTTTTGTTTTTAAATGCATTTTTTGCATAGTAAAATATGTAGCTGTAATTTACCTTTTTGCCAACACATTTGGCCAGATGAATACCTTAATCAAGTTTAGTGCTTTGTTTATCCTTCGTATTTAAATTTTTAAAAAAATATTTTCCTCATATTTTGATGGTTTAAACGAACTTGTAGGGTCATTAAAAACAAATATCACCTCCGGAAATCACTTAACATTTCCAAAACATTTATGCAGTAATTGGTTGTTCAATTTTTCATCAATGAAGTCCAATATGTTCAGACAGTTTATGGAAGTGGAAACAAGCCCCTAGTAGAAAATAAAGCACAAAACTCATTTTGGCTTCTGTACGAAATGAAGTCCTGCCTTTAAATTTAAAAAGCCAATTTAGAATTTAGGCATCGGTCTGTTTGCTCTAGAATACATTTAGCATTAGCTGGACTGGATTTGCATTCATGGTTTGACAAACAGTTTTTGGTGATTTTGGTCTTTATTCCATTAAAGAAGGAAGAAGCCATCCTTGCATGACAAGAAAATAGTTACCAACACTGTTGAGTGAAGTGACTTGCTCTAGACTTAACATAAATCAACCTATTATTCTGTTTCAGCCCTGTACTCTCGGCAGGTAGAAATAAACCCCAACGACATCCGCAGGATAATATTTTCACATATGTTCCTGATACACACATGAATAATTACAGCCGGTATCATGAATCTCAACATCTTGCATGTGAACTCTTCCATGACACCATGCCTCAACGCACAAACCGAAACATTTTCATGTGCGGTGAGATATCACAGCTCACAGGTGACATGAGCAGGTGTTTGGCAGAGCTTTAAACATTCATTGCTCTTAACAAAAGAACAGCTCTTCATCAGTCCATCAATGTCTTCGTCACGTCTATCTCTCTATCGCTCCATCACAGTTTCTGCTACAGAGCCAGAGAGAATCAACCAGCCACCCCACCAGCACTTGCCCTAGTTACATACATCTACTAACGGGATGATCACAGGGTGCTCGCTCTCGAAACAACGACCTCTCTCAACTGACAGAGCTCAGATTTTTAGCTCAAATCCTGCAGTGCATTAAAAAGTATTTGTGAAGCAGTAAATGTCAATTAGCAGATGCCAGAACTATAATATTAGACTAAAATATTCATTCCTGTAATGCAAATTTTCTTTGGAATCATTCTAATATGCTGATTTAGTGCTAGAAAAAACATTTCTGATTATCTATGTTGAAAACTGCTGCTTTTTTGTTTTGTTTTTTTAGAAAAAAGGCTGTTGTCTTCCCTTTTGCCAAATAGGTAGGAAAACTTCAACACCCATAATGCATTGGGCATGTTGCCATACAAGGCCACTCCCACCAGTCTGCTGTGAATATGCTTACTGGAGTCAAATACCACCTTGCTTTATTTGGAAATACTTCTTAGTAAACTTATAGTCTTAATAGTTTTGGCCTGTGTTGCTCCACGGTGCAATAAGTCAAAGAATAAAAGTTTAATGGGAGTGAGTTACTTTCAGTTTCCAGTGAAGAATCCAGCACATTAGGCAGCGTATAAAGGCTGAAAAGAATAATAAATATGAAAAGAACAGTGCGATGGAAAATCTGAGAAAAACTCAGAGTTTACAGTTAATATTTCAAACTGGATGACTGTTTGGCCTAAAACACTGTGTGTTAAGGGGATGGAAAAAGGCTGAAGAATAATCTGTAGATTTCACGAAATAAACATGAATTTCTTGATCCAGGTAAAACAGAGAAGGAGTAAACAAATGTGTAAAAAAGATATTCAGGTGCAATAGGTGATTCTCTACAGAAACATTTTTTGTTATACTGGTTGAAAGTCTCCTCATTTCCTGATAGCAATCACTATATTAAATAGTCTAAATGTGTTTTTATAAATATATATAGTCTGTAAAAGATGTAGGACCATAAAATCCAATAAGTATAGTTTATCCAATAAGTATATTTGGTACGAATGAAATAATACTATGTTCTACCTGCCTGTCAAAGTATGTTTTACATACCCTCATGCACAGTTCGACATCATACGTCATCAGCGCATTTCATGCAGAGTTTGTGTGGGCAAACCTCAATCATGGAGCACCGGAAACAAACAATAACCAGCTTTAACATTTCCAACCGAATCAAAACAATGAGCTTATGCTGCGTTCACGCCATAACTACCGTAATTAAAAGATGGCAACCCGTGACATTCTAACTGGAGCTATTCACGTCCTCAGATTTATTATGCGTTTCCATGTCAAGAGAAAAATTAATCTGCAGCAGCCAGGTACAAGCTCTCTAAGTTTTTTTACGTTCATTATTATTGTAATGTTATGTACTTTAAGACATGAGGTAGTTTAACGCCGTCTCTTGTGGCGCTTTGCCGATAGCAGCTGTGTGTGTGCACCTTCCTGTGTTTTGGAGGAGGCATGGCTTTGAGACATTCTAAAGGAAGGGTGGGATGTTAGGATTTCATAATCCCCCAATTATACAGCCCAAAAGCATAACATTTGCCTCCCTTGGTCACAGGCTTATGTTCAAAATTATAGATATAAACAAACAATATATTGATTTCTTAAAACTGAAAAAAAAATCTTTTTATGAATTAGAGCTGTGCGATTTGGCAAAGGCTGCGATTATTTAATGCGCAGCTTGTCAGAGCTGTACAGCGCTGTGATCAGAAGTAAATGCTTCATCTGAAAGCCAGAGGGCGCTCTTGCATAGAAACTCAAAATACTCCCTGCCGCAGAGGAAGATAACGCGCGTCATATCGCTGTAGCTGAATAAACTGAAGATTGAAACGCTTTGATTGATTAAACATGACTAATAAACACACGACTGGCTTATTCCGTGTAAGAGGCCACATCATCTCACAGAAGGACGCTCAACTGCCGTTATGAAATGAGTTTGGAGTAAAATATGCGATTGATGTAATCTTTTGTTGGGCAAGATGTTAATGCTTCTCATGTCTGGAAAAATGTTTGGTGCACGTTGCTTTTTCAAAAACACATAATAAGCGACTCAAACTCGCAGTGCTTTCAGATGGATTAGCATTTGGAGACATATTTCATTTAAAAGCTGCGCATAAAAAAAATTATCGGAGCTTCCGATTTCATAATTGCACTAATAATCATGTTTAAGTGATAATCGCATTCAAGTTCAATGTTATTTTTCATATTCTGTGATAAATCATGCAGCCCTAGTATGAATTACCTTAATTCGAACTGTTCTCATCAAATATTTGTTTGTGATTACAATTAATTAGACAAATCAGCATATGCTAGTAAATGATATGTTGAACTGAAACTGTTATTCGATTGACAGCTCTCATTAAAACAAAAGCATTTCATTAATAAACTACACAGAAAGAGTGAGAGGGTAAGAAAGCATAGCCGGTTCGCTCCAGTTTGCAAATAGCAGAGGTTGTGTTTCGAATTACGAGGGCCGCTAGGCTGCCTTGGGCCAGGCAGCGTTGGATTGCTTCGTCATCAAGGGGTTTGAGCCAATATTAATTACGCCAGTCTAGGCTTGGAACAGTCTGTCTTAATGCCACGGCAATGGTTGCCACCATGGCAACCGTCCACGTGGCCATGACCTTTGCCCCCGATCACGCCTGCCAGAAGCCTGGAAGTAAACAACCAAAGTGTGTGTGTGGCACTGGGGATGCCATCATCATACATCTAGACTTCACATAATTTCTTCACTCAATCTGACACTGAATAACATTCATGCCAGCGCGCGTGTCTGCATGTGGATGTGTGAGATAGGGAGGGGAGAGATGGCTCATGGTGTTGCTCATTTTTTGACATGTTTTTAGATATTCCGCCAGCCTTTTCAGCCACCAGGGAGTCTTAGTTTGTGCTATTGACTGACACTAGTGAGAGCTAAGAAGAAACACAATCCCAATGTAATCAACACAAATGCACACAAACACACAACACTCATCTAATGACTTTAACAGAGGTCACTCATCTGAATTTTGTAATATATTAAACAAAATTTCATCTTAATAATCTTTAACACATGTAGCCATATGATAATGTAATGATATTAAAGAGGATCTATTATGTTTTTTTTTTCTTTAGTGTGTAATGTTGCTGTTTGAACATGAAAAAGGTCTGCGAAGTCACAAAGTCAAAGGGAGTTCTTAACTATCAGAGTTTCTGAACTCTCTGAAACACCTCCATTGAGTTTTCTTCCGAACGCATCAAAATATTCCTCATTTGAATAATTCCCGCCCAAGGCATACAAAAAGTAAAGGGGCGAGGCCTGGTTAAGTTAGTTAGTAATGCATTGAAATTTATGGTTATGATAAGGGATAGGCCTAAACATTTCCCAAACATGCTCAAAGCAGTTGACCAATCACAACAATCACCACACTGTTCCAGCCAACCAATTAGAACACATTGTGTGCCCATTCAGTCAGTTACGCTTGACGTTATGTCGGACTGACGTCATGTTGTCTCGCTTGGGAGCCCAATCTCCTCCACATAGAAAAAAAAACGAGCCAATGAGAATTGGCCAGTGAGATTAGAGCCGGGATACTCACTTCATTCATCCTTTTGCTTCGGAGCTGATCGGTTCAACTGATCTAGCCATTTCATCTCTACGAACTCAGAGCGAAAACAGCAATTTTCATTGCTATAGGGACAAGCTCCCGCAAACAGCAATTATCATTGCTCAATTTCCTCCAGCTCTTTGTTCTCCCGTTGGCATGACAACACAGCAGCGGTGGTGTGCAGAGGCGCTGGTGTGGAACGAGATCGGCGCGGCATCTCCATCCCTCGGTGTTCCAGCGGCAGAGCACTTCTAAAAGAGCAACACAGGAGAAAAACGTCTTTTTCATTATGTCTTTTCGCCCGTGTGTTTCTGGATGTGGTCTTTTCCTGACTTCATCTGACGGCCACGAGCGTTGTGTCATGTGTCTGGGCAGACAGCACGCTGAATCAGCGCTCGTGGATGGTTCATGCTCTCACTGTGAGAGCATGACCATGTTGGCATTGCGATCGCGACTCTCCTTCTTTAATGCGGAAGGTGGAGTCCCCTCTGCAGCTACCCAGCCCCCCGTGACTTTCCAGGGAGAGCTGCGGGGATGGTTAACACTTTGGGAGATCTGAAGGTTACAGTGGGAGCCTCTTCGTCGGGTCAGCCCCCACGAACCTCCCACTCCTCCACAATGCCATGTGCCGTCGAGTTGCCGAGTGCCGGTGCGGGACCTTCTCGTGAGGTACCCCGTATCTCATTCGGCGCTCCAGATGAGGATCGGATGTCGATCGCTGCATCGGAGAGTGGGTTGTTGTCTTCTGCAGATGAAGACGAAGCCGAGCCTCTGCCCTCCGGGGTGGTTGCACAGGCTGAGTCCAATGCGGAGCTTACAGCTATGCTGGCTCGGGCCACCGCGGGCATCGGGCTCGAGTGGAACCCTCCACTGTGTCCCGAGCGCTCGCGGCTTGATGACTGGTTTTGAAGGCACCCCACACTGCCAGAAGCCGTTCTTCAACCTCCTCCACTCTCACTACCCTCGATGGTGGGGCCGCCAATGGGTACGTGGACATTCCACAGGTGGAACGGGCGATTGCGGTTCACTTGTGTCCGCAGTCGGCTGCCACCTGGCGGAATCGTCCGCATCTCCCGTCCAAGGCCTCCGCCCTGCACGCCATGGCCATCTTGCATGTCCATCAGGCGAAAGCTCTGAAAGAGCTGCACGAGGGTAGTTCTGACCCAGGGGTTTTGTAAGAACTGCGTGCTGTGACCGACCTCGCCCTCCGGGCGACGAAAGTCACAGCATGTGCCCTGGGCCAGATGATGTCCACCCTGGTGGTCCAGGAACGCCATCTCTGGCTGGATCTGGCTGAAATGAAGGACGCCGACAAAGTTCGCTTTCTCGACGCCCCCATTTCCCAGGCCGGCCTCTTCGGCGACACTGTCGAGGCCTTCGCTCAGGAGCAGAACAGAAGCAGACTGAGGCCATCAGTCACATCTTGCCTCAGCGAGATGCGGCTCCTGTTCCTCCTAGGACTGGCCCTCAGCCTGCTCGTCGCCGAGGGCGCCCCCCTGCGGCTGCACAGGCTTCGGGTGGATCGGAGAAATCCCGTACCCTGCAGACCTCCCGCAGGAAGGCGGCGCAGCCCGTCCAGACCACTAAAACTGCATAAAGGAAGCAGAAGAAGCGGTCATGAGACAGGTGGCCCAGAGATGGTGGAAGTTCCTCTGACCCCAGGGTCAGCGGTACACACCTCATCAATAAAAGAGTAATTTCCACTATCTCTGAGTCAAAAAGGGTCTGTGTTGACAGTGTGCGACACACAGCTTCCTCACTCTCAACCACTCCCTCTTTCGCCACAAGCAGGTTTCAGGCATGTCAGGGACGCACCGCCTCCCCACGCCTGCCTGCTCCGTCCCTCACGGGACACGTGGAGCCAAGTGAGTTCACATCACTCACTGCCTCTACCTCGGGACGCCCTGCTGTTGGGCCTCAGTGCTCCATGCTGAGTTGCGGAGGGGGCCCTTGCCCCACTCAGGGAAGTGGGTGTTTGCATTCTCAATTACCTCGATGACTGGCTCATTCTGGCCCAGTCCCGAGAACAGTTGTGCGAACACAGGGACCTGGTGCTCACGCACCTCAGCCGGTTGGGGCTTCGGGTCAACTGGGAAAAAAGCAAACTCTGTCCAGTACAGAGTATCTCTTTTCTCGGTGTGGAGCTGGACTCGGTCAACATAACGGCACGTCTCACCAACGAGCGTGCACAGTCGGTGCTGAGCTGCCTGAATTCATTCTCGCAGAAAACAGTGGTCCCACTGAAACATTTTCAGAGGCTCCTGGGGCATATGGCATCCGCAGCCGCGGTCACGCCGCTCGGATTACTCCACATGAGACCACTTCAGCACTGGCTACACAGCCGAGTCCCAAGGTGGGGATGGCACCATGGCACGCTCCGTGTGGTTATCACGCATTCAGCCAGTGGTCGGACCTTGCTTTTCTACGGGCCTGGGTGCCCCTAGGACAAGTGTCCAGGCATGTTGTTGTCACAACAGATGCCTCCACCACCAGCTGGGGTGCTGTATGCAATGGGCATGCTGCGTCGGGCTCCTGGACAGGACCCCAGCAGCGGTGGCATATCAATTGACTTGAGTTGCTAGCAGTACTGCTGGCCCTGCGCCGGTTTAGACCACTGCTGCACGGCAAGCATGTACAGGTCCGTACAGACAACACACCAGCAGTAGTGTACATCAACCATCAGGGTGGTCTACACTCGCGCCGCATGTCGCAACTCGCCCGCTACCTTCTCCTTTGGAGTCAGCAGCGACTCAGGTCGCTGCGCGCCATGTATATCCCGGGCGAGCTCAATTATGCGGCCGACGCGCTCTCACGACAGCTCATGCACCCGGGGGAATGGAGACTCCACCCCCAGGTGGTCCAGCTGATCTGGAGCAGATTCTGGGACGCATAGGTAGGCCTGTATGCCTCTCAGGAGTCCGCTCACTGCCAGTTGTTTTATTCCCTGACCAAGGGGACCCTTGGCACGGATGCACTGGCACACAGCTGGCCCCGGGGCCTACGCAAATATGCGTTTCCCCCAGTGAGCCTTCTTGCACAGCTATTGTGCAAGGTCAGGGAGGATGAGGAGCAGGTCTCGCTAGTTGCGCCTTACTGGCCCAACCGGACCTGGTTCCCGGAACTCATGCTCCTCGTGACAGTCCCTCCCTGGCGAATTCCCCTGAGGAAGGACCTGCTTTCTCAGGGACGGGGCACCATATGGCACCCACGTCCCGACCTCTGGAACCTCCACGTGTGGTTCCTGGACGGGATGTGGAGGACTTAAGTGGCCTATCGCTCGTGGTAGTTGACACGATCACTTCGGCTAGAGCTCCCTCTACGACGCGCGCCTATGCTTTGAAGTGGAGTCTCATCGCAGATTGGTGTTCTTCCCGCCAGGAAGACCCCGGAGAAGCCGGGTCAGTTCAGTGCATTCCATCCTTCAAAGTGGCTTGGAGCGGAGGCTGTCCCCCTCCACCTTGAAGGTCTATGTGGCCACCATCGCACCACATCGCGATGTGGTCGATGGCAGGTCACTAGGAAAGCACGATCTGATCATCAGGTTCCTGAGAGGTGCTAGGCGGTTAAACCCTCCTAGACCTCCCCTAATTCCCTCTTGGGACCTTTCTGTCGCCCTAGCTGGTCTACAGAAAGCTCCCTTCGAGCCCCTTGAGTCAGCTGAGCTGAAACACCTGTCTCTGAAGACAGTGCTCCTGACCGCGCTCGCTTTCTTTAAGAGGGTAGGGGGCCTGCAAGCATTTTCGGTCAGTGAAGCGTGCCTGGAATTTGGGCCGGCTTTGTCTCACGTGATCTTGAGACCCCGGCCTGGATACGTGCCCAAGGTTATAAAACCTTGGCATACCATTCCCAAGGTGAGCTGTGCCCTCTAGGGGTGAGGGCACACTCCACTCGGGGTGTTGCCTCTTCCTGGGCGTTGGCGCATGGCGCCGTTTGGCAGACATCTGCAGAGCTGCGGGCTGGGCGACACCGAACACATTCGCCAGGTTTTATAACCTCCGATTGGACCCGGTGTCCTCCCGTGTGCTGTCTACAGCTAGATAGCCACGGGAGTCCGCTTGCTGCGCCATTCTTCTTTCACAAGGAGATGTGAGCGCTTGTCTACTCCTCAGTTCCGTTCCCCAGTTGGTGAACCCTGTGGAGTTCCTCCTGCATCCTTTGGCAGTCAGACGCAGTGGAGGCGTCAGACGCCAGGTCCAGTACTCGTGTACATGCCCCCAGTGGTCAGTCCTTGTACTGGGCTAGATGCCCAAATGTTGTGATTCCCTGCGGGTAATCCCATATGTATGGTCCATGGTACGGTTTCCCCGTTGGTAAACCCATGTCTTCCCTGGGCGGCTTAGCCCTGTCCTTGAGGGTAGCGTTCCTCCCCAAATAGGGCAGGACCTTCCGCAGGGAGCTTCCATATGCCCCGTGGGTCAGTGCATATGTGCTCCACAAGTTACCTCCCTTCAGGCAGGTTGTGGTCTCCGTAGCTTCCCCAAGAGGGACGCTTTCCTGGCGTTTTTGGTCATGGCTGCAAAAAATGTGGGAATTGAGTCACCGAAGCACTCTTCCCCTGAGGTAAGAAAGAACAGCTTCGACCATCTCCTGAGTAAGACCATGTCCTCTCCATCCCTCTGGTATGGAAGACATTGTAGGGCTTGCTCCGGGCGCTGGAGGGTTACGACATTTGCGGTAGCACTTGCAGGTGGCACCCTAGGCCTGAATCTCACTGGCCAATTCTCATTGGCTCGTTTTTTACTACGTGGAGGTGATTGGGCTCCAAAGCGAGACCCCATGACGTCAGTCCGATGTAACGTCTCCGTTCTCTCCTTCAGGCAACGGGGGTTACAATAGTAACCTAGACGTTTCTGGGAAGGAGGGGCTTTATAGAGAAACATATAAGTAGAGTCAAAATACAAAATCAAGATTTTGTAAAAAAGGAATAATAGGTCCTCTTTAAGTTAATTTCTCTTTGAGAGAAAAAAAGAAATCTCAATGCAAGTCATTATATTTAGATATGACAAGACAAAATTCTGCAATGAAAAGGCTGAATTTTCAAAATGAACTTTTCTTAGCTAATTCTTCCAAAACCAAATGATCTGAGCGAGGCTGCCCACATTACTTGTATAGCTCTATACTCTTAATGTGTATCAACAATTGTCTCATTTTGTTTTACTTTTACTAACAACATCTGAGAAAAAGCTGATACTGAAGGTGTGTAATTGTGGCACCCCATAGTTACTGTTGCTTTGTCCGACAAGACATGGTGCCCTCACGCCTCACATCATGTCCTCACAGAGTGAAAAATACATTGCGGAGCAAAGAGGACACAGACAATGTGCCGACACACAAAACAGAGCAGGTTGCTTTTGGTATGAAACAAGGTCTCAGCATTAAAATTTTGTTGTTTTTTAAAAAGGAAATTCAAACAATAAATGCCGTTTTTTTGGCTGTTTAATGTGTCGTGACAGATTGCTGTAGTGTCTCAGTTCAAGTGGCAGATGAACCGATCATCTCTTCCTATAGTAATAAACATGAATAAACATTAGAAAGTATGTTGTTTCAACCGCAGAAAGACATAATGTTTTAAGTTCAAGTCCACCAACGTTAATTTCTTAACTCTCCCATCTGGATTGCCAGACAAAATGGCATATTGGGCGTTATGATTGGCTAAATTGCCTGTAAACCAAACTCCCAGCGAAGGGTGAATTACAATAAAGACGTTTCCCAAACGCTGTCTGTCTTACATTCGAGAGAAAGCTCTTTAATGCTAATGTACTACACGGTTTTAAATGACAAATATCTGAGACCTCCATTAAATCGGACATGATTTGCTACAAATGTTTTTTTTTCTTTTAAGTAAAGAACTTTATAAGCCTTATTTGGATGGTAGTTTTCCCTGAGGAATTCAGGTTAATTTGTTTCACTTTCAAATTACTTTGTGATTTTAATTCCACCCGAATCGAATGTGTCTGTCATTTACTTACACAACCTCAGTAAAAATTACAGTGCAAATTGCTACTGTTATTCAGCTAACCCACAGGTCCTATGAGAAATCTAAACCAATTCGTACAGACATTCTATGATTGCAGTATATTCATTTTTCACAATGTTTCTCCTATTTTGACCTTCAATGAATATGGTAACAAAAGCAAAACTTTCCCACTCTGCTGCCTGTTGAACCTTCATTATGAATTTAGAACTTTTGGCCAAACTTTTAAGCATTTTAATGAATACTTTCCATTATTTATGTATATACATAATGTAGTAATTATATCAACTAAAAAATCCTTTTCAGTTGGTTTCACATAACCATAACATCCACATTCAAATTCACAGACAATACCACTTAGAATAAAACTTCAAACGCATCCAAATCAGTACATCACAGACGTCTTGTGTTAACTCAAATGTCGTTAGGAAAATGAATCGTGTCTGAATAGTGCTTTAGTGTGGACTCTCTGTGAGTCATTGAGATTCTCTGAGTGTTTGTCCTGTGTGGGATGTCATCTCACTTAGATTTTAATATCAGTAAGGTAATTTTCACTTAAAAGGGGCTGCGATACTGAACTCATGCAGTGTGGAGTGAGGAGGATTTACTGTCACCTGGTGTGTGACTGTGCGACGGTGTCTCATAATTCTTGTGACCTGGCTGCTGCTGTGGCGCTTCAGTTTCTGCTGGGATCAAACGCTCACCGTAAATGGTCTATTAACCAGCACAGGATGGGCCGACACGCAAACACACGCTCTCTCATAACTTATATCTTCCATCTTCACTGCAACACATACACCTTCCACACACACTTTCAATTTCTCATCTGATTAATATTCTGGCGCCCACGTATTCTCACCCCACCTCTGCGTGCGTGCTCACACACACACACGCACGCACACACACACGCATGCACACACACACACAATCCATAGACTTAAATTACACACTGTGTGAAGTCATATTAGCTTTGATTATGGAAATGTATGCAGAGAAAGGCACGCCAGTGTCATCTCACTATCTCTAAGCCAAGCAACGTGTGGATGTGAAGTGTACAAACAGACTCCATCTCGTATGTGGCTAAATGACAGACAGCAGCCTTCTTATTAGTGCTTGTGACACATCTGATAAATTGACTTCTTTATTTGAGTGGAAGGTTGGCAGCTATATGTGTGTTTGTCTGTGTATGTGATTCAACATTTTCCCTCGCAGTAAGGAAATGTAATAACAACAAAACAATCATTTCAATTAATTAATAAATTATGATTAATTAACAAATTACTTAATGTTTCTTTAAAAAATAACCTTTCCAAAATAGAATTGTCACAAAGACATATTATCTTTCAATCTAAAATTTTACATTTACATTTAGTCATTTAGCAGACGCTTTTATCCAAAGCGACTTACAAGTGAGGAATACAAACAAGCAATTTAATTACATTTTAAAATTACATTTCCTGTACAAAGGTGTTGATTTAATGTTTTATGTAATTATTAGAAATTTCAAATAAAAAAAACATTAATTAATGAAGAAGAAACCCAGCATATATTATTTATTTATTCACATAAAGGTTAAATTAAATCAAAACCAATGAATCTAAAAAAATATTTAAACAATTTCAAATGAATTATATTAAATATATTATATAATATTACAGATTAAATGTTATATTTATTCTTATTGAATAGGCAACCAAATACATACATATTTATTAATACATAATATTTAAAAAATAAATAAATATATTTAAAAGATAGCATTTTTTACATGGTGTTTGTTTATTTTTTAATGCCATATCTTGAAATTTTTACAGAACTTTCAGAAAATGGAAGTAGCAACTTTGTTTGAAATTGTTCCACACCATCACATTGCTCAAATTCACAGTATGCTATATAACATTAAATTCAGCTGAGATGTCACAATTCAGATCTAACATTTAAATGACATTCAAGGTATATTACTTAAAAATTTGTTTTTTAACAAATACGTTTCCAAAATAGAATATAGGCATAGGCACACACACACACACACAGGCCTGAGGAGTGTTAACACACGGTGAGTGTGACACATACACACATAAACACATGCCCATGATGTGAATACAAAGCAAGCACACACTTTTAGATAAACCTACAAAATCCAAATGAACACATTCCGCCTCTGGTAATGTTCTTTCTGCTGCTGACCAAAACATCATCATGGCAAATTAAGCCTGGTAACGACCTCTGCCTTCCTAATGATACTGAAATGAACCTTCTGATGCCTTTGTGTATTCGTGTGTGTGTGTCACCTTGGTCACGGATCAATAATCAGAGTCTAATTGTTATAAATTGGTTCTGTATTTGTATGTGTGATGCCTTTGTCACAGATCAGTAATAAGGACAGACACTAATTGCTATAACTATTTGTCTCTTTGTGTGTGTTTCTGACCTTGCGATAACTCTGGGGGGAAATTGCTAGGAAATATTCTCTGAATTTAGCTAAACCTGAAAGAAAACAAGAGGAGATGTCTTCAAAAAGAAAAATGCTTTATGCAATGTATGATGTGTTTGGTTGGTTTGGTAGATGCTGGTTGTAATTTCATCACAAAATGAAAATTGTCATCATTTCCTTACACTTATGTTATTCCAAACGAGTGTGTTTTTCTTTCTACTATGGAACAATATTTTGAAGAATGTTTCTTTCCATACAATTAAAGTCCACATTTTTCAAAATGTGTCTGTTATTGTGATCTACAGAAAAAAGAAAGTGTCACTTTTAAGCTTTTCAGCACTGTGATGCATAATTTTATCTATATTATTTTGTCTTTTTATTTATATTTTTTCTTTGCTTATTTATTTTAGTCCATTCAAATTCAGAAACACCATGCTGGCCAGCCAGCTTTATCATCAGCATAATTAGACCAGCACCAAATCAGCATAAACCAGCATATAAACCAGCTCTTTTTAATAATGTAAATCACTTCACCCATTTTCATGTCACCCTATCCTACTTTTTTGCAAGTAAGCTCTTGTCTGTGAATGTGCAAGACATCCAGTAAATCAGAAGAAGTGCAGAAAATAGTGAACCTATTTGCACTACAAACCACCGTGTTTTTAATTACAATACATTCAAATAATATGGTAAGAAATATCATGCAGCATAACAAGCTGTTTTGTACAGCTAACTGGAAGAGGATGACACCAGAAGCCTGATGCATTCAATTTACAAATGACCGTGTCAGTCTTACTTTAAAAATTAAGCGGACAGCAAAGAAAAACTATGAAAGACTCTATCTCTCTAAAGTCTCAATTACCTCTCAGTTAAAACAGCATGATCAAATGAAGACTTTTACTGTAGCTCAGAAATTTGAGCAAAAATCCCTAGCAATCTCTATCTAGGGTTTCAAAATATCACTTCTGAAAATACCAAAAGCTGCATTTTTTTTAGGTCAGACATCTATGGTGCTTAATTAACGAACAATGGACGTCAATGGGAAGTCCTCATTTAGATAAATGTGTCTTTCAACTTCCTCAACTCCATGTGCAGCAGATCTCCCTGCTGTTTGATAGCAACTTGTTCTGTCGACTGAGCTCAAAACATTACGACCAACCTCTGCTCATTCTCTGTCATTTTAAAGACCAGACTTCTCTAATGTCTTGAATAATGACCTCACACAGTTCTCAAATCAGTAATAAGTGTACGCCATAAAAGAGTCAGAGTATTTAAACATAATGACCAGGAATCATGTTCCCCATTCAATCATGAGTCTACATGGGCTGCGGGTGCATTAAATTGATGGTGAGATGTGCTGTCCAAGGTCAGATTTAGATTTTTTAGGAGTGCTTGAGGGTTCTAAAATTATCACAGTGGACATGGATGAACATTTCAGCTCTCCTGTAAACTGCAGTTTTGATTCATTGGAGGAGGAATTTACTGAATAGAAATTAAGAGACGTTCAACGCTGGTAATGCATTCTGGGAACTGAAGTGGTCTTCCAACCTGGTACATTAACGTTGATTTATTAAGGATGATTGAATACAAAAACAAATGTCAATAGGTTCCATCTATCCAAGCTAAAATTGTTCAAACTTCAAGATCTTTAACTTTTTTTTAAACAAATCTTTCAAACAAAGATTTTTAAAGTTTGTCTTGACAAAATCTGACAGAAAATGAGTTTTTCAAATCATTTTAATTCTTATACCTTCATTTAAATTGCAATTCTACATTCAGTACCACAATTCAAATTCAATTAGCATTTTAGGAATTAAATTGGATTTCAAAAGTCATTCTCAATTCAATTCCTCATACACACACAAACACACACGTACATGACAGCACAGCCCGAACATTGCAAAACTATGGCAACTGCCCTCAGCAACAGACCACGATGTATCAGAACAGATGTTATTTGTCAAAACAGGCCTGTGTCAAAACCTTAAACAAACTGTTAAAGTTACTCAAGCATTTTATGGTGCAAGTGTCCATTTGTAGATGCTTCGCTGTGAAAGTAAAAAATGTGACAAATTCAGATTTAGTAGTTCATGCTGTTGTGCAGTCACATCTATTGAAGTGCCCCAATTATGTGATTTTAAAGGTTTTGAATTTTGTTTTGAAGGTCTCCTACAATAGGTTTACATGCATTCAAGGTCAAAAAACGATTTAATTTTCTTATAATGTACATTGTACATCACCTCATTTTTCAAAAGAGTTAATTTAAAGATTCAGTCTATCTAAACCCCTCCTTTCTGAGAGCCTACTCTGCTCTGATTGGTCAGACGGCCCGTCTCTGATTGGTCTATCGCTTACAGTGTGTGTTGGAAATGAAACACCTATACCCATGTTTGAATTTCAGCTCTAGAGGCTTCCTCAGCACTTGATACACAGTAGTGATGCAACGGATCACAAAACTCACAGTTTGGATCATATTATGGTTTTCAAGTCACGGATCGGATAATTTTTCGCATTGGAAAAAAGAAAAGTAAGCAAATAAAATACAAATAAAAATGGGGGAAATGTAACTTTGCTTCCCATTTATTACTTACAGAATACTTTAAGTACTACAGCAAACACTTCTTACTAATAAAGTTCAAACATTATTAAAGACAAGTGAACAGACATTATAACAGATAAATACAATAGAAATGTTGTAGAAATGTACAATAGAAAAGTAAGGGCTAACAGTAGTATTCAGGTACAGAAATGCAATAATATTAAATATAATTGTAATTACACTGCATGTATAGTGTTCCCTGTATAAATTTAATATAGATTACTCATTGTTAAAGTTGTTTGACAATTAGTGACACAGCAGTTATTTTTAGGCCGCTGTCACTGAATGTACGAAACCAATATGACGAAACGCATGTATACGATAATATTTGTCATGGGTATGTGTCTGTTAAAGAGCAAGGAGTTACAAAACAGAGCCCTATTATGAGTTTGCACGCCATCTGAAAGGTGTTTCTGTGTGTGATCTTTGAGTGTTTGCGCACAAAAAACTAAAAGAAAAAGATCTATTTTGCCTCTTCTTGTATTTGAATTGTTTAGAAAGTGTTTTAAATAGGCAAGACTTAGAAACCCGTGCAAATAAACTTTCACTATATAATAGTTAAATGCAATTAATCCCCCAATCACAAGTGCTCTGAACCATGGGGCATGGTGTGTACAGATCATGGATCAACTACGATCCGTTGCACCCCTAATACACAGCTATACGAATAGCAACAACGTCTTAGTTTTTTCCATATCAATTCCAGCGCGAGTCCTCATCCTTTTGGCCCTGTTTACACCTGCTATTAAGATGTGTTTTGATCAATCACAAGTGGATGACGCTACATACAGGTGTAAACAGGATCTAAAACTTTTTGAACTTGTCCACTTTCGACCACTTCCAGAGGTAGTCAAAAACACATTCGACCGGATTGCTTTCGTAGTGCAGACACTCATGGTCAAATGACAAAAGACCACCTATTCTCCGCCTACTGACTTAATGTGTAAACATTATGGGAAGATAGACCCTCTACTTGAAGAAATCAGGACAGAAGTGGTCGAAAGTGGAAAAAAAGAAATGGATTAAAACCCCATTTGTAAACAGGTATGTGTATCCCTCGTCCACTTGTGACCCGATGGACCAAAACGCATCTTAATACCAGGTGGCCTTGGAAGAGCATGCAAAGTGGATTTTCAGTGCAGAAAATAGCATCTTTTTGACATGTCGACATGTTGTTTGTGGGCAGCCAATGAAGACCATAGACTGGCATTATGTAAATTTGTTACATTGTTAGAAAGGTTTGTAACAGGAACTGAAGCTGGAATGGCTGACGACTCGTTTCAGGAGTTCAGAATAGATTCTTTCTTTTAGGAGACAATAACTTCATTTTTCATGCACTTTGTTCTTTAAAACTTAGCAGACCTTTTACATTCATAAACAGCTATCGTACACACTGCATGAAAGGTAATATTCGAAAAAGCATATGGGGGCAATTTAACACAGTTATCTTTCACACTTAATAATATACCAGTCATAAACGCACTCAGAGTTATTAAGTTCTTAGCTCATCATCTCCTCTGACCCTCCAAATCTTTCGATATAACGCGGTGGGACACCCTCTAGTCTCCAGTGGTAACTGAGATATAAAAACTCAAGCTAGCGTGACACTTATCGCTGCCTCCTAACAAAGTTTTTTCAGCTGAGTGCATGGGCAAAGAGAGGGATATGGCACTTTGGATCAATAAAGACATCTGTTTATTAGATAGAGCGGCGCTGTGACATGGTTTAGCTGGGGAGTGCAGAGCTGGGGTGTAATATTATAGATGTTCCCCTGCTGAGAGCTGACAAGACACGCAGTGGCCCGGAGTTATATGAGCACTGCAAATTTATTCAGTTAGAGAACAAGCAGGGAGAGAAGGTGTGAGATGGAGGGAAAGAGAAAGAGAATGAATGATGCTGAGAAAGAGAAGATATTGGGTATTAGCAAAACTATAACTTTAATAAGCTTGCTAGAGTTTGCATGACACACACAGAACACAGTTCTACACATCTGCACATTTTTACTCATTTACTTAAGTATTTTTATTATTTGAGAATTATTTCAGTGAGCAAAGAAATATGTGCTGAATACAAGGCTTCAGCACCTTTAGACCAGTGTATTTCCGTGACATTTCCATGACATTTTCGCATGGTTACTGTATAAAGATTAAATATCATTTTAAAAGATTGCATTCACAATTCCAAGCCAATGAAAAAAATTAGAGCTGACCATAACTAGAAAAAAAAAGTTGAGATTTTTTCATTTTAAGGATGCATGATATGACAGAATATATATAGATATATCTTATGCTCACCATGACTCCTTTTACTTGATTAAAATATTCAGAAATGTTGTGAAATATTATTACAATTTAAAAGAACTGTATTAATAACAATAAGATTACATTACAATAAGGTTCCATTTGTTAACAGTTAACTTATATTAGGCTCCAGCCTCAGCATCACAAGCATACGTCGTTCTGCTCACGTGAACAGCGTCTGCCAATAATGAGCCAGCATTCTGACATAGAATCTAGAACCTCTGCAATGTGTCTTCAACGTAAACTGCGTAGAAGAATGACAGGATAGAGAAGAAATGGCGGAATAAAGTTGTTAATTTTGTTCTGTTTTTGCTCATAAAAAGTATTCTCGCCACTTCAAAACTTTAAGGTTGAACAACTGTAGTCTTGTTGACTATTTTAACAATGTCTTTACTACTTTTCTGGATCTTGAATGTGGTCATTTTGTTGCTTTCTATGGGAGATTAAAAAAAAAACCATTTCATCAAAAAATCTTAATTTGTGTTCCAAAGATGAACGAAGGTCTTGCAGGTTTGGAATGACATGAGAGTGAGTAATTAATGAAAGAAATTTAGTTTTTGGGTGAACTAACCCTTTAACACTTGAACTAACTGATGGGACCTTATTGTAAAGTATTACAAAACATATAAAAATATAATTCATTCATTACTCCAGTCTTCAGTGTCACATGATCTTTCTGAAATCATTCTAATATGTTGATTTGATTCTCAAGAAACATATCAATGTTGAAATAGTTGTGCAGCTTAACATTTTTTGTGGAAACTGTGATAAATGTTTCAGAATTCTTTGATGAATAAAAATGTCAAAAGAACAGCATTTATTTGAAACGGACATGTTTTGTGAAATTTTACCGATCCCAAACTTTAAAACAGTGTACATCTCTGGTCACCTTATCATGTCGTGCAACATTGGGGAATCCTGCTCCTATAAATGAACCAAATTGCAGAACTTTTTCGAGCTAGATTGAACATCTTCAAAAACTAGCTAAACTCAGTGTCAAATATAATTATTGTGCATGGTTTTCAGATGACGAGAAATTCTAAGAGAGCATCTATTAAATGCCCTTTTTACTGGAGAATTTGACATTTTGTCTTCCGGCAGCCATGAAACAGAACAGAGAACTCTATTCATAGTACCAAACGTCTGGCACCAGACCTAAAACTATCTGTAAAACGATAAAAAGTTGCAGAGAAAAAGTAAGCATTACATTCACAGAAAGCAACTTCTGGCACAGACCTGGCATGTATTGTAGCGATGGCGTCGTGGTCCATTCATGCCATACGGCTGGGAGAATGCCCACTGGAGTTCGACTCTAAATAGGAGGAGACATCACTGAGACAAATGCATGCTGCTGTTCAGATGCAGGCGGCCATAGATCACAGTGCTAGTGGCTGTTTTATCTAGTGTGTTATTATATTAAACTAAATCAAAGGCATACGCACAAGTAAGCCCTCATGTAATGAAATGCCAGCCTGTGTATCAACTTTAATGGTATTTGCCGTTTGTTCGTCAGCTTTCAATTGGTGCAAAAGCGTATGTTTTTTTCTAAATCGGTATCTGAAGATGGTCTATTTCAAGAGAAGCACAAGACGCTCCTCTCTAAATATTTTCTTTTCCCTCAAGATCCTGTCTGAACACAACTTGTGAATGTCATTACAAACACTCCATCTACACAGTATTAAAATATCTCTCCCTCTCTCAGGCTTTCTTCCTGATTCATGTCAGAGTACACAAAGACAAGAACTTTAGTCATTTATAGCAGGCAACTTCCTCCGAAATAATGAGCAAACATAAATTTAAAGTCTCTCCATAAACTTGAGAAAAAAAAAAAAAAAACAACCTAAAAAAATGGCAGAGGACTGTACAAAGCACTCAAGATGGCAACATGTCCGCAATTTGAGCGTCACAGGGAATGGGTGTGATTTACAAACCCATTTGGCTGCACTTTTACGCGAGCAATTGATTTTATATTTTGACAGGATTCAGGCATTGATCGGGAAATTGAAAATGCAAAAATGTAGGGCACATTTTGATGAATTGTAACTATAATCCACCGAGATGTCATTGATGTACAGATGCTTCAGAGTTATGCAATTATAATAGCTAAATGCATAATCATTGTGCTCCTGGATAATGGAGAGTCCTGATATAGTCTTTAGACTGTGTGCGTGTGTGTGCATGTGTGAAAATGTCTTCTGATGGCTTGTTTTCTCAGCGGTCGCACAAAAGGTCTATTGCTCTGAGCGTGCAGACAGGGGGTGGCCATGGCAACACAGCCATTAAAGACCCATTGAAGAAAATGCCACTAAGTACGAAAACACACACACATACACACACACACACAAACACACAGTATCCACCAGAGCATTTAGAGAAAATAATACACCTCAAAATCTTGTGCACATAGTTCACTCATACACACAAGCCTTAACCCTTGAAATGCACCGAAGTAAACCGAAGACAAAACACGGTTTGAAATCGACTGTTTTTCACGTCACAATTACGTTAAAGTGCAGGTGGTCCCAAACATATCATTAACTATGACCGCTGTGAAGCAGAGGAGCCTCAAGAAAAGCCAGGTTAACCTGGTGTATATATACTGTGTATATATATATATATATATATATATATATGAAAAATCGGGTTCTTTTAGCAATATAGGAGGTGAATTATCTACATGATAATATTATGATGTTATGATGAACTGTATGCCTTTCTCCACTGACGTTCTAAGGTGTTCAAAGTATTTCTAAGGATGTGTTTGTGTTATTAGCTGTTTGATATAGTATTCAAGTAAACGGCCAATCATATCAATTACCATTATGTGTCCGACATTGTAAAAAGCAATACCATTGTGCAGCGTTTACCTCAGTAAGTTGACCAAGTGGATCTCTGAGCTGGCTTGAGCAAGTGGGGGTGGGGCTAATTTGGGTATTCATTGATCCACATATATTAAATGAGGCAAGGGTGTATAGTTACATTCATTTCACAGGAAAAAAAAACATTTAAATATGCCATTTTGGGGATCAAAGATGAGTCATATCTATCATGAGGGACATATCTAAAGTTTTATATTCATTCTAAAAACTATAGATTTTAAAAATGAATGTACCTCTTCTGGGTAAAAATGGACCCGAATGCATTAGGAGGGTTTTAAAAGCATGAAATACACATTGGAAATCATATACACACACACACAAACATACTTTCAAATAGGTTTACATCCCCATTTGGCTGCTATGAGAGTGAGTACATCCAAAGCACTCTCCCTCACTCCAGCTCTTTCAATGCCTCTACAGTATCTTATTTATTCTCTCGCTTTCATCTGGTCTGATCTCTGACGTGTCTGGTGGTAGTGTATTGTGGTGGATCACACACATCTCTTCTCACGGAGATGTTTGTGATGTCATACACGAGTGCAAACATATTTGGACACCCCCGGGATGTGTCTCTGTACTGTAGAGTATGTATGTGTGTGTGTGTGCATGACAATGATTCTTTCGCAGAATTTATTGCTTTCAAAAGGTATGGTAACACACAAATAGACAGAGCACAGCTGTGCTTGAAATAGAAGAGAAGTCTTTAATAAAAGATGACAGAGGAGCAGGCTCATCTACATGTGTGTGTGGATACAATGGGGTTTAAAAGTCTGAGACCATTAGAAAAAATGCTTCTGTGGCCATGTTCACAAAGCAGGAGAATATGGTTGTCAGTCTGTATTTAAGTCGGTTACGTTCACGTGCAGTACGGTTATTTACGAGAGGGACAACCGCATACTATAACCAAACTCACACCCGTCAATTTTCAGGAAAAATTTCACATCCGCATTCTCAGAAAACTTGCACTGTATGAATGGAAGCGGATACAAGCTTGACTCGTTGCACGTTCATACAGTTAGTATTCAAGACGCTACTGTCCGTTGCTGTGAGTGAATGGTACATTTCGAGACTAAGGAAATGCTGTTGTCAATGCTAAAACCTGAGAGTGTGAATTTAGCTCTTTTCTAATTCAATACTGAATTTTAAATATAATATTTTGCTTAAATAAAGCAGAGATTGATCCAAAGAGCATCTTGTGCTTCAGCAAAAGCTGGAATATCTGACCATCTTCACAAAGGAGTCACATGATCAATGTCACAAAATTACTTATTCGATTAATCATGTAGAAATAGTGCTCAATCTTTAAAGATTAGTTCACTTCAGAATTCAAATTTCTTGATAATTTACTCACCCCCAGCATGTCATCCAGGATGTTCATGGTTTTCTTGCTGCAGTCGAAAAGAAATTTGACTGTTTTTGAAAGTTTTTGCAGAAAACATTCCAAGATTTTTCTACATATAGTAGACGTCACTGGGGTAACAACGGGTTGAAGGTCCAAATTGTAGTTTCAGTGCAGCGTAAAAGGGTTTTACAAGATACCAGGCACCGATACTTCCACCTACATCACGCGTTACCTTAGCAACATGATTAAGTAATGCGTGCGCACTACGACATAGGAGTGACTAAATTATCAGGAAATTTAATTCTGAAGTAACTAATGCTTTAAGGACAGTTCAAACTGCACAGACAAATGACAACAAACACCAACAAACTCATCTGTTGGAATTGGTCGGAGTTTGTTTTCATCCAACTGAACATGTTTAATCGGCGTTTGTTGGGTCGTGGAATGTCTGAGCAGTGTGATATGACATTCCAACAAACAACAACAAACTCTGATGTAATCTAACTGGCCACAAACTATTGCCATGACGATGTGGCAAATGTGTTACATTTTCAATGAATTCGATTTGACAAAATAAAACTAGTAATAAACAAAAAAAAAATTAAAAAATTGCTAAATTACCATATTAATGAAAAAATATTTTGAGTACTATTACAACAAAAAGTTGCATTCTAAGACTGAAGTCATAAAACGAGAATAAAGTGATAACGAAAGTAACATCAAAAGGGATACTCCTATGAAAAACATTTCTCTCATTAATAAATTATTTACTGCCAAAACAACAATGCAATTTATAAAATTATTTAATAAACTGTATTTTATTAAAACTTTGTCCTTATCCATAAAACATAAGATTATTTTCAAATTCATTTAAAAAAAATTTTTTTCTAACATGGCACTACAATATTGTCATAACATTTTTTTCACAACCCTAAAACTCCAGGTGACATACTGAATCTGAGAATTTCAATGAGGACTTTTAAACTTTACTGTATAGCTTTTGTAGATGTGAGTTTATGGGTGAAGGATGCATCACTATATAAAGAGACCCTGTAAACAACGTTCCTGCTTTTCTCAAACACACCTACACATTCCATTTCATCATTTTATATGAAGTCCTGCTCTGAGTTTAGCTCTATACATGTTGAGTAAACTACTAATAACTGTATTCCTTTTTTTTCTTTGTTTTGTTTCTTTGTTTAAAGGTCAAAAATGCAATAGCGCTCTGAAATTGAGTCTATATAATTTTCTCAGAGGAAAATAAGGAACAAAAGGAGACATGGAAAGAATAACATCAATCCGCAGAAAAAAAAAGACAATGTACATTTTTATCTTTTTGAATATCTGAGCCTGTCGACAGTGGCTCTGGAACGCAGTGAGCACCCTTGAACCTTTTGAAGCAGCTGTCATTCTGTAGTGCATACTCAAGGGAGCACATTTAAGCATGCTTCAGTGTAAGGGTGAGTAACTGGGAGTGTGTGAGGGGGTGAAAGGCACTGGGCAGGCTGTGTGTAATTACACCTTCTGATCGCTGAAGTGTTCTTAATAAACTCGTCACTGTCTCTGCAGCACTAATACACCAGAAAGCCTCTTTTTTTTCATTCCAGCAGGATAAGGACAGCAGTGTGCATGCTTGTGTGCTTGAGAATGTGACAGAGCAAAAGAAGGATTTATGGGAAAGTCTGTGAGCATAGGTAACACCTGCCAGGCTCAGCCTCCAGAGAGTAGCTACAAAAAAAAAAAAAACTTTCCATAAAGACTTCCATATTGAGCACTAACACACACACACACACACACACACACACACACACACGGTGGAATGTAGCAGCCATTTTAAAAGTAGGGGAACAGTAGCAATGGCCCTAACATGATCGCATATCCGGGAATCACGACAGAAAACTACAGCAGTGAGTGACTATTTAAATCAATTAAATATGTATTTGCTAGACAGAGTTAAATAAATCATCCATTCCTTAAAGTCAACATTAAATTATTTATATTTCATACACGTCTCATTTTGCTTGATTCATTAGTGCACAAGAAAGGGAAAAAAATGTCTTCATAATCTTTCATAGAAATGTAATAAATTAGTCCGCCTTTGAGATGACTTTTTTTTTTTGTTTTGCCGTCACCAAGTCCTCTTATTTTATTTATTTATTTTTGCCCCCTCCAAACTTTGTCATAGAAACCATTTTTCACCATTAAAACAATTTCCGATGGATAGTTATTTTTTTCTTGTAATATCTTGTTTCACTTCGGAATGTATCACATTATGAGGATACTCTCATAAAATCTTATAAAACTGTATGACTTTGTTTCTTTGTTTTATTGAATGCAAAAGAAGATATTTTTAGAAATATCTCATTGTTTTTTGTCCAATGTTCCAGTTCCAATGTTTTTTGGGTCCCATGTTCTTCAAAATGTATTCTGTGTATACTGTATATTCCTTGGTCTGCAGAAGAAAGAAAATTACACGGGTACATTTATGGATTGAGCATAATAAACCAAACCAAACAATAATAAACCAGGAACTGATATAAAAACGACTTAATGTATTTAGCTCACGACAAGTAACCAGTTTAAATGAGCAATAAGAACCAGCCAAATTGAACTAATACAGGATCCTCACAAACAGGATCTGTGACCTAAAGCTGAAGTGTGTAATTTTTTGATGTTAAAATGATTTAGCTTAATATTCAGAGACAACTACATATGCACTATTTGCCAGATAATTCCACAGAAATGTGTAAGCAATGGTAATAAATGTAGTGCAATCAAACAGTCATTCCAATCAGCTCTATTTAGAAAAGATCCACTATCTATTTGTTTTGTTGTTAGTAAAAACTAGTGTCACACGATTCTGGATAAATTGAGAATCAGATTTTTTTTTTTAAAAGAGATCATGATTCTCCCATGATTCAGAGTAGACAACTAAACAATAACACATAATTTACAAGAGATCCTGTCAAAATAGTAATTGCAGTAGTCTGTTTAAAAATATATTTAATTAATTTGAATTCATTTTTTTTTTTAAATCTGTTTGAATGAATGATTCAGTGACTCACTCAAGGACTTGTTTCATTACTGGATGAGTCAGCGTTTTTGAACAAATCTTTTGAATGACTGATTCATCCTTTGAAAGACGTAGACATGAAAGGACACACCTTCGAAGGCCATGAAAATCGGAACGAGAATTGTTAAATTGGACAGCCTAGCCTAGGGAGGATTGTTCTTGTTGCCTAGCAATTGTGATAGTTGCTGTTGATGAATGGCAGTAACGTTTGAAAGTTACATTAATCTGTTGTATCTGTAACTGTACGAGAAATGCAGGCAGCATTTGAAGGAGCCTTTGTCGCACCGCGTTGAGGCAATCGGCCTTCAAAGAATGCAGCTTCGGAATTGGGATGCAGCTCTTGTTTCATTATGGATGAATCAGGATCTTTGAATGAATATCTTGACACATACATTTTCATATGCGTCTCTTGTTCCCACCCACTGGTGTAACAATGTAATTCATACAATCTTTATTTGAAGCATCAAGTCACTATCAAATGTGTCTAATATTGATTGCTACCGTAGACATCAGTGTTTATATTCAAAATATAAACCTTTTTCCCTGTGCTTCTGTGATCATTTGAATGCTTGTAACATAGAAATAATAACACTGTGGTTGAAAAGACTGTTTGCAAAGCTTTTTCATACCTCAACCAAACAGACACACGCAAACATTCGCCTTATATTCCAATTGCTGAATTATTTTACACCTAAATATATCAGTGAGAGGAAAAGCCTGTCTTAACAGCACTCACCCTTCATCTGACTATTTGTCCTGCTCTTTCTCCCTGTTGCTATCATCCTTTTTCTCTCTATTTCACACTCTCTCTCTCACCTGCAGCAGCAGATGCGTCTTTACTCATCTCCATTTCTGAGCGACTGGCCCTCCTCTCTATTTTTAGGTCTTCATGCCCCCCCTCCATTCAATTCCCTCCCTATTCCGTCAGACGTTTCTCCTGAGCCACGGCCGTGGTCGATGAAACACCTCTGTGCACACGGGTATTAGGAGAGACACACACACACACACATACACACACACCTTGCAGAGCTGAAGGCGAGGAAGGCACCTCTCTAGAGCTCATCGGAGCTTTTTAGGAGCCAAGCAGAGGAGGGCTGAGATTAAAGGAAGAGTGGAGCGGAAAAAGACAGGTAATAGTTATTGAGAAGGTACTCAGTAAAAGGAAAATGGAAACAGAATGGAAGGGCTACATTAAGACAGTTTCTATGTTATGCTTCAGATTCGGTACTGTAGCCAAAGATTCATCTACAATCTCTGCAATTGAAAGTGAGTCTTGCTCTATAAAACACGCAATCAAACGGTCATTCCAACCAGCTCTATTTAGAAAAGATTCACTATCTATTTGAAACGGTGTTGTTAGTAAAAACTAGAGCCGCACGATTCTGGATAAATTGAGAATCAGATTTTTTTTTTTTTAAATAGAGATCATGATTCTCCCATGATTCAGAGTGGACAACTAAACAATAACACATAATTTACAAGAGATCCTGTCAAAATGGTAATTGCGGTAGTCTATTTAAAAATATATTTAATTAATTTTTTTTTTTTTATCTGTTTGTTTGATTCAGTGACTCAATCTTGCTCTATAAAACACTACCTGAATGGTCAGCGCAATTAAAAATATTTTAAATCATGCTGAATCAAAAGAGACATTGTCACACAGAGGCAACATATGGAACAATTTTCTTTCCAAATGGAAGAAGTGTTCTGGAATTTTATTTAATCTTTTTTTTCTGCAAAATGTACTATGAAAACATATTGTAACACTCCGAAGATTTGTGAAACGAATCAGCAAAAACAGCTTGTTTTTAGACCTGATATTAAGATGAGGAAACTAGAAAGAGGAAAACAATTGCAACTGATCGTCAACATTTATACATTAACAACTCCTATTCGATACAGAGCAATATAACCTGTCCAGTCATGGTAAAGTAATAGACCTTAATCAGGGTAGTGCCTTATTGAATTTTTGATAGACTTTAGCGCAAGCCCACAGCCTGAGGATCGTGACTGATTTTGGTGCACTAACCAATGCTGAACATTGTAAGTGATCTCCCAGGGAAATTCCATAATAAAAAAATATGTTTAAGATATAACTTTAAAGTGCCCTGGCTATTTTAAACATTCCTAATTTTGTTCTGCAGATCTCCTACAACAGGTTTGCATGCATCTTACTAAACATAAACCGACTTACTCTACTTAAATGTCCTAATTTAACTAAGGCCTAATCCTGGCTTAATCCAAGCCCTGTATGTGAAACCAGGCCAATAACTTTATTTATTATGCACTTTGCAGACCTTTTCCATTTACAAACATCTATATTACACACTGCATGAAAGGTAATATTCGAAAAAGCAAAATAGGAGCATTTTAAGATTTCACATCATCATTGGGAAAACCCATGTAGTGGCAGTGAAATTAACAGACAGTGATGTTTACCATAGTGCCACAGGAAGGGAATGTGTGACAGTGTGGTGATGTTCAAATTTATGCAGATTTATGTAAATGATCTCACATTCATGAGTCGTGACATTTTGGGCTTGTTTTGCACCATGCGGCTCTGAGTATAGGGGGAATGGAAGCCAATTTAGGCTTAATTCTAATTATGACTCATCTGCTTAGCTGAGCTGCGAGGGGCACACTTACAATAACGCAGAGCCGTAACCAAGTCGTGGCTTTCCAAACAGCAAGTCAGACTCAAGTGTAAGAGTTCATGCCAAAATAATTGGTTTTATGTGTCCAAAATAATCAAGCCAACTTCAAATTCTCTGTCGATCAAATCTCTATCACTAGATAGAGATTTGATCATTTCAAAGATGCTCATTTCAAAGATCACAATATTTGACAGTAAATCAATCTGTTAAGCTCTTAGGAGGGCATTAACTAACAATGGATTGCTCCTGTTGGACGCTGGATTTATTTGTACACATTGTTCATGCTGTTTCACTGGCCAATTCACTAAAGAAATTATGCAAATCAAATAACAGCACCCACAAAAATTAGTGCTAAACACAATTTGCATGGCAAATTAATAAAACATGTACACGAACATTTACTTACATTCTAGCAATTGCAGTCAACAAAAATCATTGAGTGTTTTATCGAAAAAGAATGACAGTGACTTAATTTAAATAACTGAGCCGCACTAATATTTAAGCACATTTAATGTCTGGTTAAACTGAATTGAGAGTGGTTAACGAATAAGACATGGATTAATGAAATGTTTAGTGAATTGTCTAAAAAGCCACAAATATTACATATAACAGAAAATGTCAACAATCGCAATATTGTAAATTTGAATAAATGTGCAGGCGGTCAGTGAACAACTTCAGAAAACAAACCAATATCAGGTAAAGTGACTTGAATTTCAATTTGTGACTATTTCACTATGTATTGTCAATATAACTCAAATCCAACATTCAATTATCCTCTAAGCTCGTTCAGACAAAACAACTGCAATAGCAAAATTCACAGTGACTATTGTTTGTTTGAGATTCCACTGTTTGAGATGCATCACAGTTGGTTTTTGTCCCAGAAGCTCCTCTTTCCGCCACATTATTTCCCAGACTTACATCGACCATTTTACCATAAATCAACAAGAGCATTTATCTTATATAAGCACATAGCTTCATTTTGGCAGGATGCAAGCAGATGGTGGACAAAAGGGGTGTGAGCTAATCTGTGGAGAAAACAGACCTTAGAAAGATCCATTTCACCACTTAAATAGTGTTTCTAAGATGACACAGTCAAAATAGCCCGCAGTAAACAATTCAGAGTGGCTAATGTGTTAGCATCTGTTATAGCTGCAACCATTTAAATTCCATCCATCGTTTCATCTATCTATTTCTCTCTCCACACCTGTTTGACACCATGCTTTTTAAGATTTTACTTTCTCCTACTTTGTATTCCCTCTCTTTTTTCTTTAATCACTTTTTTCACAGCTCTCCCGGCACTGACCACTTTCCATGGTAAAGAGAATAAGAAAAAAAATAGGCAAAAAATGTGTGAAAGAAAATGTCACAGGAACAAATGGAAGAGGTGGATGGAATTATACTGGACAAAGAATATAGTAGGAATAACGTAGAGATAATGAACCATTATTATTATTATTATTAAGTTAATTAAATAAAACTTTTAAATAGTAAATTAGTTGCTACTGAAAATTATGTGTTGAGTATCATGACATTTCACTGGTATTGGTATTGACTACTTCATAACAACCTAGAAAAGAGATCAAATGACACAGGAGAAAAAAGTAAGAAATGGATGAGAACATTAAAAAAGTTTTTTTTCAGAAAATTCAAAATATTTAGATACCAAGCACAGAAAAAGTGACAGAAAGCGAGTGAAAAAGAGAGAGAGAAAAGGCCTACAGCCAGGAAAGAAAAAAAGAGGAAAATAAGGTATAAAATGAGGACTTCATGAAAAGGTGGAGGCCTGCAGTGACACGAGTGATGCCTCCATAGTAACAGGCTGTTTTGATTTAAACCCCACCTCTGAGCGCTAGAGCTGCTGAGTCAATATGGGTGGCAGAATAATCACCAGTCCACGTTCTCTATTGCATTACTGAGGAAAAAAATCACTGGTTAAATCATCAGCGCATGAGGAAGGAGGGAGATATATGAGGGAGAGAGATGGAGGTGTACAGCGAGGGAGGAATCCATTGACAGGTGCTGATAGACAGCAGTAATGAATGAGAGACACAAAGCAGAGAGAAAATGACCTGTGGCCAAGAGCCTCAGTTTTGGCCCTTAAATTATGGGCTATTTTGTATATACATTGTATGTATATAGTATTTCATCCTGGGTTAGTAATTAACATTATATATATATATATATATATATATATATATATATATATATATATATATATATATATATATATATATTTATATATAATGTTAATTACTAACCCAGGATGAAATACTATGTATATAGTATTTCATCCTGGGTTAGTAATTAACATTATATATATATATATATATATATATATATATATAATATATATATATATATATATATATATATATATATATATATATATATATATATGAGAGTTATACAGATGGTGATGTCGGCACCTGATTTGGTAGCGCTGAGAGGATTTTTAATCATCAAGTTAATTTAATCAAAAAATTACTATTGTTTTGCATTAATAAATGCAGTTACTAATAATATTCCATGTTTGTTTATTGGAAATTTGGCAGTAAAGCACTGAGCTTGAATTGAGATGCAGATAAAATTTACCTTTATTAACAATGGTAATGAACAACAACAACAACAAAAAAACACAAACAAACAAAAAAAAACTAAATATTCCACTCTTTTTAAATGTACCATTGTTCTTTTATAGTGTCTTCAGAAATCTTCAGTGTATCTTTACGTGTTTTCTGTGTAATTCAGGCACAATTTGCAGAAAGGTTTTTGTTTTTCATGAGACTTTGTGACTTCCTACTTTTTTCCATATATTAGAGAGTGGAAATGGTCAATAAGTAAAAAAGCTAAATAAAAATGTTTGTTTTCCACAACGTTTTGCTACAAAGTACTACGCCACATTAAACAGCGCCAAAACGGTCATTTGTTGTTTGAATTTCATTATAAAACTGACAGAATTTGAAAACTGAGACTTTGTTTCATATCACAAGTAATAAAGCACAATTATTGAATGGGAGGTGCTACAAAGGTTTGTTCATTCACCAACTGAAAACAGCATAGACTAAACGATATCAGTTCATCAAAATTAGAATCGATTAAAATTGAGAAATCTACATTTTTTACCCATCCCTATACATTATAGATAAACCGACAGATAGATAAGAATCTCAAGAATAAGATAAGAAGAAAAGTAAGTAATCAGTAAGGACCTTGAAATCCTCTCTCACGGTCAAAAAATGTTATAGTTATCACAGATAAAGACGAAAAGAACTATAGCCCATCTAAAGACCTTAAAATAACAAGGTTGTAAACGGTTGATGTAATTCAACCTGTCTTCTTTCGGAAGAGGCTTGTCAGTGAGACGTTTTAAGCACTATCCTCCGCAAGGGTTTGGAGAGGATGGTTTCCAGAGGAACGGAGGATGTCAATTGGTCATAATTATCATCACTGCAAGAGAGGATAAATACCCACTTCTCAACATTTCACCCCACCTGTCATCTTAACCTAACCCCCCTCCCGACCATTTAAAACCTCACACTCGGAGGAAGCGAGAGCGCTTTGAAGAGACCATTGAGAAGCCCTTCAGGACAGAGTGGAAGAGCTCTGATTTTAAAACAGGGGCGAGGAAGATATTCGTGAAAGGAAATAAATAGCACCTCACACTGAGGAGAAAAATGACTGCTAGGTCAAGCAGCTACAGTTATCAGTAAATTGAAATAAATGTAATCAAATTACATTTTATTCAATAAGTGAACTTGGATATTTCATGAAAGCACTACTTTTGTATAGTATATTTGTATTGTATATTTTGTACTATTTTTTCTACACTCTAAAATTTTGAGTCCTTTTGTTATTTTCACAGTGTTGGATAGATTTGAGTAACCCCAATGCTGGGTTAAGTTTCACTAACAGCAGAAATGATGGATCTCCTCATAAACTAGGTTATATGCTGGGTTGTCGAAAACCCAATGCTGAATTAAACTGGATTGGTTTGTCAACAGTCATTTTGTCTCCTGTGCTGAGAGAAAACTTCCTGAGGTGATCTTGAGACTGTAATGTCGGACAAAAGATACATAGTGTTTTTTTTTCTTTAACATCACCTAGCAAACATTAATATTGTCATCTGTTGAACTAGAACAGACAGTTAATGCTGTACTGATAGCAGTATTCTTTTGGGGGGGAAAGGGGAAATAGGCTATTAACCATTTATGAGGAAAAATTAACCCACGTGAATCAATATGAGCTAGTATTGGGTTAAAGTGTGTAACCCAACTTGGGTTACTTTAACCCGTCATGTGTTCTGTCTAGCATTGGGTTGCTTTTAACCCAGCAAATTTTAGAATGCAGACAGCAGAGACAAGAAACAAAAGGACAAAAAGAATAGCAAATAGAGACTATTGCTTTAGTGAATACAAATATAATCAAGTCTCCTCTAGTGTTTAAAAAGAGCATCTCAACAGTCTCAAATTGGTCTCAAATTTCATTGTAAGCAATCAAAAGCCAAATATCTCAGTATTTCTCATCAAATCTTTCAAGTTAAATTATGAGTTGTCCACATTCATTTGATAGTTCTATATTTTCAATACTTACAATACTGTTCCAAGGTTTGTGGTTTGTAAGATTTTTTTAATGTATTTGAAAAGTCTCTTAAGCTCACCAATATTTTAGAGAGTAATTTATTCCTGTGATGGCAAATTATTATCAACTTTGAAAACAGTAATGCTGCTTAATATTTTTGTGGAAATTCTGATAAAAATCTTTTTTCCAGGATTATCTGATAAATAAAAAGTTCAAAAGAACAGCACTTAAGGGATTTGAATGGTTTTGTAACAATGTGGGTCTTAACTGTCACTTTTGATCACCTTAATGTATCCTTGTTGAATAAATCTTATCGACCCCAAACTTTGGATTGGTAGTGTATGTCCTGTCTGTTTTGTCTCTATTTTCATTTCATTGCATTAAAATGTATAAGAATTTCACAAGTAAAAACACCACTGAGCAATAGTTTTCCACAGTTCGTTCTAAGTCTAGTTTGCTGAAACATTTTCTTCTTTCGTTCTCAATCAATATTTTAAATATAAATTTTGTCCACTGAAATGGACAAAACACACCTGCTGACATTACTTTTGAAATATCAAAAAAATGTCAGGTTAGTCTTACCTCCTATGTTGCATTACAAGAAGAACTAAATGCATAGTGAGTGGATTTAGGCAGAAGCAGAGCTATGCTTAATCGAGTCATGATTGTATCAACCAGGTTCCCATGGCTTCTGGTCTACCTGTGGATAACCGAGAGCTGTGACCTCAATGCTGCAATCTCTGAATACAAGCTGAAGCTACAGTATAGATCAAAGAATTTGCACAGGAGGGAGTGAGAAAATGAAAAAGGGATCGAGAGACAATGGGGGGGGGGTCTTTTTTATTTCCTCTGGCGCCATATGTGTCATTGTCTCATCAAAACCTCATAAAGAATTACAGGGAACAGCTAATTAATTTAATGGCTTTTCTTGCATCACTTGAAATACCCGCAATGCACAAAAAGCTAGTAAAAGTTTATATGTCTAATAAAGTAATGATAATAACTGTCTCAGTAACAAAGGAGCAGTCTACTTAATGTTATTTCAATCAAATACCATAAAAGTCATGATCATTTTTGTGTAATAAATACAAATCTAATGATCTTTAAATGTATTAAAAGCTAATACCACTCAAGACACAGCAATCATAATGCAGCGGTCCACTTTCACTTCAGAGACATCATGACTCCAAGACTTAGTTGACTGCTCATTTGCTCTGTTTAATTGATGAATTGATGAGGGAGAGTGGTAAGATTAATCGGGTAGCTCTGAATGGAGGATCATCAATGATTATGTTTTCTGCAGGTGCTAAACCAATACTATTTTTGGTGTGCTTTTTTTTTTTTTTTTTTTTACAAAAGTGAAAGGCATAGAATGGCCCCCCAAAATGTGTTTGGACACACTTAAATACAGTTAGAAAGCTATGAATGTCACTCACAATACTGTTCAAAAGTCTGGGATCACCATTAAATGTCTTGACTAGTCATAAAATTGCATGACAACACCACAATTAAAATAATAACAATTACAATTAATCAGAATGTAAGGGTTCTGGCCTTTGCATTTATATTATTCACCCAGTTCTGAGTGCACTGCCTGTGTCAGGTATCAATGGATCTAAAAAGCTCCAAGTCTAACAATGAGCAATTTCAAAATAAGCAGAGGTGGATGTTCATATGTAGACCTGTGCAAGGAACTATAATTACCCTGCAGGACTATTCAAATTCATATTATTCCTAAAAAAAAAAAAAAGGCGTATTGTTATAAGACAAGCTGTACCTTTTGAGGTTTCTGACAGCAACGAGATCCTGAGAGAAATGATATACATTAAAAACAGATTCTGTACAATGAACTCAAACACAGCGAATAATCACACGCACTATTAGTCGTTTGGATTCGGCAAAACAGATTTCCTTATCCTGAGTGATTCTGTTAGACCCTTTGTGTGAAAGTCTTACAGCATGAAAATCGACTTCAAAGCACTGCTAGACACAAAACCTGCATTAACCAAAGGCTGAACTCGGAAACTTAAAATAACATTCCAGCTGACAAAATGGCCATTTTTTAGGCTTAGTACTGGATAGTCTATATTCTTTCTATATAAAATTTATCGTCATGACTGTAGGCTCTCTCTTGCAGCCAAGGTCAAGTCTGAGGAGGCTATAAAATACAGGAATAAGCAGAGGTAACCGTATAAAATGGACTTGTGAGGGAGGGGCATTTTTGCAGAGGGTTCACATAACAATTGATGGCGATTCAAACTTCTCTCCACTCATTTCCCCAGATCGCTCATGAATAACCCCCAGTGCCACAGACCCCATTACCTCAGATTGGATCAATCCACTATCTTTCTGTCTCTCTCCATCTTCTACTCTTCATTTTGCCATAATCCTTTTTGTTGTGTACCCGTCTCTTTTGTCATCTCTTTCTCTTGCTGTCTTTCATTTGCAGGTTTTTTCTTGAAATCATCCCTTTATACCGTTCCCTTTCAACATTTTTCCTCTTTTCAGTGCTCTCCCCACAATCCCTTTTTCATTACCATATAACACCCCACTTGTAACCTTCAGCTTCATATCTCACTCTTTCTTTCTTCTCATTTTATATTCCCTTTCTGTACACTTCTTCCCCCATCTCTCTCTCTCTCTCTCTCTCTCTCTCTCTCTCTCTCCGTACAGGTCATGGTAAGGGGGTATAATCCTTTCCCATTCCACCTCCACATTTACTTCCATTCTCTAATAGCTGAAACCAATCCTCTACGCACCAACCCAATTTAAATTCATATGCAATCCACTCTAGCACCCTGGGAAACCGGCTTCCTTAAATCACATTTGACCAATGTAATTTTTAAAAAATTAGACACAAATAACACGAAGCCTTTGGCGTATTCAGACTGATGAAATTTAAACAGTTTATCGCAGTGAGTAGGAGAATTTTGATGCTAATTTAGTGTGCGTGATTCATTTATTGGTGGGTCTCTCCATGGTGCGTTACCACTGGAGGCCTGATTCGCTCAAGCTATTAGCAAGTTACAATCCTGAATTGCTCTTGGAAAAACTAAAACAACCTCAGGGGGTGGCATTTACTTTAGCGTGTTTCAACAATTGATCTGTGAAGTGAATTGCCATTTTGTGTCAATTCTATGCGGCAACATTTTCTCTATGCTAAATGTCTTCTCTTGTGCTCTCCAGGCTACTAAACTCGAGGACTACACTGCTGCTTGACAGGTGTTTCAATACACAGAGTGAGGATAAAGATAAATATTACATTAAATACCGGGAAACACTTAATAGCTTTTAAAACAGAGGTCACAAACTAAAATCACCTGGGAGCCACTATCCAAGTGGATATCTCCATCAAAGGCCCTCCACTCAACAGGTTTTGTTTTACTTTTTTATTTACAATCATGAACTTTAACTCTATACAGAACTATTGACATCTCAGATCGTAATAATCTCCTTTCATTGCATGCATCCAGTGCGGACAAGAATTGAGTTCAAACTCATTCCCTATTCACTGTATAGCGCACTATAGTTATGTTTTAAAATGGAAGTTGATTGCAACAAAATGCAGATGTGAATAGAAAAAATATACGTGAATAAAAGTCAAAATTAAATCTGTTCATCATATAAAGAGTTCACAAGTCTATTCAGAAAATTTGGATTAAACTGATGAATTCATATTGATTAGTTTCACAATCTCTTCATGAACATTTTGAAGCATCAAAGTGTCAGTTGCATAGCTGTCTATGGAGGGACAGAAAGATTTTCTCAGATTTCATGGAAATGACCTTCATTTGTGTTTTGAAGATGAACGGAAGTCTTACAGTTTTGAAAAGACATGAGGATGAGTAATTAATGACAGAATTTTCATTTTTGGGTGAACAATCCCTTTAACATTAAAAGCCAAACCAACATGCTGAATTTAAAGGCCAGATTTAAAGTTAAACAATTACAATTCAATCAATCAATGTGGGCTGAAAGATTGAGACCCCTGCTTTGAAAAAAGCTTTCTCCTGCTCACAAGATAAACAGAGATAACCAGACCATATCGAAACAAAGCAAGGAGCAAGAAATGAAGACAGGCTGGTGAAATTCAAGTAACAGCAGTGCCATGGAGACACACATACAGTCCATTTTAGCACTGACTCTGCTGTGTGAATTTAAAATATAATTCATTAGCAAAATGTGATGAAATGTGACATTATGGTGGCAAACTTTCATTCCATATTTACACAGATCGTACCAACACAAACAACAGCAGCCGCATTTCCCTACGAAGCCCAAGTTCCTTTAATCATGTGTGACATTACAGTCGCCTTGCCCTGTTGATCACGCAAGCAAATCTAGTGCCTACTTATGTGACAGATCTTTGAGTTCATGATTGTAATTTTACTGCTAAGTAATCTCAGACTGGAAAGAACACAAAATAAAAAACTAAAATAATATATAGCACAACAAGTGCAGACTGATTTATGAACAAATGATTCTTATGAGCCAGTTCTTTTAATGACATATAAATAGTGCGGTAAACAAACAATAATCAGTTTTACGACTAACAATTATTTTGGATACATTTTTGTTTTGTTTTTTTGCACACAAAAAGTATTCTCGTCACTTCATAACATTAAGAGTGAACCACTACAGTCACATGGACTGTTTTAAATGTCTTACGCGGTTGGAACTACATCAGGGTGTGTAATTAATGACAGAAATTTAATTTTTAGGTGAACTAACCTTTTAAGCTACAACAGTTTACTTTGTATCAAATGAAAATAAACGGGGGGAAAGATATACATACAATGCAGCAGGACTCTTATTTTGAAAAATGTCTGCTTTACTATTGTTAAGTTAAGTCGTGATGTATTGTCAAGTATGGTGAGCCCATACTCGAAATTGGTACTCTGCATTTAAGCCACCCAAGTAACCCATCCAAGTGTGTAGTGAACAAATGCATACATTCACCTTCAAATCCTGCCGGCGTGGGAATTGAACCAGCAACCTTCAGGTTACAAGCCCAATTCCCTCACAATTAGGCCACAACTACCCCTGTGTCAAATTGCTGCTCATTTAAGATAAAGATAATAAAGATAAAGAAGATAAAACATTTACGTCATTACAACCTTACAACACATTACCATATAAATAATATAAAGTAAACTTTATCATAATTGATCAGCATTAGCTAATAAGCAATCGGTTGACAAATGTGCGCTTATCATTGATTGCGAGCTGCTCTGAAGCACTGCTGCAAGAGCCTGAAGAACGCGCAACATAGCCATCTTTTGACAAAACATGCAGCGCTCACATTTATTTAATGGAATTAAAGTTAATAATCACATTAGGGAGCATCGTGATTTATTTTTCCATCCACAAAATATAAGACGCCTAAAAATGATCATTAATACTCTTGTTATACCATTTAAGGTACTCAAGACTTTTAATGATCTTAAATTATCTGATGGGCATGAGTGAAGTGGAATTATGAAAGTGATAAGGATGATTGATATTCAAAACGATAACGTTAAGTACACGCTCCCTTTTTGAATGATGAATATAGCTGACTATTTATGAAAAAATAGGCAGTTGTCTCCTTTATGCAGGAGCAGAATGTGTAAGCTAGTTGACGCTTAGCTGTAGTCCTTTCGGTGTGTTCAAATGCAGCTCTTTTGCAGCTCTTAGTTCTTTGGTGTTGGTTTGGTGTGCAAAATTTTTCCTGACCCGTTCATATTTTGGCGCTCTAACTCTGTGAAACTTTCACACCAGCATCTCATTTAACTAAGTCAACACAACAAATGATGTGATAGGCTACTGGTCAAAGAACACACAAATTTTACAGTCGTTACGTGTGAATTTGTATTGTAGCCAGTGGTGATCATGGCAAGAATACCACTCGCAAATGAATATTTTTGGTCCGTTTTGGGCGCAGTTTGGAGCCCTGTGTTATAATGCACCAACATTATAAACATTATACACATTGTCTATTTTAGTTCCTCTCACACCAAAACGAATCCTTAAATCTGTAACTGTATTCAGAACAGAACAAAAGTGAAGAAATATAAGTAGCTAAAAAGGTCAAAACTAATTCATTTAAAACGAAACTGAAAGTAATGGGAATTGGGCTCGCGTACCTTCCTCTATCATTTGGCATGAATCCAAACGTTTCCTCATTCGCCATATATTTGGATGCTAAACTATTATTTATTATGTAAACTAGACTTTGAAGCCTAGGCTACTTCACGCTGATGACTATGGACAATTTAAATTTAACAGTGTAACTTTTAATATTTGGTTGACTGTTTATTTTATTTTGATAATGAACAGGCTGCAATGTCAAGTTTCCAATGCTAGAATATCGTGAGATTCCGGCGGGATCATCGCCAAGAGGTGAGGGGGCACAGCCGGGCCGGGCCCCCTGGAGCGCCCTTGTGGCGACAACACTCCTATTTTGACTGCATCTGTTCACCTGTACCCAAAAATAGTTTCTAAAAGCCACTGTTTCCCACTTGCTCTCTTTCCAAAATACAGGTGTTCGACGATACCAGGGCCTGATTTTGTGTGTGTGTTTAAATGAATGCGCTCTCACGGCACATGGACTACTTGACCTACATGCTTCAACTGAAAATGCCTTAATGGTGTTATTTTGCTTTGATTGGCAGGTGCATTTATCCCGAGTAGCTTTAAATAAATAAATAAATAAATAAGAGAGGTGGATAATTAGTGCCAATCAACCGCAGGCGAATCATCATGTGCTTGTCAAACTGTTCATTTTCTATGAGATGCCATAGTTTGCATGCAATGGGAATAACACCTGTATTGCTAAACAATTATGGCACAGTCAACCACAAAGATGTTTAAAATGCCCTTGAGGGTGTGTGAGCGAGCGAGCGCATGTGTGCATGTGACCACCAAAGCGTTTTTTCAATTGTTTTCAATGGGATTGGCACACATTTAAAAACGCCAGCAACGTGTTAAACTCTGGGTAAAACACAGCGCTCATCACTGTCACTTTTTACCCAGCTGTCCAATCACAGTAGAGGAAGGGCGGGAAAAATAACACATTGACCAATGATCACATCCTGCTTGTATAATGAAAACAGACGACAACAAGCACAACAACAGAATAAAATCATCCAAAACAAAAGCCAGAGCAAGTACTTTATTGTGTTGACATTTCTATAGTTTAGAAACAAACTATTTTCAAAATTAATTACTATTAGCATATTCCGTATCATAGCAATCAAAGCGTCTCAACAAAAAACGCTGCCCAACTAAAGCACCTGCAGAACCAGTTAGGCGTCTTCAGAAGAACGTCTGCCATTTTCAGCTGGCTAAATACACTTTTTTCCAAAAAGGGTAAATGTGTGCTAATGTCCAACTATATACATTTTTCATGTGTGTGTATTTATCTGTTTATTTGCAGCAACAAACTATGTTTGGCATGCATTGTGTATGTACTTCAGCCCAGGAGATTTTGTTTACATTTATATTCTTAGTGATTTCTTACCAAAAACCCCTGGCGCCGAGCACTTTTTCCTCTTTTCCACCATCCCTCCTTTTTCCCCTCTTTTCATTCATTTTCTAAAGCTCTCACTCCAGGGTGCCCATCGTTTTTCTTCATCAAAGTGCCGGGCTGTTTACTCTTTGTAGGGTGTGCTGATGTTGAGTATAATGGGACATGCGCCCTGTGCGATTATATGGCAACAAACACTCGCTCCATCACTGACACGGACTGGATGACAGATGAGACGCCCGCCTGGGAGCGCTCCTTTACCCACAATCCCTCTGGCAAGCCACACTCTGAGCTGAAGGGTTGACAGCCCTGCCCTGAATGTCCATATCGGCTGGTGGAAAGAGGCCAGAAAACTGTGAGGTAGTTCCTGCGTGTACACGCGTGTTTGCGCGTGCCTCTCGGGTCAGTAATGTTAAGCCCGTGTGTGATTGTGAATATGGAGCAGAGAGGGAACGACACGCTGGGGTAAAAATAGAAAGGGAGAACTTCAGGCTAAATACACCGTGATGGAATGTAGTTAATGCTGCAAACGTATTCTAAGAGAGATCACAAATAGTTTATGTGGTTTTTAAATACAACATAAACATGCTTTATTATTTTTATATTACAATACAAAGTATGTTCATACATGGCAGTCAAAAGTTTGGAATAATTCAGATATTTTCATGTTTTTTCTGCTCACCTATTTAATCAAACATACAGTAATATTACAAAACATTGTTACATTTTAAAATAATTGTTTACTACTGTAATATATTTTAAAATGTAATTTATTCCTGTGATGCAAAGCTGAATTTTCAGGATTGATTACTCCAGTCTTCAGTGTCACATGATCCTTCAGAAATCATTCTACTATGCTGATTTAGTGCTCAGTTATTATCATTTGTTATAGGTGCTCAATCATTAGTACTGGTTCTTATTATCATCAATATTGACAGTTCTTGCAGCTTAATTTTACATTATAAATTAAAATAAATGGTAGTGTATCATGGTTTCCACAAAAAACATTAAGCAAGACGACTGTTTTCCTCACTGATAATGATAAGAAATGTTTCTTGAGCAGCAAATCAGCACATAAGAATGATTTCTGAAGGATCATGTTACACTGAAGACTGGAGTAGTGAAGCTGAAAAGGAATAAATTACTTTTGAAAAATATAATCAAATAGAAAAGTTATTTGAAATTGTAATAATATTTCACAATATTACTGTTTTACTTTTATATTTATCAAATAAATGCAACCTACTAGCTCAGAAGAGATTTCGCTCAAAAACATTAAAAATCTCTTGTAAATTTTTGGCCACCAGTGTATTAACCATCTATGGCACAGTTTTGTCATATTGTGACATATTTGGCAACAGTTTTACATTAAATGTAAAACAACATGGGATCCCAAAATTGTAGTAATATAGTATTCATTTGCAATTATTTACAGATACTATGAATTGTTTTTAATGTACCTTAAAACAAAAAAAAAAATGCAAGCTTAGCTTTTAAAAACTAAAGGATAAATGACAATTATTACATTTTAGTTTAAATGAATTCTAAATGTACAAAATAGATAAATTCATAAAACTTTAATTAATTATAGAAATTAATACATAAAAAAAGTTATCCATTCACATATTGTGCATCATTAATTAGTTAAAAATATACATACTGTAATGCTTTGACAACTAGACATAATGGACAGCCAGATATAATGGAAATACACAGTAAATAGTAGGGAAAGGGGGAACAGGATCAAGTCCAGAGTCAAACCTAAAATTGTCATTAAACATGAGAATGTGTTTTGAAAACATTATCCATATAAAACATCACTTACAAGCAAAGCATTATGAAATCATACACGTCAAAATGAATGTTCTTTCACTCTTCCATTTGTCGTGTTGTCGACGGACTCAAGTGTGGGTAGTATGTCAGAAACTGAACGCGTATCTGTATACTGTAACCAGTGTAGACAGCGTCAGTGATTATAATGATTTGTTGATGCGACACTCACATCCAGTGTAAGCAAATGTCAGCAGGTAAGTGACTGAACGGCAGAGTCTATGGTGCGATGATGTGTAACTATTCGTCGATGTGTTGCTCAAGAGGCAGTCGTACACAAATTTATTTGCTTGTGCGACATCACAGATTCCGCCATATCAAAACTCGTATTTGGAGATTGATTAAATAAATGGTTTGTGTACAATGAGGGGGATGTTTTAAGCTCTGAAACTTGTTTTAATGGTACAAAGACCTCTTATAAGTCAAAAGATCAAAGCAAATTTGACTTCTCATGTCATGACTGCTTTAAAGAAAAAAGCATAGACCAAATAATCAATTTAAATGTTTTTTCCCCCTTTAGAATAACATGCAACCATGAATCACTCACAATAAGACCAGAAATATGTGATAAAGTGCATATCATAAATTTTGATAACATGTTGAAAAAATAATTGTCCTTGCTTGACGATATGACAAAAGCAAAATAACACGTTTTCTCCGCCTCAATACTATCATCAGGATTTCAGTCTTTTATAACAATCCACTTTACCTTTGGGAATATTATTTTGCACAGTCACATTTAATCTTATTTCAGTGTGTTTTTCATTTGACAGCAATGTGCTATAATCCTGTCCCAGGCTGGCGGTCTGTAATATAGATTCATGTGAGCAAATGAAACTTCACTGTCCAATGCCCTGCAGTACAATACAGCATCACATTCATACATCATTACAATGACTGTTGCTAGTGAAGAAATAAAGACAGAAAGCAGCATGTGTAGACACAGCAAAACGGAGGTTGTCTCGTAAAGTTAAGCTCTCAAGAGACGACTAGAGTCTCAAAATTCCAGTCTCATCATGCTTTTATGTTGTAGGTGGCAATATTGGGTTGGTTCCCATTAAGCCCCCCTTGATGCAGACTGTCTACAAATTTAGCATTGTCCTGTGACTAACAGCCTGTCTACCATATGTTCATATTCACCTTATACCTGATCCTCATATACAGACCTCCTGCTGCCAAACAGGAGTGCTTCTAAGAAAAAACTACACATATACCGTATACTGTATACACGCACACATATTTACACATTACTGATCAAAAGTATATTATACTTCATTTTTGAAAGAATTCTCTTATGCCAAGGCTGCATTTATTTGATCCAAAATACACAATATTGTGAAATATTAGTGCAATAAAAAATGTTTTCTATTTTAATACATTTTAAAATATAAGTCCTGTGATGCAAAGCCGAATTTTCTGTATTTTATTTTATTTTTTTAAAACTGGTTCCAGTACTGGTAACTCAATAAGTTCAGAAGACTCAAAACATTTGAGGAAACGAACTCATTTTTTTTTTAAGTTAGTAGAGCTTAAAATTATTGTGACAAGTGGGGCGGGGCCAAGAGCAGTGGAAGCTGAGCCAGGCCAGTGTGGTGCACAGGTTTCTCTCATTAACAGTCACTGGCATCCCTTCACTCCCACAGTTCACAGCCACTCATCATAAGGTTAATTACGTACAGTTAATTTACATAAACATCACATTCAGTGCATGTTGTATGTATATAAGCAAACAACATACAGTATATATGGTTCTAAAAGTTTTGCAGCCCATCCTCAACCTAACAACAGGCTCTACAAAACTAAAATAACAATACCACCCATAAATCCCAAGATAACACAACATTGAACACTAACTATATTAATCTTGTGCAAAAACACACAAAATAACACTTAATTTCAGTATTTATTTATACAATCTGATGCAAAGCATGCTTGGAATTAGAAATCTGCTGCAACAACTCAATTATATTAAGCTCAGTTTACTATAATGAAATTTTGAGTTCACACAACTTTTATCTATTAAGTACAATGAACTTTCATTATTATTTAAGTTAAATAAACTCATTTCATTTAATTAATTTAACTGGGTTTTTTTTGTTTTTGAATTAAAAGTCAGGAATTGAAAGCTATTCCCGATTCAGCTCTGAATGATGGCTAGGCAGACCAGCCTTAGCACGTGCTTACAGAAATATCTCTGCAGATCTGTGGGAAAGATCTCAACCTTCTGGCCTTTTCAACAGCAGTCAGCAATCTAGTAATGGAGGGAGAGTGGCCCTGCTGTAGCCTCGGCAGTAAACAAGAATGAAAGAGTGAACAGTATACTCTCTAGAGACACAGGCAACTCTCCAGGCAGTTAACATGGGCTTCAGCAGGGCACATGAAAGGGAGAGAGATGAAGAGCGAGGGTATGAGGAAGACAGAGAAAATGAGAATCAGGTGAACTGACAGAGAGAGAAGCTGAAATAGGCTTTACTAAAGCAATCCTCAATATCCTGACAGCCTCATTCACAGCATCTAAGGTAGATTGTTACACCATGTCCAAACCAGATGCGACATGACAAGTTCCAGAAACAAGTCATTTGTCTGTCCTCAATGGAACCGGAAGTGCAGCACGACGCAATATAATGACAGGCAATCAGAACATATTTGACGTTCAATATGCAATAGAGAGGGATTTCATCCAATGAGATTTCAATGAGCGAGGCTACCTAGAGAAACACCATGAAATAGAAACCAAGAAAGCAACAAAGTGTTTTGTCGCTTGTCGCAGTCATGGAAAATATAGCTTTTATCACTTTATTGCATTGTGTCTGGTTGCACAGTGTAAAATAACAATGAGGTTTCCATTGTGTGGCTCTAGAAAGGTGAGAGGCTGAACATAACTAAAACCTGTGATGTTAAGTTCATTTGACAGATTTCATTTAGCTTCTTTGACCCTGCCATCAATCAAACAGAAGGAAATGTGCATGTACATCCAGTGTGTGGTGTTGATTTGCTTTTTCTTGTACCTGCCAGCACCCACCTATGGCTAAAGCAAAACATCCATACACGAAAGCAGAGGTTTTGATGGGGTTGAGGACAGAAGGGGAAAACAAAGTTAAATGCAAATAACAAAACATAGCTCAGCATACAATTGTTCAGTTATGGATATAGTTACATAATATCATTTAAACATGCATTTGGGAGAAACCCTGTATTGTTACATTGCATTCGCAGCATACTGTACATCTTAAAGGACAATGCCTTCCCAGAGAATTGAACTTTTGACTTTGGCATTACTAATGCCATGCTATAATTTTTAGACTGCAGCAGCGCAATATGAAAATTAAATAACATTGATATTCACATTCACTAAAGTTAGTCAGATTTGGGTTTGTCAGATTTGAGAGTAGCCTCTTATGCTCACCAAGGATGCTTTTATCAGAGTAAGAGTGATATTGTGAAATATTATTTTAAAAATGTTTTCCATTGTAATATTATATAATGTAATTTATTCCTGTGATGTAAAGCTGAATTTTCAGCATCATTACTTCAGTCATCAGTGTCACATGATCCCTCAGAAATTATTCTACTATGCTGAAAAACTTTGAAAAACAATAAATATATTTAAAAGTACTACATGTAGAGTACAGAAACCGTAGTGACACAGATGGCTATTAAGTGAACTGCAGCCAGCAACTTATTGCTCATGCTCACTCTCGTAACGTAACGTACAAGAGACTCACGGCGAAGTTCTTTTTCGTTCTTTGCTTGGAAGTCAAAAGAATTTGGAAATACCTTTGCAACAATATACTGTTAATAAACATCCCGACGCCTTATACAGTGCTGATGTTTAGATGAATATGTAAATATGTGCTGTGCACTTTCCTCTCAATAACATAAACACAACAAAAATGACAGCAGTGAGAAAGCATCAGTTAAGAAAGCATCTGATTATAAAAATGTGCATATGTTTGCACGAGCTCTGACATTTATCATCATGTCAACAGATGAGGTAATTAAAATTACACTATTATTACTATTCATGTGTCATTGAAGGGCAGAGAGGTTTTCGTGAGCATAATTGTCTTAGCCTTTGGATTTTACTGGCAGTCTACAGACTTTCACAGACAACATAGGAAGTCAGGGAAGGTCTCAATTTATAATTTTCGTTACAAACTGGTCACACTTTGGCAATAACAAAACAATACATGAAAATACATTCTTACTTATAGCCCCTTTAACTTATAACAATGATCAACAAAGTTTGTGACAACCGCAACGATTACAATAATTAGGTATTGGAATTTCAACATAAATCCAAGAAACATTCAGAAACCAATAAATTTCAGTACTTTTATAAATTGTTGGGTCGCCAATGTAATGTCTGGGTCCTGAAGCTAAATCAGTTGAGAACTATTGCCTGACTGCACACCTTACATTTTCATTAAATGGAAACAACTTAAAAAAAAAAAGTTTCCTCTGTAATCTCAATAATAACTGGGGGAAAAAACAAGTCTATTCATTGTTTAAAGCAATATCACTACTCTATAACTGAAGCGTGGCGTTCCACACTCAAGAACTGAACAACTGCTCAGAGGAGTCACAAAATTATCAATGAGTGAGGCAACTCAATAGGCTTTTATTGAACCGCCCACAATTGTACACCAGATAACATCCTTCTACAGGAGAAAGAAGAGAAACAAATGGAAATCAAAATGTGCATTAAACAAGGTATATAAATCATCTGGATACCTGACTCATCAAACAGCAATAAACAACACCGGGCATCATTAGAAGAGTCCCCTCCCAAAAGTGAACAAAGTAACTCCTCCATACATCACAGCGACACTGTCATGTATTTAAGCTTATTACAGATATGGTAAAATGAACATGCTAATGTGTTTCACAGTGCTATACTCCCCTCTGAGGACGTATGAGCGCTAAACGCAGAGTTCGGCGGCACAGGGAGGCCTCGTCCCACTAAATCATGTCTGCTGATTGCTCCCACAGACACATGTTCCTGGTCCTGATCCATTTAGCAACCGGCTTGGTTCATTAGGTTCTGACACAGCGTGTATGTGTGTGTGAAGAATATGCTAATGGTTAAATGGGATGCAGGCTGAATTGGGTGAGGGGATACCAGTCTCTCCTAATTAGACTGAAGCTCAAACCTCAACCCACCATCCCAGTGGAAGAAATGAATGAAAACATTGCTGATTAACCTTTTATGGCCCTGAAAGTGCACACATCTACACATAACAAACAAGGTTTTAAAAAGACAATAAGAAAAGGTTAAGGAAGTGAAAAATGTCCCTCGGTCCATTAAAAATGACACATCTGTGGTTAAACGCAGTGCTTCAAGCCCTGTCTATTGAATTACAGGGAAGAATGGATGAAGTTGGAGGCTTAAAAAGCCTTTCTCTGGAGGCCTAATTTATGAGCATGCTGATCAATGGTTAATTAAGCAGAGAGAGAGACTGAGCAGCATGAACGAAAGAGGGGTGAAAGAGCAAAGAAAAGCTCCAAGAATGAGGGGTGGTCATGGGAAATGTAGTCTTCTATAATTACAACATTGTTTACATGGGCAATATTGGCACTGAAATTAATATGAAAGTGGTTGACATTTCATCTGACGGTTTCAAGAGGGGCTTACAAATAATTCATTCATGTCTGAAGGCTCTGAGATTGCTGCCTATGTATTTCCTGGATTCTCTGTGTGATTAATAAGGAATTAAAATATAAAGGTTTCAATAATTCAAATATGAAAATGAAAAATGAAAAAACTTCCCCTCTAAAAACAAGACCAATACAAAGATGTTTTCATCATTATATTATAAAAACATCTTTACCTTTCATTTTCATTTCTGTCACTACTAATCAATTAAAAGAATTTTAAATATGATTTAAAATCATTTCAAGAAGCAATTAAAATGGGCTTGATTTTTTACAATACAAATACAAAAGATTTTTTACAACAGCATAGATGAGATGAAATCTCTCTCATCCTTGAAAACATGTTTATTTCCCTCACAGAAAAAAAAAAAGAGTAAGAATAAGGGAGAATCCTGCTGACTTGCATTTATTTCCACCCTCTTCTGCTCAATCTTAATTCTCCTTCCCACTCCCAAAAATATTTCCCCGGAGTTGGAAATTGAGGAAGGTCATTTAATCTTGTATCACACCATGTCTCTAGTGTTTTAACCAGTTATGCGATTGCACAAGTGACATCCCACTTCATTGGGTTATGCCCATGTGCTGTGAACAAAAAAAGCTGCAACATATTATGTGTCTTTCCCATGAGCCTGTCAGTGAGTGACATTAACATCCTCTGCTGCCCAGCAAGGTGTTAACGTGTCTATGTCTCTGATGCAGCACGCTTTGTCCCAAATGACTGTCGCTCTGCAATTGGTGGTGCTGGCAGAACAAGCTGCGACATTTCCTGTACCACAATCAACTGCCAGGTCCCCATTATTTTAGTGCAGGGAAATGGCTTTTTGGGGGGAAAGGCTTTTTTGCCCTTTTTAAGAGTGTTTTTTGCTAATGATAATGTGTATAATCACATTTACTTTTTCATCTGGTGGGCAATAACATAGTTTTAAGGGGGTCATAACATGGATTTTTTTTTTTATTTCAAATGGTTCACTTATAGGGCCCAATCATACACCTGTCGCAATGCGACGCCCAGTGTGACGCAACAGTTTTTTGCAAGTTTTAGCCCGATGCAGTTTTAATTTTCATGTCCACCGCACACGTTGTTTAAAGAGCAAATGTACTCGTGTCCATCTGTTTGCCCATCAGCGTGCTCGTCTGAAAACTAGGTGTGTTCAGGGACATTGTTGACGTTGCTACTTTGAGGCAACTGAAAATGACTGCATTTTTTTTTTTTTTTTTGTTATTTAAAGGGCGCATTAGTAATATGCGCCTATAGGCGGATGCACAACATCTGTACACTCTGCACACACAGGGTCGTAACAAGCAGAGTGTACACACGTTGTGCAGCAGCAGCACACAAACAAATCTAACAGAATTCCATATACTTAAGGAAGGACAGAACATCATAAAAACTTAGGGCTTGGGCTCTTTTCATTTGGACCAATAAGTAACCACCAAGAAACTGCCCAAATACTCTACTCTGCCAGCTAGCAACATTAAAACCCAATCAAAATATCTTGACAACAGCATAGAAATGCCCTGGTAATCACCCACAACTCTCTAGATATTTGCACATTGGCTCTATAAAATAAAGAAAATGTATTCTAATAGTGATGGGGAGAAAAGGGTGAATGTGATTAGGAAACACTGCATGCTAGATTCAAACTTGATTATCTACATAAGCACCAGAGCATTGTGTGTCAAAGTAAATGTACAAACAGTGAGAGCGCGACTGAATTCAGTAACTATTGACATTGCAATTAACACACTATACTTACAACTGAACTCTAGGGAGTGAAGTGACTATGGGAACGTTTAACATGATGCCAACTCATCTATACAAGCACTCACTGTATCCGCCCATCTTTTTCCGCTTTCTGTTCTTTTTTCTGAATGATTGATTCAGCCTTGAGGGAAAGAAAGAGCCTTCTGATTAATGAATCTTGAAAAAGCCACTGTTTTACGTGAAAAATGGCAGCACACCAAACACAACGCCCAGCGCTTAAAAAGGAGGAAGAGACGAAAAACTCGACAAGCAGAATCGGCCAAGAAAACCATGTCATGGTTTTTTTATTTTTATTGGAGACTTGAGCTCACCTAATTCCCTCCCTCCTATTTTCTCTCTGAATCCTTCCCTCAGTCTCTTTTGCTCAGTCTTGGCTCAGTGTGGAATTTTTCACCATTGATTGTGGCAGTAAAAAGAATGAACAAAAAGTGGGGGTGTAAGGGGGGGGGGGGGCAATCCTTCGCTATTCTCTCTTCTCATTCTTATGGGCGAGTAATATTTCACCCTAAATCAAAATAAAACAGAACATATTTTAGTGACACTTTTTATAATTGTGTATCATTTATAATATTTTACATTTTATTAATACATATTGTGTATATGTATTAATAAAATGTAAAATATTATAAATGTAAATGTAAAATGTAAAATATAAAATATATCATTTAGATGATTCAGAGTATTGAAAAATCGTCCTTTTGTCAAATCATGATTTTTTTTATCACTGCATAGTAATGTTTTAAAAATTTTTTATCACCATGTAGTAATACATCATAAATTAATTTATTATAATGCAATTTTTATCATAATAAATTAAAAGAAATGCAACAATACTGTGTTACTAAATTACCATTTCAATTATTGGTTTTGCAATTGCAGAAAATATTTTCTCTTTTCTATTTTGATTTTAGCATGAAATATGACAGACAAGGTTCTTGACAAAGCTCAAAGACCATAAAGAATAGCCACATACTGTAGAGTCTGAAACAGAGCACTACTGCGTGAGAGAGAGAGCGAAAGTAAGAGAGAGAAATGGGGGGGGTTAAAAGCGTACTTTCAGAAAGAGTACATAGTACATTCAGGAGCGAGTACAGATCCTTGATTAGCTGCTCCATTCTCCATCCTCTCTTCTTTCACTTCAGGTTCAACCAATACACCTGCTGCACTGATCTAGGACCAGCTGCTGTGCTCTAATATTGACACAGGTCAAGTGGCCAACCCTGCACTGCAGAGGAGTATTTGGACCAGCAGGGCTTTACAGAAGAAGAAAAAAAGAAAGTGAGAGTGAGAGAGGGGAAGGAAAGGGGAGAGAAAGGAAGAGAGAGAGAGGCTCTAGCCATCACATCATCCTCCCAAAGTGCAGCACTGCAGCGCTCAGTCCTCAATGCCTCCGTCACCCTCCTTAACCTACATAACCAGCCAGCCAGAGACACACAGTCATGTCCTCAGCATGGAAATGCCTCTAGACATAGAGGAAGAGAGGGTAAAAAGAGTGAGGAAGCTAAAAAAATGGAACAGAGAAAACATACATACATGTGTATGCATGTCAACATTATGTTGGGTATCTTCAACTACCTCTAGATACATAGCAAGATACTACACGTTTGCCACTTGTGCTTATTTACCCAACCCTTTAATAACTGTTGAAAATGACATCAGATAAACACAAAAATAAATTAGATTATAGCTAATAGGTGTAATACTGTGAGAAAAAGAACCAGTATCAAGAAAATTATTATGAAAAATCAACCCTATTTAGTGTATAATTGTCTTTTTTTATCATAACTAATTTGAACTTTAAAATTACTTTTTGATAAGCATCACCGTATTTTTCAACCCCTGTCTCACAATCAAATCAGGTCACAATTAATTTTTTTTAACATCCTGTTTGTCTCATAAATGCCAGGGTAGTTACAGGAACTAGCCACCAGGACGGTCCACTGAGAATTAAATTTTCCCCTTGGGCCATTTTGATGGTTGCATTGGCACCGCCAGTAGGAACTCTAAAATGACGTACGCTGGCATTCCACGTCGTCAACAACTGGAGGACACCGTGATCAGAGCTGTGATTTTGTAAGTGTCGTGGGTTTTGTAAAAATAGAAATGAAATGTAGATGTATGAATTATTGGATTGAGAGAGCAAAAGAGAGGGATAAGAGATGAAATCTCCTATGACAACTTGCAGTGTTACATATCATCGAGGATGAGAAAAGAATAAGGCTGCAGACAAAGGCGACAGGTAAATGACAATAACATTAGCTTTCAATGTGTTTATGTCCTGTTAACACTACCTTTCTCAATGTTAGTTCGTGGAGTAAGTATATGTAAACTGTGCATTTACACGTGCCGGTGTTTCATGTGGCCTGTTCCTCTGGTGCGAAAGCCCCAAATGTTCAGTTCTTCATTATTGCAAACTGCCTGTGATGGTCGGTTGTCAAATCGCTGGCAATTATGATGTTAGCACTAACTGTTTGCTGTCTAACACCTATTATACATTAACATTCAAACAAGGGCACAGACAGACAGACTCAGGCACCCACAGCAGACAGTAAACACACATATAAGCACACCACTATTGGAACAAGCACCCTGATAAGACAGAGACGTAAAGAGAACGGAGGATCAAGAAAAGGGGGTTGTTGTAAATTATATGTCTGGATCTTGATATTATGGTGACCATCAGATTGATGCAACCAGATTAACATCAATATTCCAAATATATCTGTTTCCCAGGATTCACAGTGTTACCAAGAGTAGCCTGGACCCACTTGCCATAAGAGCAGCCATTTGGCTTAATAGTCTCATTCTGTTCTTATGTTAACAGAACAGGAAGGAATGATGTAATAGCCCACTCAATGCATTTCATCCCCCTGCTCTGATGGCGCAATGCATGAACACCATTCGAGGATATACTAGCAACAAATGCATCTATTTATATCCCTGAAATTTGACGGAATATGATTACAGATACAGTGTCTGTGTGCGTGTATGCGCGTGTCTTACATAATAAATATACTAATCTAGCTGAGCGTCATCGTGCAATGCGGATTTACTCAAATCCCCTCAACAGCAGGAAGAGGAAATCAGGCCATAGACAAGCAGTGACCTTGCTGCGCTGGTCACGTGACGCATGCCGGTGACTAAACAGAACATCAAAGCAGATCGATGCATTTAAGAGATATCTCTATCGATACTTCAGAGACACCTGAGTGTTCCATCTGCAATGATTTCCAGTAGATGGATGGATAGAATTAACGAACAGCAGATGATAAATTAAACACTGCATTTTAAACAGATTTCTAAACATAAAAACAAGAAAGGTCGCCTAACACCATCCCCAGCTGTGTTTGTATTTTTAGACGGTTCTTATTAACACTGAATGAATTTCACAGCACCATGCCCTGGAAACCTCGGATCTGCTCCGGCTGCTTGTATTGTGGGCTTATCCATTCCGTCAAACACACTCTGGGAGCTGACAAATCTGCCATAATAAACTTGGAGTTAAAGGTGAAGTGTGTATTTTTTGATGTCAAAATACTTCTATCCCAATGCACAAACAGCTAAAAGTAAGCAGTTTAGGTTGACATCTTGGGAAAGGAGGTGGGAGGTAGGGGTGTTTTTGGGAAACTGATAATATATATATATATATATATATATATATATATATATATATATATACATACACATATATATATATATATATATATATATATATACACACACACACACACACACACACACACACACACACACATTAGAGATAAAACGGTAACTGGTTTGGCGATAAACCATGATAAAATTCTCGACAGTACAACAGTTTCATATTTTAATTATCATTAAAAACGTATTTGATCACTGCGAAAGACCCACAGTAAGATTGAAAGATCCACAGTAAACATGGTCCAGCATTAAGAAAAATTTGCAACAGTCTCACAAAGGTGCAACATGCAGTGTAGGTTTTGTTTTTTGTGAAAACATGCATAATACTACAAGTGCTGTGGGAAGGTATATGAATGAATGACAGAATGAATTATATGAATGTATTTCTGAAGTGAATGACTGGCTTTAGAAAAGCATTAATGGCATTTCCTTTTCATCGTACCTCTATGAAATGCCTAATAAAGTAGTTTATTAATGCAGTTAGCTTTAGATGTGACAGAAAACAATAAATAAGAAGTTTAAACTCATATAGCTTTGAAACATATGCAGATAATAAACTTTCCTGATGAAGAAGAACTGCAATGTCCCTGCGCATAATAACGATATAAATGATAATCAAAACCAAGCAGATGTCTTGTTAGTATTTAGCAGAGTATCCTATGCATGCAGCAGTTGTAAATGAAAGAAGTGCTATTCTGGATAGTGGGCAGGGAGCAGCAGCAGATTTGAATTTAAAGATACGTGCACATAAACAAGAACAATCCTCCTTTGGTTAGACCGTCCCATTTAACAATGCTCGTTCCAACCTTCGTGGCCTTCAAAGATGTGTCCTTTGAAGTTTGTGTCCTTCGAAGGATGCAGATGCATATGAATTAGGATGCAGCTATAAAGAATGAGTCGTTGAATAATTCATTCAATAGATTCGTTCAAAAACACTGACTCATTCAGTAATGAAACAAGTCTTTGAGGGAGTCATTCAAACAGATTCAAACAGTATTCTGAAAAAATGTAGCCCAAAAAATGTTTCTCAAGCAGCAAATCAGCATATTAGAATGATTTCTGAAGGATCATGTGACACTGAAGACTAGAGTACTGATGCTGAAAATTCAGCTTTGCTGACACAGGAATAAATTTTAAAACATATTAAAATAGAAAACAGTTATTTTAAATTGCAATAATATTTCACAGTATTATGGTTTTCACAAATAATGGAGCCTAGGTGAGCAGAAGACACTTCTTTCAAAAAAAAAAAAAAAAAAACTGACCAACCCCAATCGTCTTAGTATAGATGCATTTATAGAATATATAACAGAATTCTGTTTGGAAAGTATAATTTTGGAGAGCTGCTACACTTCACACTTCACCCATAAGTCTTGCATCCCAACAAGTGCCTCACACACTGAGGGATGTGAATGTGACTGTTAGTCCGTGTGTGTCCAATGGTTTCATTCATGTCTTTAATCCGTTTGGCCCTCTTCACTGGTCTGTTTTATAACACAGATGTGTGAGTATACACACCATGATAGATTCTTTTGAGCATTTGACCTTCCTCTAACCTTAAAACGAGAGCCTATGAGAAAGAGATAAGTGAGGTGCTGTGAACAAAAAGAATAGCACAATCTATCGGAGGGGGAGGGAGGCAAACACAAACCAGAGGAGACAGGAGGACCATCACACCCTAGTGAGGACACAGATCTCATTAAAATGGCTGCCGAGTGGTGACATGATGGCCAGCATTGACTTAAAGCTCTGAGATGCATGACCAGAGAGAACCCAGGATGTGTGTGTGTTTGTAAGAGAATCCAGCTTTTATCTCGTTCTCTTTACCCCTCAATTCTTATCCCTTATCCGAACAACACACAGCTCTGATCCAAGACCACTAAACACCTAGATACAAAAGCGGATAGAAATGACATGAAGCAGGAGAAACCATCAAATCTGACCTTTTGACAGCGCTACCTTTTATCCCCTAGCTTAATTCAACCATGACAATAGAACACACACACACACACACACACACTCACATACACACACATCTCACAGCCCCATCCGAGCATGAACGATTCCGATGAGCTGCTCTGAATGAATAGATTCCTGGGCAAAGCGAACAAATGCTGAGGTAAATACAGCATATTCAGTCCTAGTATTTGACTACATAGAAATCAGTAACTATCAGATGAACACATGGAGATTCAAGAGCCTGGTGTCCAACTCCCTATCTGGCTCAGTTCAGCCCATCTGTTACAGGGTACGAGACCGGCACACACACATACACTTCTGTGCGCATCTACACCCATATGTTTGGTCTCTCCATCTTGTGAGATCACAAAGTCTACACTCCAGCAAGGCATCACACACAAAACACATGCACACATGCTCATATATCCTCCAACGATGTGGCCTCCTGCCTCCCTGTCTGTAATCAGTTCATTGAAATCAATTAGTGCTCATTGATCCATTGCTTCTGCATGAATAAACAAGACATGCTGTCTGGTTCTGCTGCTGCTGCTAACACACACACACACACACACACACACAGAGACACACTAAAAAGCTAAAATGACACCTCTGCATATTGAATCTGAGTGTATACAGTGATATTCCTGAGGATTGTGCGCTTTCAGTTTGTTTGGGGAACAACTTCTATGTTCCCCAAACATGGCAATAGACATAAAGAAATGGTGTATCTGTGTAATGGTGAGTCTTGTGTGATAGACCTTGTAGAGTAATGACCATAAATAAACAACTTCAATGAAACACACTGTTGACAAAATTAAGACGAGAAATAAAAAAATTAATTTTTAAATATTAGGGCTGCATAATTAATCAAATTTCTAATCGTGATTACAATTATGGATGCCAGAATTATGTAATCGTTCAAACGCGTAATAACAAAAAAAAGAAAAATGTCTGCTTACATTATTCTGCGCCCTTAAGATGTGTGGGTTTTTTTCTTTCTACAGGCTCTCTTTTTCCATTGTTTTAATATTAGTTTCAGTATAACATTATCATACCATTGCATATTTTTACTTTTTTTTAATTTAAAGAAGCAATGTATAGTTGACATTTGAGGCTTAATGCTATAGAAAAGCAATAACATGGCAAAACATAACTCAATTTAAATTATGATAACCGTAATTAAAATTCCAAGGAAATAATCAACAATTATGATTTTTCTCATAATCATGCAGCCTTAATTGATATTAACAATCCACTAAATGTTTTATTTTTTTATTTTCATTTTCCTTGAGGTTCACTTATCATCTTAAAGTTTTTTGCACAAAATACAAATAATATGTCGAAAAACTATTATTTTCAACCTTCATTCAGACCATCTGTCTGAAACAATCAATTTTTAAGAGGTGGCTCCTTTTAGGCTTGTCTGTAAAAGGCCACTGTTATGATTGGCTAAAGTAAACAGTATCAACTCCCAGTAAGTGAAAACATTATCCATAAAAAATTTACAATTGTCATTTACAGAAATACACATTATGAAATCATTTACTTACAGTTTGTGATGCAGCTGCTGTCAGATTCAGTAGAGTTGGCTGCTTCGTCTTTCAACAAAAGTTTATTTTGCTCTTGTCCCTCCATTACACTGTGCCTCTCTTACAAAACAAAATGCTCCGAACAAACATATAATTCTTAGACACAATCCAGGACACCATTAAAATAAACCACCCACTTGTTTCCGACACTGGGATCCTTAGTCTGTACAGAGAAAAATGCAAATGAGCCGTTTAAACTGGACGCATTAACGCGAATGTTCTTTCATTCTTCCATTTGTCCTGTTGTTGACAGACTCAAATGTCGAAACTGTCAGAAACTGAATGCACATCTATATACTGTATCCAGTGTAGACAGCGTCAGTGATTACAATGAGTCCAGTTTGCTTTTGACGCAACGCTCACATCCAGTGTAGGCAAATGTACACTGTTATGCAACTGAACGCCAGTGGGTGGAGCCTATCATGCGATGACGTATAATTTATTCGTGAGCCACTTTGTAAAAATACTTTTTCCATTACAAATCTCAAAAAAAAAAAATTAACATGTTGGTTTTGTTAAATGTTGATATTCTTACATTAATATATAATGTTTAAATATTTGGTTCAATTGGTTGGCACCACATACCTCTTCTGTCAACAATAAAGGTAAAAAGAAATAATGTGCAGCATTAAAAAATAAAACATTCTTTTACTTGTCATATTTTTGTCAACAGTATAACATCACTAACAAAATTTTGGTGAGCTAAAATGGGTTTTTTTAATAGACTAAAAATTAGATGCCATTTGGGGGTGTGTGAAAATGAATTAAACTGACTACATATAATGATTATGAACACAACTAAATTTTGACTAAGGTTAAAGGTTATTTCTGCAAAAATGAACACTGCTGGCCTGCGCAAAGCCAAAACTTGAACCCTTACTGAAGACCTTTAGGATGAATGGGAACCCCTGCCCAACATCAGTGCTACACTGAGGCCAAGAACAGGAGCAAATCTCCAGATGCTTTTTCCAACATCTAGTGGAAAAATCTTACGAAAAAGTTTTGGCAATAACTTAATGATTATGACATTATCAATGCACACAAATATGTGAATAGGTGGTGTTCTGTATAAGCTACACACTATGGTTTTGTGGCAAGTGGAAAAATGAACATCTACAGTAACCAATCAGCCCAACACAAGGACAGTCACACAGTTGCTTCCATCTATTACGCTGCTCCCAAATGACACAGTGAGCTCCATATCTGCTATTTGGGCCAGAGAGAGAGAGAGAGAGAGAGAGAGAGAGAGAGAGAGCGCGCTCGGCATTCCCTGCTCACAGAACAGAGCGCTTCTGTCTCTTCTCAATTCTGCTATCCACTAGGTTTGGAATGGCTATACTAGGTTAGCATATAAATGTGGTCCATTCTTTGAGACTATGTGTGTGTGGTAACTGCTGCTCTTGCTTCGACCTCTCCTCCCATCAGATGTTCGGCACATCAGTGAACCAGCGATTACTTGTCTTTGATATACGGTGATAGGTTTATGTTCCTCTGTGTGTGTGTGTTTGTGTGTGTGTTGGTTTCAGGAGGACAGAGAAGGATGTTGGGGGCCAAAGTGATTCTTTGATAATCTCATTTTCATGCTTTATGACATCAAAGCACTTTCAAATATAAGAAAAGAAATGATAAAATACATTGACGATATTTCAAATACGTGTAGGGAAGTCGGGGCAGTGTTGTAACATCATCAATTTCATAAATTATACAGGGAGTACATGGGATGACATCACTATACATGATTACATCCTCCCTTATAGGTAACAGTAAAATATATATGTATGTATATGACAAGACAGGGAGAATTGTAACACTTTACTGGACGCATAAACATCACACTGTCTGGTATGCTTTTAGATTCAGCTTGCTATGCCTCTAATTACAGCTTGCTGTTTGAATCTGATGATGGCATACAAATTAATATATACCACAAAAAATTTAAAAAGTCCACGTTTTGTATTGGTGTTGGACTCAGTTGGATTTGCAATTGACATTCATTTTACTTCTATAGTTTAAGTTAAGTTTGGGAATATCTGCTTATATCAAAGTTTTTTTTTTTTTTTTTTTTTAAATATGTGAGGAAAGAACGAGGGGGGGGGGGGGCTTAGAAATGAAGGCCATTAATGAAAGAAAACATTAAACCGTGTAAAGTGCGTGCGTAGTATTAAAATGGGTCGATTTGCACGTTTATATCCCGACACACACAATCATGCACGCGACAGCACCATCCGCGCGTGCCCGTTGTGCCCCAATTGAAACGCGCGGGGATGAAGCGCCTGTCGCTCTGCATCTCGAAAAAGGATTCAGAACAGGTTGCAGCACCACACAGTTTTAAACAGCAAAAAGTGGTCATATAATTTCCCTTTATAACATTTCATGTACTTTCCAACTGACCCTGCTGACTATATAACAGCCTAACAAATAGTCAGAGGCTCAGAGCAGGAAGGGTTGATTCATATATATATATATATATATATATATATATATATATATATATATATATATATCTCCATTGATATACCTTTACCTGGGAATGAGCAGGCGGGCAGAAATCCGAAGTCTGTGTATGTTGGAGATCTATGAGTATTTCCCTGTTTTCTCAGTCGTTGGTCAGCGCAATTCCATAAGCCTGAGCTCGGAATAAACCACAAGATTCTCCGTTGTCCGAGAACAGCAGCAAATGTTTCACGGTTTCTCCCGACAACACCCCGCCATAAGACACATTCAGAGATAACGGTTTCAAAAGTGAAGATGTGCGTTCACACGTCTCTCGATCAACGGAACGTCCGTGGAGCCTAAATGGAGTCTAGTCGGATTTGTCCGTTGAAAAGCTTGCTTGGAAACGTCAGTCAGCTTCTCCCATCATAGCGCATAGAGGGGAAAAAAATGAAATAAACACGAATTCACTTCAATGACCTGTTATCCCCTCTATGTGTCTAATCAAGACTGTCTTCGGTTTTGACGTGATATTTCACGGTTTTCCGGCAACAAACGCCGATTTAACGCGCTGACTTTGGCAGCGAAGTCTCGAGTTTAATCTACCAGCATCTTGAGCATTTAATTCCAGCTACAGAAGGCAGTCGTGGTGCTCACCCGGCTCCTCTGTCGTTTTCCCGTGATTCCGGGAGCTAGTGCAATGGGAGAGATGCTGTGAGGTTTTTGATTGCCCGGCTCTCTCGCGCGCGCTCTCTCTCTCTCTCTCTCTCTCGTGCGCGTTCACGCTTTCTGTGACGCTCTGTATCCAAGCTGCTCTGTCGCTGTGACAACGCGCGCATTCCACGCATCGGCCTCTCAGCATCCCTGCATTCCTATGTGATATAGCTCTGCTGGACACACCGTTAACAGACCCTGGCGTATGATGAAGGCCGTGGTGCTGCCAAAAACCAAGGCTGAATATTATATATGATATGATACGTTTGATTCCTCTCCTTCCTCGCGCACGAGGTCATCCTCAGTTCTGCATCAGAATGACGTCAGGTCAAATTAAAGTGGCAGAACCCCCTCTTGTTCGCCGTCACTCGATCTCAACCGCTTGATAATGTTGGATCTTCTTTTATATCCTTGTTGGGCTATACGCTTTATTGGCTTGTTAGTTTGGAGACGTTCATCTTTGGTAAAAGGAATATTTTACAGTATAACATTATAGAATTAGAAAAAATATTATGGTTTGAAATAATGGTAAAATATTATAATTACCAAAGACCACTTGCAGTGATATTATATTTTACCATTATTTTAAACTACACTTCAAATAATATTTTCTCTAAAATACAAAAGGAAATTAATTTAGATAAAAACAAAACTAGGAAATATTTAGATTTATTCTAGTAATTCATTAAAAATGCAATAGTGATGAATGGGACATGTAAATTGGCTGATATTATGGTTAAGAGCTAATTATTTCACAATCCTCCACTCAACATCAGTCATCAGTTATAATAAGAAAGCAGCAATTTCATATTGTTGATGTAACAACTATAAAATTTTTTGCTCCATTTACACAAAATGCAGTACTATCTCATAAGTAAAAATCTCAAATAAGCAAAAATCACAGCACTCGTATGGGAATAACCATTTCTGCTCTACAGAGTGATGTGATGAGACCGCGGACATCCAGTTAGTTATACAGAAATTGATCTCATTTTAACCAGTCTCCAGACAACACTGAGGAACTTCAGGAGATCTTAAACTCATGCAGACTGGTCACCTTAATTTAAACTGAAGCTGAAGGCAGCAGGTGTATCTAAATCTGTTAAAGCAGCGGAAACATCTGCTCTGGGCAGAGGAGGGATTCATTCCTACTGCCTCTAACAGTAGGAGGGAGACACTTTACTGGCCTGGCTTGCCACAGTATCCCACCTTACAAGGCCATACACACTAGAAAACAACAGAGGCAGTCCCCCAAATGTTCACAGACAATTATTTATCTACAGTCTGCAGAGACAGAGTCAGCATGGCTTTACTGGAATGATAGTATACAACTATAAAACTGGCAAAGTGTTTAAAAGGTTAGTTGACACAAAAATGAAATTCCTGTCTTTAAGTACTCACCCTCATATCGTTCCAAACCCACAAGACCTTCATTCATCTTCGGAACACAAATTAAGATATTTCTGATTAAATCTGAGAAGTTTATATATGTTTATATATATCCCATAGAAGGCAACTAAATGACCACATTCAAGGTCAAGAACAGTGGTAAAGACATCGTTAAAATGGTCCTTGTGACTACAGTATTCTTGTCGCTAAATAAAATTAAGGTTAAACCATTAACGATATCTTTACTACTTCTCTGGATCTTGAATCTGGTCTTGCAGGTTTGGAGCAACATAAGAGTAAGTATTTAATGATAGAAATGTTATTTTTTGGGTGACCTAACCCTTTAAAGTCGGAGTGCAATCAACAATGACCATTCCTTTTTTAATTGCAGTATTATAAATGATTTATACATGCACATTAATATATTTATCTAAAAAAAAAAAAAAAAAACCTCGTAATCTTTAATCAAAATAACTTTTCCTCCCTCTTGCATCTCTTCTCTGATGTCACGTTTACTCGTGCGGGGGGGGGGGACAACCGGTCATTCACATGAGATCCAACAATAGCAAACCTCAACCATCCAATCAATTCCCCATGGACAAAATCAAGTCCTGAATCCAAAAAAAAACCAAAAAACATTTATTCCATGCCCACTTTAAAGGACCAACAGTATTTGTGGTACAATAATTAGAATAAAAAAAACATTATTTCCACTTATCCCTCATTTTGGAAGAGAATGGGGCCAATCCAAAAAAAATAATACCCACTGTTTCATACTATATCCATAAGACAAACAATATTCTTTAACATGATTTCAGTAAAAAAAAAAAAAAAAAAAATGCTTAATAACCTTTTCTGTTCAAAGTTATATTCTTTGTACAACGTTGTCTATATAACAACCATATAATCCCAAAACAACTGCAATATCATTTAAACAGCTTTACGGCTTAAACAATACATGTTTTAACATAGAAATTTGTGATTTTACAGAAGTGCAAGTTTACATTTCCACTAAATCCTCCAAATTCATCCTCATTTCCCTTTATGTAAGCACCTAAAAGTAATTAAAAAAAGAAAACAAAGGATGTGCAAAAAAACACTGTTATGAACATTAACTCCCAAAGCTCTTTCTTCCGACAACAGCTATACTTGGAGAGTTCTTTCCCCTCAGAAGCTCAAATAATTTGAAGAAATTGTGTTTGTTCTAAAAACCATTAGTCTCATACGGTCCTTTTTTTGCTTGCGTTTCTGTAATGACTGATATGGCATTTTGCCAAAGTGTCTTTTAACAATCATGCTGGCAGATTATCAATGATGAAGACATTGGAAAACATGGAAGACAAGGCAATAAAAAAGAGGACTGTGTTAGATGGATGTAAGGAGGTGAATAGAAAGGAGCAATTAGGTTGGGGAGGGGGAGGTGGACTATGATTGACGATACTACTCAATATGGTGACAAGGAAGATACTGTCCGAGACAGAAACAAAGCTGCCTGATGTCCCTGAGACATATTACATTTATTTCACATGTCCACTGCACTAAACCAAAGACTGAGAGTTCAGAGTTGGGGATGGCAATTCTCAGTGGATAAGAATCAGTCATCAAAGGTAATGGTCCACACCAGAGAAGACTGACATCTGTGCAGAGCCAGAGTTAATGTAGCCACACAACCTCTTTGATATTTGCAACACACAAACTGACGCACACACACACACACACACACATTACACACACATACACACTGTTTACCCGTTGGGGGTCATCTGCAACAGAAGAGGAAACCCCTAAGGAGTTGCACATTCCATAAAGAAATCTTTTGCAATGCTCTCTCTCTCTCTCTCTCTCTCTCTCTCTCTCTCTGAGATGTTTCATCTGTCTTATTCTCAGTAAGTGACCAGTGAGAAGAATCTTTGAAGTGTCTTATAAGATTCTCTCCTGCTGTCAAACCCCCAGAGGCTGAGGGCGCTTTGTTTCACAAAGATGCTTCAAACATACATGCACACATTCTTACAGATTGTACACCTCCAAAAATTCATCCACACTCATGCTCATAATGTAATCTAATAGTTTGGTTCTTTCACAATCATCATTGCTCAATGATAATGTATTGTAATAAGCTATATTGAATTTATAGACAAATCATCATGATCTTCCAGGCTCCGGATGTGTTATAATATCATTTGCAACCCAATGAGGCAGTTAACAAACTTTCTGATTGCCAGAGGTGTCAAGTAATGAAGTACAAATACTTCATTACCTTACTTAGGAAGAAATTATTTTTCAGCTGACTTTTTACTTTTCACGCAATTATCTGTACTTTCTACTCCTTACATCTTGAAAATAGCCTCGTTACTCCTATTTCATTAAAAAAAAAAAAAAAAAAAAAAAAACCTATCCAGATAAATCGCAGCAACCGGATAGAGTGATTTTGATTGTGGTTGGATGAGAAGTATAAACATATGCCATTCCGACACCCTATTGGTTTGTACGCAATCCATCGCACCTGCACATGACACCAATCACATCAGACTCCAGCAAGGACATAACCAGTGTTGGGGTCGTTACTCAAAAAATATTACTTCTTAAAAGTTATTATTTCTCCACTACTGGCTCATTTATCAAACAGGTGCTTTCTCTTTACCCTCCGCAAATTAAGCTACAGTAGGTAGTTTGGTAGAGCGATGTTTGAATAAATTAGCGTTTGCGATAATGTTAACCCCAAAACTGGACATAGCAGATGTATGTAGCCAAGTACGAAGATGTTCGTGGCAGAGACTCAAGAAGAGAACTCGAGTGAAATGTCCAAACCAAGCACCAGTGAGGAGGTTGGTTGCTAAGATGACCAGCCAAACCTTATACATCCCTGGTCGTACCTGGAAGAATTTTTCATTATAGTCATTATGGCCTTTAGAAAAATGTTTTTTTTTGTGTTGAAGTAGTAGGTGGAGTAGTGCACAATAGGCCCCTGTGGCGCGGTCTAAGCTATTGTCCTTAATGGCATTTTTTCCCTTACATTACTTTTACTTTTATACTTTAAGTAGTTTTGAAACCAGTGCTTTTATACTTTTACTTGAGTAAAAAGCTTGACTTGATACTTCAGCTTCTACTAAAGCCTTTTAAAACCCTAATATCTATGCTTCTACCTGAGTAATGAATATGAATACTTTGACACCAGTGCTTCATACTAACATCAAATAAACATGAATGAACATTAGAAGGAATGTTGTTTCAAGGCCAGAAAGACGTGAGGACACACAATTTTTCAAGTTCAAGTTAACTCCCCAGACTGCTTTGTCAGACAAAATGAGGATCACTCGGGGTGATGATTGGTCAGATCTCCTGTCAATCAAACTGCCGGCGAAGGGTCAATTGTGGTGGTAGAAAAACAGTGGTAACAAATGGAGGAAAATGGTTGAGATGCATGGAATAAGAGATAAAAATGCACTTGGAAGTCAAAATCGGAACGCAAAAAAGATGGTCTTTATTTATATACAATACCGTTGAAGACATCATTTAAAGCTAAATGCAGACATTAATGCCACGTGTCCACCAAAGCATTTTTAGCCAGCTGTAAATATTAGGCACTCTGCTGAAAACGCCTTGCTGTGGGTGCTTGAGAGCATTTTGGCAGTGCAGCATTTTTTTTTTCAGTTGAGACGTTTTGCTTGCTACGATATGGAATATCTGCGAAAGTGTTACTAGTATCTCATTTCACAGATAGTTTGTTTCTGTATTGTTTCTATATAAAATGTCAAATACAATTTAAATTATTTGCTTCGGCTCTTGTTTTGTTCATTATTATGCTTGTTGTAGTCCTCTGTTGACTTTATACAAGCAGAACGTGGCGTTTGGTCGGTGTTGAAATTATCGCGGCCCTCCTCCACACTGGACAGCGGGGTAAAAAGTGACAGTGATGAGCTAAACTGACCTTTGTTATCCTTTTATTCCATGGCTTCCGTAGACTGCTCCTACAGAAGTGTAATTTTCTGCCACCAGGTAGGCTCCGCCCACAAAAACGGCATCACCTAAATTGATGTGTCTCATGTGAGTGACAGTTTGTCCCGCCCTCACGTCAATAAACACATAATCAGAGAAGAGTTGTCGTTGCGAGAGGGAAGATATTTTGATGATAAATTATGAGGGCACATTAATTAATATTATTCGTTTTTTTAAAATAAATACCGCAATATTCCACAAAAAATAAGAATTGTCCGATTTGATTTTATGGTGACTTTTGTAGTGTTGTTGTTGGCACTGTTTTTATTATTACTTTTTTTTACTTTTATTTGCAATTCCTTGCAAGGTAAATAAAATGTAAATAATAACAATAATAATAACATAAAAAGGTTTAATTTTCTTTATACAAAAAAGTTACATTTGATTTTAGTATAATTTGTGTGTGAGTGTGTGTGTGTGTGTATGTGTGTGAGAGAGAGAGAGAGAAATACACCCATACTGTGTACATAATGTTTTCAATAATTTTCACCAACATTTTAAATCATGTATTGTTAATGAAATCACTGATGCAATTATCATGCTGCTGGGAGAGAGGGGTCAGAGTACAGGGTCAGCCACAGTTCATGAACCCAGGAGATGAGGTCAAGAAGCATCAATTGCATAATGAGTTCAGGGTTTAAGATTTATTATTACGATTATGATTAAGTTTAAATGCCAGGCCCATTCAGGTGTCTGAGGCCAGGTTTTCTAACCACTTAGTCACTGTCGTCCACATTATCTTCCATCCAACATGTTTACCAAATACAAAATGTGTGTACTGTTGCAGCAGTGAGATCCTGTGAAAGCAGTTCTCCTACACACAGAGGAATTGTTTTTCTTTCTTTCAGTTTTAACAAGCTATGGCTCCCTGAAACAACACTCTCACCCCCGTGTCTATGTTCACCAGTCACGCTTCAAATGCCTCACAAATGCGATTGAGTCAAAACGTATGCAAGAAGGTGCTGCCGTATCACACAAACACACACACACATAAAGATCACACACCCAGACATGCGTGTATTCAAATGTGTGAGCATCACACTTTCCCATCAACACGTGGGGCTAAATTCTTCTTTGCACCCTGGTGGTGGTGACACATCACAGAACGGTGGCGGTGGAAAATGTAATCTATCTTTAAACATTAACTTCATGAGGCTTTCATTATCTTGCTGATGGCAAATTTGTTTTAGACACACAATCTGACAGGTGTACGGTGGGGTGACACCTGTCAAAACTCAGAGAGTGTGATAAGTATAGCAGCATCTGTCAAGACGCATTCGGGGCTGCGTGTGACGTGCTCAATGGAACTGCATGTTTAATGGATGTAAATTGTCCAGCGACGGATAAAATTAGGAAGATGGCATGGCACTGATTTGACATAAATACGACCGATGCTATAATTGTTTAACAAATGGAACACCTTTGTCAATGTTTAATTGTGTCTGTAACCGTGAGGTCCTTATGATTTAATTGTGGAGTTACTAATTACATTACATGTACGTTTGTATTACTTGAGGAAGATTTTAAAATGGTGCTTGCCTGTGCAAACCTCAGTTTAAAACCATAGCAATAGCCCTGCTATGAGATTGTGAAGGTTTTTTGAATGGTTGTTAAGGGGAAGCCAAAGTGATCCCATTGACAGAAAGAACTTTATTATGTTCAGTGCCTGGATAAAAATCTTACAAAATAACTTTAAGATTTCAAGAGCCATTAATGTTAATCATTAAGGTCTTAATGACTAATGTTACATATAGTAATAAATGCATGGTTCCTGGTCGAATTAAACTCAAAGGTCAAACTGACTTATTGATGACACTGGATTGTGTGTTGACAGAATGAAAATAGTATGTTAAACAGAGATAAAAGAAGCTTGTAGTTAAGAGTTTTTGTGATAATTGTTCTGTGATAGTGAGTTAGAGGTTCTGAGTAAGAAACCGTTTACAGACACTGATTTTGGTTTGCCCTCTTAACTGCCCTCTTGGTTTGCTCTGGCCTTTAAATAGTGTATTGTAAATACATTGTATATAACCTTGGGAAAAGTAAGAAGTTTAATGCCATTTTTTTCGCTCACTTTATTCTTTGTTTTTGGATTGGTAGTTAGTGAAGCTGATTGTATTTTACTTTTACTGTTGTTGCAATTTGTATAGACATTTTGTTTGTTATTTTGGACTGGTCAGCTCCCCAAGCAAATTTCATTCATATGTTGGATCGGTGTACACACTATTTCCCTAAAAGCCACAAAAGATCTCCCTGCTTCCGATCTCCCATTTCATGCAGCGACATTTACACCTAGGCTGGGTATAACACAACAAAAACAGTGGAGACACTTTGTTACACAGTCCCCTTGCTCTTAATGTGATACAGCCAAGTAAACATGTTCCTGGTTCACCATCCTTGTTGGTCCTAGAACAACATTTGCCAATTTCTCAAATGACAACAATGTGTGCGTTTATAATTTTGAGCAAAAATAATCTTCACCATCAATTGAACCATTATGAAACATAACATGCTTTCATTGACTAAAACTAGGATAAAATTCCCAGACACTCAGTCGACTAAAACGTAACTAAAAAAAAAAAAAAAAAAAAAAGCAAGATAAGTTTGACTAAATATGTTAAAAACTAACAAGTATATTTGACACAGGACTAAAAGACTAAATTAAATATAGGCTTGCTGATGAAATGAACACTATTTCTCACACTCAAGCCACCCCTCTTTTCTTCTTCATCTTTCTTTCTTCTGTGGAACACAAATATAGATTTTTAGAAAAATTATCTCTTTTGAGTCAAGTGGGTCACAGAGCCACACAAAACAAACATGACCCTAATCCATACAACCCCAGTTGATGAATTAATGTCTTCTGAAGCAAAATAACAGTTGTGTGTGAGAGACTAACACTAATCTTTTAAACTTTTTAAACTATAAACTTGTTTGAAACGTGTGCGCGGACTACAGTGGAACTACTGAGGACCTCCACTTCACACGAGTTTCACAATTTACTTACGTCATAATTCATAAAATGCTGATGTTTATCCCTTTCAGAAAAAAAGTTAGGTTTCTTTGCTGCATTGTTCTTCTTGGACCAACAAAAAGTCCTGGAACACATCGTACTTACCAATCTCTAGCCGGGTGAACACATGTCTCCTCTTTGTCCTTCCTAAATTTTAGTTACATATCTCTTAGGGCTGTCAGTCTGAGGCCAGTTCCACTAGCTTCAAACAAGCAGCCATCAGGTGTCCGTGAGTCAGTACCACCTGGCAGGGTCACAGGGCAGTCACCACAGGCAAAAAAACTGGCATCCCACTGTCTCCGTCTCTCTCCTGCCAATCTTTTTTTGTTACTCTTTCTCAGCTTGCATGACAAGAAACAGATTAATATAGCAGCACTAACAGGACGAGGTGGGACACGGTTCTGCGGTGCATGTGTGCAAGCGTCTTGCACTTTCCTGGCATCTGTTCATAACTGAAGCCCATATGAGATTTGGCATGCGGAAAATAGACAGACAAAAAAGGGGAGAATGGATTCCGGATACATCCACCTGCCCTCAATATACACTCACGGGGAAAAAGAAAAGGATGGAGGGGGAAAGAGAGAAGGGGATGGAGAGAAAATGAAGAAATGTAGAGATGCACAGAGGAAACGGAAGAACAGAAGAAGGCAGAGAGATTCTGTAAATAGGGAGAAAGACAGGAAAGGAAAAGAGGAAAAACAAAATAGAAGAAAATCCTTTTTCATGGTCATTTCTCATACTGAATATGCATATTTGTGAGACAGCAGGGTGTACGGCAGTTGTGATTCGTGAGTACTGGCATTCTATATATGAGTGATGTTTTGGTTTCTTAATGAGTTTCTGCTCAAATGGCTTTAAGAAAATTAGACTTAAAATAAGTCTCTTAAAAATGGGAGCCATTTCCACCTGAAAGTAAATACATAAAGCAGATAATTGTGAGATTAACAACGAAAGTCAAGTTGAGATTTAAAATCACAAACATGACAAGAAGTAAAGTTTCAATTGTGAGATACAATGTAACAATTATGAGATATAAAGCTGCAATTGTGAAATATAAAGTCACAATTATGAGAAAGACGCAATTGTGAAAAGTAAATTCGTAATTCTTAGTTATAAACTCATAAATGTGAAATATTAAGCTGCAATTGCAAGATATTAAGTTGTAATATGTTCTTTGCAATTACGATAAAGTCACAATTGTGAGATAAAGTTGTAATCAGGAAAAATGGCAAGCTATTAAATTGTAATTAAAAGAAATTAAGTCACAATTGTGATATCCACTGCCTGGCCAAAAATCGTAACCACTGTTTGGATTTAAATAGGCAAATGCTTTAAGTCAATGACTGGATCATTATTGCTGTGATTATAATGTTTCTAGCATGTTATATGTTTGGCAAGAGTTCAGTTTGACCCTCACAACCATTCTTTCTTAGTCTGAGCATGAGGAATCTTGGCGTTGTCATCCTGGAATATGGCCATGATGCGTCTTCCTACATGGTTGTTAACGAAATAAAAAGCTACACTCCATCAATTAGGGTTAGAAGAACTGTTGCCAAACAGCAAGCTAGAAAAACAATAATCACTGCAATAATGATCCAATCATAGACTCTAAAGCCTTGTTGGTTTTTTTTTTTTTTTTTGGGTCTGGCAGTATAAATGTAAAATTACAATGTATAAAGTTGGAATTGTGAAATATAAATGTACAATTATGAGAAATAGAAATGCAATTGTTAGATATAAAGACACAAAGTTGCAATTGTGAGACGGATGCAATCAAAAAATTAAACTATTAAAAATTTGAGATATAAAGTCCTAAATTTGAGACGGATGCAATCGTAAAATTAAACTTGTAATTCTTTGTCATAAACTCTTAACTGAGATATAAAGTTGAATTTGCAAGATATCAAATCGTAATTTATCATTGTAATTTACAATAAAGGCGCAATTATGAGATAAAGTCATAAAGAAATACAGTCAAAATTAAGATATTACGTAGCAATTATAAAAAAAAACTGAAATATAAACTTACAATTACGAGTCGTAATTCACAAAAAGTTACAATTACCTTTCAATTCTTTCACACTGAGGGAGATATGGGCTTCAATATTTAATTTCTTAATTTTGTTTCTCATCTTCTTTCTTCTTGTTTTGGGATTGGTTAGACATGTTTCCTGAAAAACTAAACAAGGAGATACTAATAAAGAATCCGATTTATTGCAGTGTGTAAGTACACAAAGCGTGTGAGTGTGCATTGCCAAATACACTTAACCTTCTGCATGAACACGTGTGTGTGTGTGTGTGTGTGTGTGTGTGTTTGTGAGAGAGCACTGTGCTTCTGTGTGTCTGTGCACCCATGTTGGCGCATGTTCACACCCTTATGCGTACATTCCCCTGCTGGGGAAGAATCCCCGGGTCAATAAATTATTCATCACACATATCTTGTTAAAGAAAAAAGGCAGGATGAAATATGTTTTTTTTTTTTTTTTTTTTTGATAATTTCATGAAGGGAATTCTCTCCATAACAGTTCTCTGAAGAAACAGGAAGCAAGAGATTGAACACATCAGCAGTTTGAATGTAGGCCACCGCGATGTTCCAACACCCTGATTGATGCTAATCATCGTGACTGGTCTTGTCTACTGCTTTCGTTTCAGGAAATGGATGCAGTACATTGTTTAAGAGTTAATGTCTTTGGTGTGTGTGCATTTGTTCACACAGCTCCTCTTTAAATAGAGCACAATTTCACAGGTTATTAAGTCAGCTCATCCTGCTCTTTACATAGCTGATTCCCGTAATTATCCATAATCATTTATTTATTTGTTTATATAGTTCGTTATTTCAGCCAGTGCATTTGTAAGTCAGATGCATTCACAGAATATTAAAGAGGCAAATGAGAATTCAGAGTAGGCTAACTAATGAAGCAATAGCCTAAAATAAATCATGACATGATTTCAACACAGCGTTCATTTAAATAGACAAAAAAAAGCAAGGGATCCTTGCATAGAGGGATGAAAGGAAATGTGGATGATCTGAAGGGAAGGGAGACAAAAAAATATACAGGACAAACTGAAAGACAGATGAGGTAAGATTAGTTCAAACCGAGATATCATTGGGCACCGTAAACAATCACCTGCTATAAGCACTTAGAGAACTCTTTACCCTCACACTTATCGCTGTGTCCTCTGAGATGTCAATATTTCTTTAGACAGAGCCCCAATCCCTCTGACATTGCCTGCAAGTTTCAGATATTTATCAAGTTACAGATATTACGGTTATCTTCAAACGTACTCTGCTTTGAATGCCAAATAGGATAACATTATCCTGTCGTACAACATGCAGTTATCTGTGGTGGTATAGCACAGTGACAAGCATATTTAATTTCTTTTCAGCACATTTAATTTCTATGTATATTACATGGATTGTGGATGTTCACAAAAGTCAGCGGCATTTGTCTGCTGCAATTAACATTATTGGTGCTTGCATAAAGGCAATGCAATTTCTTTAAAAAAGTTTGTCCTGTACATTGATCATGTAGCATTAATATATTTGGTTTATAACTTGGCTAATAAACTAGAATTGTGATACTGATTCTTTCATTGACCCTTCGCAAAGACCCGCCCCCTTTAGTTACTGTTGCTTTGTCTGACAAGCCATGCTCTCTCTCATGCCACACATCATGTTCTCATGAAGTGAAAAATACATCGTGGAGCAAAGAGGACACTGACAGGTTGAAACAGTTTCACATTTCAAAACATTTTTTAAAGAAGTTTAAACAATAAACACAGTATAGTGGCTCTTTAATGTGTCATGACAGATCGCTGTAGCTCCTTCAGGTGTCTCGTGAACCAACCATCTCTTCATACTAGTTCATTTATAGCATCAAATAAACATAAATGGACATCAGAAGGAATGTTGTTTCAAGCGTGGAAAGATGTGAGTACACACAATTTTTGAAGTTCAAGTTCACCAACATTAATCTACTAACTCCCCTGACTGCTTTGTCAGACAAAATGGCGGATTCAGGGTTATGATTGGTCAGATCGCCTGTCAATCAAACTGCCAGCAAAGGGTAAATTGAGAATGGTAATTTTTTAATTATTTCTTTTTTTTAAATTACACCCAGTGAATCTGCCTAGCTGTACTTCTACAATGATTTTCAATAGGGTAAAACGATTACAATTAAAGTAAAAGAAGAACGCTTTAAGAGTTTGGAAGTGTTAAAGTGCCCCAATCATTATTTTTCAAATGCTACATTTCATGCAGTGTATAATATAACTGTTTTTGAGTCCATAAAGTTTTAAAGATCAAATTGCACGACAAATAAAGTTATTGTCTCCTAAAAGAAGAACAATACTAAACTGCCTGAAATGAGTCGTCAGTAATCTCCGTCTCACATCCTGTTGCAAACCTATGTAACAATGTAACAAATTTGCATAATGCCAGCCTTCTTGGCTGCCTGTGAACAATGTCAACTTTACATCTATGTCTACTTAAGCTCATGTCTGGAAGAGTTTGGTTCATGTTGTCGACATGTTGAGAAGATGATGTTTTCAGTGCTGCGAATCCTCTTTGATGCACTTCAAAAGGAAGAGGACTCAGAGTCAGGCTCAAACTGATATGGGAAAACCAGTGGCATCATTGCTGTTACATCGTATCACTTTGTATCAAGTGCTGTGGAAGCCTCCGGAGCTGAAATTCAAATGGTAATAGGCGTTTCGTTACCGACACGTGCTATAAGTGGTAGACCAATAACCACAGTCTGGACCATCTGACCAATCAGAGCAGAGTAGGCTCTCGGAAAGGAGGGGTTTAGAGAAACTGAATCCTTTATCAAAATGTTTAAACCAATTTTTTCTCAGTGGGCCGCACTATGATCTCTATGAGCCTCACGGGCTGCATATCATTTACATATGACGTCACCAATGAAAATCAATCAAATTCAATGTTATGATTTTAGCAGATAATATCCTTATTATACCTAAATTTAGCACACACGGAAGAGACGGTGTTTTCTAGTGGCAGATACAGTATTTTATTTCTGTCACACTGCAAAAATCCAAAAATAAGGTTACACTTTAATTTAAGGTGTCTTTGTTACACTGTAATTATACAATTAAGTACTGAGTAATATTAAGTAACTAAATGTACTTACTATAGGTTTAGATTAGGGTTTGGTTTGGTTTAGGATTAGTTGCATGTAGTTATACATATAGTTATTACTATAGTAACTACATGTAACATATGTAACAATGACACTGTAAAACAGTGTTACCAAAAATACTACTGGCAACAAATACTACAAGAAATTCATTTTCGTTTCAAAGCATGTTGAAATGGCTGGCAGTGTGACTTCTTCATATCAAAGTGAAATTCTCCTGTTCAATAAACTCACATTACATTACATTGAGTGCATTGTTACAATCTGACGATATCAAACATTGTCCCTCGCGCAGCATCCGCACTAATAGGTTTAAAATACAAGTACAACAAACAAGCACATCAAATTCACATCTTTTGACATTGTAGGTTTTGCATATGCCAAGTACTTTACTACAGAGTAAACTAAGGCTGCCCATCTCGCTCATTGACAGCAAACTGATTCTTCCATTCTTCTTACCTTCGCTGCTGATGCTACGACTCTTCTTGTTCGCAATGTGTTCCTTCATTGGTATATTCCTCATTTTGTTTTTCTCCTCTAATAACAAATTTGTCCATTTTGATCCCTAAATTTACAAAAATAATGGCTACTATTGGAATTCTGCCAAAGCACGTGCTTGTAAGTGTTCGATAACTGATTAGGCTGTTCAGTATATAGTAGGTTTGTGCATATCTGAAAATAATTTATGATCACCAAAATGATTTTAGATGACAAAAACTTTATAGTTCAAATTTGACCTTGCATTCATTGTAAACCTATTGTAGGAGACCGGCAAAACAAAATTAGGAACCTCACTTAAATCACATCCCAACACAATCTTGAGGAAATTCGCAATTTTACATTTTGCCAAACTGGTGACTAATTGACATTAAGTTGTACGATCTCATTTAGAGACAGGTGTTTAGGAGTGGATCTTCATGCTTAGTTTTTTGCTAATAATCATACAATTCACAAATTCATATGAAATTGTCACCTTGTAAAATAGTTACATTTTCCCATTAGACTGGTTTGTCATAACCACGATTCTAGTTTATAAGCCAAATAATATGCACAGTAAACCAGCCATATCCAATGGTTTATCATCACACAATTTATATAAGCTCAGAAAGTACAAAAATACAATAACATGCATTAATGTACAATACTGTATACCTGCAGGGTGCAGTGAAGAGTGCTGCTCTACTGAGCAGAATAAATAGAGCAGACAGAGACTAGCAGCAGGATCCAGTGCAAAAAAAACAAGCATCAGTGATCATGAAGGTGCAAAATATACTCTCAAATATCACTTTATGAGGGAGTGAATCTATCTGTAAAGATCGGATATTTACAGAAGCAGAAGTTCTGTCTGAGTTTCGTGGTGCACTCATGAAACCAGCTTAACAAGGCAAGGACAAACAGCAGTGGGAATCTGCCCTGAAGGGGGCTCAGTGAAAATCAGCGGAACTTGTTCTTCTCCCTTTTTTCGTCTCTTTATCAGAATAAACAAGGTGTTGATTGTTGCCCAGCAGTGCTGCTAAAGTCTATCTCCAAATCCGTGAGTATCCCTCTGGGTGTTTATGTGTAATAACACGATATAGGGTGGGTGGTTAGGTGGTTGTGTGGTTGTGTGCATGTCTATAAACATGTATGGATACTTAAGTGGATGAATATGAATGTGGAAGTCTCATGGACAATATTAGCAACATCCGGTTGACAGAGATCTGCCCATTGCCCCAGGATACAATACAACCTCTCTCTCTCTCTTCTTTTAATTAACCTTGTTAATGAGAGTCAGTGTTTGGACAAGAGGGACTGAAGGGCGGTTCTCATTTTTCAAAAGAATATAATGTCTTGCTTGAGAGGCTGCATCTGAACGTCAAGAGGTTCTCTTAAGACCCTCATAGTCCATCAATCATCTCTAAAAAAATCAATCCAGATTCTGCTGGAATTTATCTTAGAGATGGTGAGAACTCAACAGGGGCGTCATTATTTCTGTGTGCACCACAGGCTGAGTCTGGTCAGATGATGTAAATGATGACCTCCTGCAAACAGCCTCTTAAAAAGAAGATGAATCAGTCTGTTTTTCAAATCCCAGCTCTGCGATATATCACTGGCAACCATCCAAATAGAACCACAAAACAGGTTGCATAGCAATATGAAATTGTTATCATGGAATAAAACAGCTGTCTGACTGCTGTATCACCAACCTAGTAAGATGTGCCAGTTTGGGCCTCTATAGATGAACACAATTTGGAGTATTTATATATATATATATATATATATATATATATATATATATACACACACCATACACACACACACTCACCTAAAGGATTATTAGGAACACCATACTAATACTGTGTTTGACCCCCTTTCACCTTCAGAACTGCCTTAATTCTACATGGCACTGATTCAACAAGGTGCTGAGAGCATTCTTTTTAAATGTTGGCCCATATTGATAGGATAACATCTTGCAGTTGATGGAGATTTGTGGGATGCACATCCAGGGCACGAAGCTCCCGTTCCACCATATCCCAAAGATGCTCTATTGGGTTGAGATCTGGTGACTGTGGGGGCCATTTTAGTACAGTGAATCCCCACACCATTACACCACCACCACCAGCCTGTTCAGTGGTAACAAGGCATGATGGATCGATGTTCTCATTCTGTTTACGCCAAATTCTGACTCTACCATCTGAATGTCTCAACAGAAATCGAGACACATCAGACCAGGCAACATTTTTCCAGTCTTCAACTGTCCAATTTTGGTGAGCTCATGGAAATTGTAGCCTCTTTTTCCTATTTGTAGTGGAGATGAGTGGTACCCGGTGGGGTCTTCTGCTGTTGTAGCCCATCCGCCTCAAGGTTGTGCGTGTTGTGGCTTCACAAATGCTTTGCTGCATACCTCAGTTGTAACAAGTGTTTATTTCAGTCAAAGTTGCTCTTCTATCAGCTTGAATCAGTCGGCCCATTCTCCTCTGACCTCTAGCATCAACAAAGCATTTTCGTCCACAGGACTGCCGCATACCGGATGTTTTTCCCTTTTCACACCATTCTTTGTAAACCCTAGAGATGGTTGTGTGTGAAAATCCCAGTAACTGAGCAGATTGTGAAATACTCAGACCGGCCCACTCAAAATTGCTTAAATCACCTTTCTTTCCCTTTCTGACATTCCGTTTGGAGTTCAGGAGATTGTCTTGACCAGGACCACACTGCATGGCAACTGCCATGTGATTGGTTGATTAGATAATTGCATTAATGAGAAATTGAACAGGTGTTCCTAATAATCCTTTTAGGTGAGTGTATATATATATATATATATATATATATATATATATATATATATATATATATATATATATATATATATATTATACAGTACTGTGCAAAAGTTTTAGGCAGGTGTGAAAAAATGCTGTAAAGTAAGAATGCTTTCAAAAATAAACTTGGTAATAGATTATATTTATCAATTAACAAAATGCAAAGTGAGTGAACAGAAGAAAAATCTAAATCAAATCCATATTTGGTGTGACCACCCTTTACCTTCAAAACAGCATCAATTCTTCAAGGTACACTTGCACAAAGTCAGGGATTTTGTAGGCATATAGTTAGGTGTATGATTAAACAATTATACCAAACAGGTGCTAATGATCATCAATTCAATATGTAGGTTGAAACACAATCATTAACTGAAACAGAAACAGCTGTGTAGGAGGAATAAAACTGGGTGAGGAACAGCCAAACTCAGCTAACAAGGTGAGGTTGCTGAAGACAGTTTACTGTCAAAAGTCATACACCATGGCAAGACTGAGCACAGCAACAAGACACAAGGTAGTTATACTGCATCAGCAAGGTCTCTCCCAGGCAGAAATTTCAAGGCAGACAGGGGTTTCCAGATGTGCTGTCCAAGCTCTTTTGAAGAAGCACAAAGAAACAGGCAACGTTGAGGACCGTAGACGCAGTGGTCGGCCAAGGAAACTTACTGCAGCAGATGAAAGACACATCATGCTTACTTCCCTTCGCAATCGGAAGATGTCGAGCAGTGCCATTAGCTCACAATTGGCAAAAAGCCATACCTCCGACGTGGAAACAAGGCCAAGCGACTCAACTATGCACGAAAACACAGGAACTGGGGTGCAGAAAAATGGCAGCAGGTGCTCTGGACTGATGAGTCAAAATTTGAAATATTTGGCTGTAGCAGAAGGCAGTTTGTTCGCCGAAGGGCTGGAGAGCGGTACACGAATGAGTGTCTGCAGGCAACAGTGAAGCATGGTGGAGGTTCCTTGCAAGTTTGGGGCTGCATTTCTGCAAATGGAGTTGGGGATTTGGTCAGAATTAATGGTATCCTCAATGCTGAGAAGTACAGGCAGATACTTATCCATCATGCAATACCATCAGGGAGGCATCTGATTGGCCCCAAATTTATTCTGCAGCATGACAACGACCCCAAACATACAGCGAAAGTCATTAAGAACTATCTTCAGTGTAAAGAAGAACAAGGAGTCCTGGAAGTGATGGTATGGCCCCCACAGAGCCCTGATCTCAACATCATCGAGTCTGTCTGGGATTACATGAAGAGAGAGAAGCAACTGAGGCTGCCTAAATCCACAGAGGAACTGTGGTTAGTTCTCCAAGATGTTTGGGCCAACCTACCTGCCGAGTTCCTTCAAAAACTGTGTGCAAGTGTACCTAGAAGAATTGATGCTGTTTTGAAGGCAAAGGGTGGTCACACCAAATATTGATTTGATGTAGATTTTTCTTCTGTTCACTCACTTTGCATTTTGTTAATTGATAAATATAAACTATTAACATGTCTATTTTTGAAAGCATTCTTACTTTACAGCATTTTTTCACACCTGCCTAAAACTTTTGCACAGTACTGTATATACTATATTTTTGTTCATGTTACATGAATACTGATGATTTTTTTATCTCTGTTTCCATTAAGATTTTAAGAAACATAACTGCTTTCAACATTGATAATAATAAGAAATGTTACTTGAGCACTAAAACAGCATTAAAATGATTCCCGAAGGACCATGTGAGACTAAAGACTGGAGTAATGATGCTGAAAATTCAGCTTTGCTTTAACAGAAATAAATAACATTTTAAAACTTAAAATATATATATATATTTCTGTTTTTACTGTAATTGTCATCAAATATAGCAGCCTTGGCATTAACCACAAAAGAGTCCTTTCAAAAACATTAAACAAATATAAAGAAATAGACTTGTATTATAAGACTATAACATACATATTTACTTAGAGGTTCCATATTAGAGTTGCTTAATTTACTAGTTTGAAAAAGATCATATTTTTGGATGAAATGGAAAAGCTTTTAATTACAATACAAACATTCTTATGGCATTCCAAAGCAGGTAAGAGCTACAAGCCTGTTCATCACTGAACCTTTCAAAAAGGAGCTGGTGGATAAATCCTGTCAATTTGCATGAGTTGCCTTTGAAGCAGGATGGAGATGAGCCTAATGAGCTTTGCTAATTACTGTGCTGATCACTGTCCCTATCTTTTTCTTGCTGTCTCTAACATCTTTCTATTTCACACTTTGACTACTGCTAGCATACTTTGTGCAAACGGTGCATTTCAGTGCTTAGATCAGAGTGTATTACTGGAATCTCCAATGCACTCAGTGTGCATGCCTTAATCTCTAGCATAATTTAAATGGTTGTCAAGGCCAAGTTTTACAGGGAAGGTTCTGGAGATTTAATTTTTTATAAAACAAATTTCCATAAACCGTCTAAATCTTCCAAACCTATCCTCTTACAAAGCCTCTGAGCCAAGGTTAAGGTTGTTCTCTTCCAATAAGATATCCAATAAGTTTATAAGGCTTCCATTATTGATCACAGTAAACATGATTTTCAGTTGTTTCTACAAGTTGAGGGATGAGTCAAAAAGATTTTCCGTGGTAACTAAGGGGTCAGGGTTTGGCTCGTGCACATTTGCTCCTGCTGGTCATGGAATCAATACCGCTCCACACTGATTAGTCACATGGCATTTATAACTGGGATGATTGGCTGAAAAACCTCTGTGGTTCCCATGAGCAACTGCTATTGAGATGAATGGGAATGCCACTGGAAAACTGTCTCCAGGGATTTTCTTGGTGGAAAGTGACAGCATGGGACAGATGATGGCAACAGATTTTAAAGGGTTAGTTCGCCTAAAATTAAAGTACTGTTTTTTCTTTCCTCTGTGGAACACAAAAGAAGATATTATGAACATTTTAAATTTGTGCATGTAGCAGACACTTTTTTTCCCAGAGCGACTTGGAACAAAAGCAACTCACCACCGAACTAACAATATTCATAACAGTGTAATCCATACAATTCACAATACCGAACATACGATACGATGTTATTGCAATACTCCAAGACATTTGGTAAAAGGATAACAAAAAAATGTACTGTTGATAAAAAAAATAAAATAAAAAAAAAAGCTAAATTTGGTATTACATTGGGAGTGGAAATTGATAGGCTTTGACTTGGTGCTGGTAACCCAATGCACAGGACAATGGTGACACCAGTATAAAAATATTCATGATTCTAACCCTGAAACAGATTTATTTTAGATGAGAATGTTTGCACTCAGGACCCATAAATATTCCCTTTACTGAATTATTATACATTATATTCAACATAATAGTTTAATGTAGTACTGACGTTAAAACTCTGTGAACTTTCCTCACACAGTAATTTTCATTTTGAGTGAACTATGCACAACACATATTGTCACTATCCACGATATAATATTGTTGCATTTTGTATTGCGATATATTGTTACACATAATTCACTGTTTCTTCTGAAAATCAGTGCCATTCACCTAATGTGATTCAAACTTCATGACATGCTTTCTTTTGTGGGACAGTGTTTTTTTTTTGTTTTTTTTTTTTTCCATCCGTCCAATCTTGTTTTGGACCCCATTTTCATTGTATGGATTACAAAAAAAAAAACAAAAACAAACAAACAAAAAAAAAAACTATCCCACAAAGGAAAGTATGTCATGAAGTTTGAATGGCATTAGGGTGACTAAATCATGACAAAATTCATTTTGTGGTGAAATAGTTAAGCTTAGCAGTGCAAATGTTAGCATTGAGCAAGATATGGCAATATAGCATCATATACAGCCAAGAAGCTACTATCCATGGAGACAGTCTATGGATTCATCAGCTTTGTTTCCCACCACTGATGTTAAGAAACAGAAGTCGGTGTGGTATTAAACTTAAAGCCCAGAGAGTCAGAAACACAGCCAAGTATCTATCAACAGCTTGATCCCTGCTGATAACCAGTATCTTCTCTTGCTCTGACACTCCCTGACTTGGCAAAAGTAAGAGTTAGACAAAGTCACAGTGCATCCTCAAGCCCTTGATTCTCACATAAGATTAACCCAAAAAAGCTGATCTCAGACCAAAACTTTGCCAATCATACACCGTGTGCTAAAACAATCCACTGATTCGGAATCAGCAATTGGCGCCATGTCGTTTCTGCTGCAGAACTCATGTGGTGCTCTCTCTCAAACCTGCTGTTACTGGAGGTCAGGGTTTTCTCCTGAACTCTGCAAGGGCTCTTTATAATTTAACAGCATACAGGGGGCTGCATCCACACACCTGCTGCACTCGCACACAAAGAGAGAGTGAGCGAGAGCCTCATTTTTGATCTATTATTGAAGCTCTGTATTTGAGAAAGCCATCTATGTTCAAGGATGAAGATTTATGCATGTATCGTGGAATTCACAATGCTGAGGCTGTCTTACAAAGGCTGAATATATTGCACATTGTGCATGAATATATTGCACACTGTGCATGACAGTGATCACGTTAACACAGAATTCATGTATCATATAATGTATGTTCATGTATGTTCTATACAGAACCTTAGATGGTACTGTCAGGGGCTTCATATATAGATAAAAAAACACAAAAACATACTTTATCACTTGAAAATAAATTGAAATAAACATCCAGTCATTGATATTATAGAACCTTTTCGGCATAAAGGGTTCGTTAAAGAAGTTCTTGATTATGATTTCATGTTTTTTTTTGTTTTTTTTTACTTTAGATAGTGTGTAATGGTGTTGTTAGAGCACACACAACATCTGCAAAGTTACGATGCTCAAAGTTCAGTGCAAATGATATTCATAAAACATTGAGGCACTGTGCTGTTAATATGATCGGAATGTGATGACAGCATAAAAAAGCTAAGCTTTTTGAATACTAGACATCTGTGACTTGTTATAAGTTTGCTTTTTGCATTGTTGGTGAGCATCCAACTAGATTATGAGTTTTCAACCAACTGAAATGACCTGTCAGGTAAGGATTCCGATGAAACCTGGCAAACACACAGACAGATCGCAGGAGGAATTGCTTCAAACTGGTGTTTGGTTTAGAAAGCCTTGACAGAGACAGCCACAATGCATCAAGTGCATGTAGTTTTAATACTGGAATGTTTCATGGCTGTGCTGTGGCGCTTGTCATTTTGTCTACCGTAAGTGGCTAAACAGAGAAAACAAAAGCCATTTTGCTGGAACAGACTGTCAGGTGTAGTCTCTTAATGTACTCTGAAACGCCGTACAACACTCTGCATCTGCCTGACTGCCTCGCACCCACACACGCACAAAGAATATTATGCAGCCTATTAAGAGAACTGTACATGACAGTGCAGGATTTGCAAGAGTATGCAAACTAGTACACAGATAAAGTAGACGCAAGCACAAAAATATTATATACTAGTATTCATCTACGAGTGGCTTTACCTACATTTTGGGGACTAAATCTCAGTAAAATATTAAATCACCTACATCATGGAGACCATTCAACAGCCCTCACGAGGACAACAGCTCACAAAACATACTGTAAAAATATAAAAACGGTTTGAGTGTTACGTTTAGGGGCTAGCTAGCTACAGTAAGTATAAACAACACTCTTTAGTCAGGATAGACGGCAAACTGAATGTACCTCAGATGAAAACGAAGACGTACAGTCTTTACCATGGTACGCACTGTATAAAGGTCGTAGATCATGGAATTTTCATACGAGCAAATTTTAAAACAGTTTTATGTAATAATATATTATGAGTCATTCTATAATTTAGGGTACATTTCACAGCAGCAAAAAAGTGTAAAAACAATATGCTTTCTCAACAAAACACTTATTGGTTTGAGTTGATTTATTTGATCAGTGTAACATATCTGCTCTAATCACTGAACGACATTTTGATAATATGGGAAAAAAAGAGAAATTTTCCCTGACGAGTTTTTCAACTAGGTTACGGACAAACTATATGTCACTACACACACACTGTTTGCTATACACTTCAAGTGACTCATATATTCAATGTTTTGTGGTCTATTCTGTCATATATACAGTGATTATTTTCAAAGAATTTTTTTTTTTACAGATATTTGTGTAAAATTCTCAGCACGGTCACTATGAAGATAAACTTTTTTTTTCCCATTAATGTACTTTAAAGATAATTTTGATAGTTGTCATGCAAAACTCCAGTCCACGAAATAATACCCTTAAATAACATCAAAATTCAGTCAAAACATAGTTGACAATGTCACCATTTTACCACATAATTTCAGTGGCAGGCTTGTCAAATGTTATTTTCTTGATTGTGTTAATCTCACATTTTAATATTTATTTGTAATAGAATTATTAAAATAATGTAAACCATAACAATCAATAGTTGACAGAAAATGAATATACTCCTTGACATTAAGTTATTGGTGATAAAATAGAGGGGGAAAAAATGACATCACATGATGATAGGGGGTGTTTGGTTAGTTGAGAGAATTTTCTTAAATTTTTCTAAAGTGTTTAGATTGTAGAAATAGATTTAATACAGATAATCTTGACTTTTATCCATATGCTGAACATAAGAACAAAAGCGGACCCTGAAAAACTGTAATTTAAGGGACATAAAGACAATTTCAAACACAAAAATCAGGGTGCATAAAAAATTGGTGTAATATTATAGTACGCATTTTCTAAATGGATAAAATATGACATTTCTGAATTGTTAGAAAAAATATAATTATCATCGACGGACATATCATGTTCCCTAAATTACATATTTGCCACAAACAAATACCTAAAAGGCAATGATTCTGAACAAATGAGCAAATATCTAAAGGCAATGATTTCATGTTTTCAACCCTACGTGAAGTATGGAAGGTACAGAAATGAAGTAAATGGTTTAATTGACTGCAGTCAGAATGTCTACATCCTACTTTACCTCAACACAATAAATTTAGGACCTTTTTTTTTTTAAAAAAAAAATTAGTTTGTGTTCATTACAAATATGGACCAAAACTTTTTACTCAAGGACAGGATTTTTAAAATGTAATTTTCTACATATTAAGGGCTTATTTTGCACACTCAGTTTTGAAAGCCACCAGTCAAAGTAAAACAGCGCCCCTCACTGGACACTAAAAGACGGGTTCAGTAAACTGAAAACTAAGAAATTTTACACAAACTTTAAAAATGGCCTTTCTTCCCCATACAGGTGCACAGAGAAAATAAAATCATGTTGGTTGTACCTAATACAACGAACGTATAATAGGTTTCATAGCATTGAAATTGCACTAGTCTGCGTTTTTTGTGGAATATAGATGTGCACGAACCTATAAACCAGGAGAATTATATTTAATAACCCTTTTGAAGTGAAATGGCGGATTATTAATAATTCATACAAACCACAATATGTAGGGCGGTGGCTGTCGGCGGTCAAGGTAGGGAATGTGTTTGATGAAACAGTGAAAGGGGGTCACGGCGTTCGCGTGTTGGGAATTCAAGAGAATCTGTAGTTGCATACCTAAGAGGGAAAATTATACATATATAAAAGAATGTTTATTAAGGCCTAATTAATTAGGTGTCTCTGTGACCTTGACTGAAAAAATAATACAATTGGGCAGTGTACTGTTTTAAACAAACTCATTAAAATTCCATATTAATTGTCATACTTACAATGTTGTTTATTGTGTCTGATCTTGACTTGACCACTGTCTTTTATGAACTTGTCTGAGTGATGTGCGTTATCGAACGGTTCACGTGATGTGCAACTGTGCCTCTGGGCGCCATCTTGGCTCAACGTTCGTAATTCCGAGTAGATAGCGACGTTCTTCCTGTTAGATCCGTAATGACGTTAGTTTCCTGCATGTGTTCACAGTTGCCCCCTGGTTACTTGTGAAGTCATGAACGCTGCTTCGCTGGTCCAGAAGCTAGCAGGGATATCTGGAGCTCTTGCTGTCGCAGGAGGTGCCTATGGAGCTCACGGTAAGTGTCCTTTCTGGTCGATTGTGTTTAGTTTGGCTAATGGGATTGCCGCGTTAAGAAGACTGAAAATATTGCACGACTGGGCACCGGACGGGTCGAATTGAGCGTGACCGAGCATACGCCAGTGAACATTACCTCAAAGTTTTACGCTTTTCTGCAACTCTTTCGTGCGTTTGTTTCTTGGACAGGCTTCCGACGCAGTGAAGCAGGTGATTACCAGAGAGAGGTGAGTGTATTTGGCATATATTTATATTCTGCGTCTTTGCCTCTTTGTTCCTCTTGCCAAAATTATCCTAAAAATGGATTATTGTGTGTACACAGAAGCCCATTTCCGCCACAGTAGGGGAAAAAAATCATGTGACATAAAGAGTCGACATTATGACATGAGATAATTGTCATATTTATAACAAACATTTTTGACTCATAATTATTTTTTCCATATTTTGGTATCTTATTTCAGTATTATAATTTTAAGTATATTTTTATAACGTTATCTCACAATGATTACTTTTTATAATTATACCAAAGCATGCTTTCTGTTGTGGCTGGAGTAATAGACCACTATTTTTTCCACAAATAATGTAGTTTTTTTGTAACCTACATTATTAACGGCTAAACCAGAGGCAACATTATGAATGTTTCTGTTCCTTTTATGTCTTCAGTTGTTCGAAACGGCTAACAAGTACCACTTCTACCACAGTCTGGCGTTGTTAGGAGCCGCTCGCTGTGGGAAACCAGCTCTGGTAATCACACGTCTCATCATAATTCTTACTGTATAAACCGTTTCAGCTCTAAACTAAAATTGTAGTTCCGATAACTACTGTTAACATGAAAACTTTTAGTCATCTTTTAGCCCCTTATGTTTTCCCTACTTGTCAAAGATATGGCTCTCTGGAATATAAGATTGTGAATCTTTGATGAAATATTATTTCCATGATTCTAAACTGTGTAATTGACAGTTGTCCCAAGAAACCGATTTCCTAATGGAGGTTTCATTTCTCTTATATCCCTCGTTGCTCTCTTTTTTTTCTAACATTATTAAATACTAGATAACTCAAATCAATATGTTATGTCCATTTATTCATTTATATGGTAAGTGGCCTTTTAAAAAGTCATTATTATAACATTAATCCCTTTAGGGACAAGATGATAGAAGTCCCCTGCACATTGTGCATCGTAATAAATAAAGAAAAATCGTAACTCGCTCTCCTTTCTGTGAAAGAATAAATGAATAATTTAATCAGATTTCATGCCTGTTTTAAATGGCCATCAATCGAGAAGTGTTTTCTTTTCCTCATAATGATATGAAATCTGACACCTGGCATCACATTTAAATCTTCTATCTTGTTGAAAATGTTATACAAGTCTAAATTCCCACAATAAACTCATTCTTCCTTTGGTAGTTTTTGTTGAATATCATTCCAATGAGTGAATGTAGTAACAGAAGAGGGATGCTCTACTTTACTTGACGACCTCTATGGGAACAGGATATCTGTTGGTTTGGATGGTTTGAAATTAATTGAATAAAGAACCACAGCTTAAGCAGATATTGTAGTGAGAATTAAATGACAGAAGCAAGCAATCATATAAATTAACACTTTTTTTTTTTTTTCTTTTCCTTTAGGCGGGTGCAATCCTCCTCACTGGCATGGGCTGCTTCTGTGGTCCCCTCTACCACCAAGCCTTAACCAATGACCCCAGCTTCAGCAAGCTGGCACCAATTGGAGGCTCACTGCTCATCGTTGGCTGGGCTGCAATGGCTCTTTGAACTTTGACTCCACTTGCAGACCTCAACCCTGTGATTTTAGCATTCTCAAAGATGATGTTCCGTTTTGTTATTTGAACAAGAAACGAGGAGATATGGTGTGGCTGAAGGAGAAAAGGGTGGAGGATTTCACATCTTATCTACACCCTTTTCAGTCACGTCTGGAAAGTGATGATAAGGCCTCGGGATCAAACAAGATTCTTTTTTTCCGCTCCACACTGTCACAAGCATCTTTATTTTGTCAGCATGTAGAAAAAAAAATCTTTTGAGAAGCTTTTCTTTGTGGCTTATTACCGACAATGAGTCACACTCTGGGTTTGTTCATGTCTTGAAAGTGTATGCACATACGTTTCCTTTGTTCGAAAAAATAAAGCTGTCTGAGAAGTTGATTGCCAGTCTGACCTTCTGATATTGCAGGAAATGTCTCTCTGAACGTCTCTCTCCCAGGTCATCGATCTCAATAGCCTTCAGGCTTTGATCCAGTATTTATGACAGTGCAAAGAAGTTCATTACCGACGACCTCACTTTTAGGGCTTCCAGTGTCCAAACTTATCTTTATTCAAGTGAAAAGTGAAATCCAATGAGGTTCTGATTCCAGGGCCTGTGACTGTCAGCACATAGCTGGGTTTGGGGACCTTTGAAAATTGCTTTATAAATCCTCGGGTCAATTTGCAAGGGCAGCTTCATAAGCCAGCTATATTGCGGAGAGAGGCTTCCATTGATGCCGTACGTCCCAATAAAGTAATCACACCAATCGTAAAACCCTCATTAACTCGGGCTATTAGAAGTGCCGTGCAAATCAGGGCAAGGCAATCAAACCACTTTAGTCCCCTTTTCACTGTGCTGATGGAAGAATAAGAAATTTCTCTGTTTGCAAATAGAAAGAAAGACATCTATGCTTGTACTCGAAGGACCGAACGATATACCGAAGGTTTTCAGCTGTGCACGTATAATTAGCGACTCTCTACGGCTCTAAATTGAAGCCTGTTTCGAAAAGTTTTTTCGTTGTTGCCTCTTCCTCATCACTGACATTTCAATAGCACTGGGAATTTCACCAGTCGCTCATTACAGAAGTCTCCTTGTTAAAATCCATAAAAGCGTATATATATTGCGCTCTGCTTCATGAAGCCGTGTTAAGTGTCTCCTCCCTGGCTGTCTGGATAGATCCAGCCAGTAAAAATCGATGTTTAAAGCAACCAATACATTGCAGTGGCCCTGTGGTCATTCGGTCGTTAAATTCTCATAGCGCTTGAATGATCTTTCTGTGTTTGAACCAGCATCTGAGGGGCAGCATTGTGGGCAAGCAACTTTTTACTTGGTTTCACTACGGTTCGGTAAGAAGCGGTCAGTAGCAGTGAGGTAGATGTTGTTAATTGCGACTCATGGGAGTTGAAGTCTCTCTCTGTCGGTATTCATGTGGATTCACTTCCTCCCCTGAACACCAACTGACATTTCGCACTTAGCCTCGCTTGTGTGGGCAGCGCCAATTCAGGTCCCAGTCTGATTCAGCGTGACCTCGGTTGTCGAAAGAGACGTCGTCGAAGGTGTGGGAGGTTAGGATTTTTCGGCTTTGAATGAAATGCCCACACACACTGATATGATTACCCAAACTCTCGCTATTCCTCACTCCCTTTTCTAGCCGTCAATCATACCTGCACATCCAACAGAAGAGTGTTAATACAATTTCACTTCAACATGTCAGTCTCCTTTAAACCCCTGCATCCCCATTAAAACATCACCATTCTTTCTGATGTGCCGCTTCAAAAGCTGTCATCACATTCTGCAACGTTAAAATGTCATCCGAAACCGCCGTCCAGCCTTTTTTGTGCCATAAACATGGCCGCCGCTGTTTTTTGTGAAAGTCAAGTGGATTGTGTCAGTACAAAAGCTTGATTACAGAATGGCATACAGATGAGTTTTGTATTATAAATGAAGATGTAATTATATGTGCATTAGATTACAGGGTTCAGTTGTTAATTAGAAGGTATAGAGCTGCTGGGGATGGAGAACGAAGCTGAAGTGAAGAATTAAAAGCACCTCGCTGTCTTTGGCCTCCGCCGTTTCTTCCGCGGCATCAATTATCTGCGCTGTCAGCCTCTCAGATGCTGCTTCAAAGGGGAGGTATTTTAAGGTGACACCACAGTAGAGGGGGTCGGAGTGGGACAAGGAGAGCTGGCGAGGTTTTTGAAAATCTTTTGATCACTCTTCACCTCCTGGAAAAAAGTCTTGGTGCTGAGGAGAGGAGGAGTTTAAAAGCTGTCAGGAGCATTTGACTGGAGTCCACGGTGTCTGCCTTTTAAAATGGTTCCCTCACTCTAAAGGGCAGAGTTGCGATTCTCAAACCTTTTTTTTTTTTTTTTTTTGGTAGCGGACCAGACCAGCAAAACAAACAAAAGGTTATAGTGTTTAGCAAACTATCAATTAAATACAAAGCATTTTCCAGATAAGATTTTTGTTTGTTTGTTTTAGCCTTTCATTTGGCTATCCTCATAGCATAATTATTAGTACAAATTATTTCTCACATTTTGTCTCTTAAAATTCATGTAGGAGTGGGAGCACTTTAACACTGATCCTTTCTAGCATCAAAATAAAAAATATATACTGTATAACATAGATATAAATTAACAAATTAATCAGGCTAATTATTATTGTGAGACATAAATTAGGGCAAATCGTTTACTATCCTGTGTAACTGCACCTAAAACTCATGGATGGATTTGTGTCCCTTTAAAAGTACTACTAATCCCAAGATTCTCGGAGAAGGTCCATGATTTCCGGGAAAAGTGTTGCCGGTGGGAAGGTGCGCGCAGAGGGACCTGTTGGAAATGACGGGAGCTGAAATCCTGTTTCACACAAGAAATCACAACAAACAACCCGAGGTCTAAGGCACAGAGCACCGAGCCAGCGGAAAACAGGGTGTGTGTGAACTATACAGAACAAATGTCATCGCTGAATCTTGAGGTGTTTAGCTGGTTAGCACGTTAGCTCGCTCCACACCTGCTAGTCGGCTCTTTTGGACCGCTTGATTTACACGTATCTCAGTGGACACATGCTCGTTTATCACATTGAAACATTTATTCCCCCTCATAAAGCACCTGTCATGGGGAGTTCTTGTTTCGATGATGTGTTTCAGAGTTCTCGCCATGCTTATTATAATAAGCTGTAAAGTTGTGGTTCAGTTGTTTCGCTAGAGAGACATTAGCTGGCTAATTAGCTGATTAATCTGCCCACTGACCTACATTCCACTACAGTCGCTATGAAGAACTAATCTGCGTTTAACTATTTAGGTGTTATTAAATGAATAAACTGCTTGAGTTGGGTAGTTGGTGGTACTGTTTAAATGTAAATCCTGTTTATTTTCTTCGTTATTAGCGGTTTAGTGATTATTATAATATAATATCGATAATTAAAGGAATACATCATTTAATAATAATAATAATAATAAAAGGAATGCATTTAATGAGAATCGTTGATGTTTATATTGATAAGTGTGATGGTTTTGGGACAGTTTGGTAGTGTTGTTATGGTTTCTCGCAGGTAATGCTCAATGGAGACTCTCATGAGTGCAGTGGCCCCGCGTGCACCGGTAACGGTGAAGCGGGTGTCCGAGGTGGACTTCCGCTCGGGCACGACGCTGGAGCAGCTGTCAGCGCAGGTGCAGGAGCTCGTGCAGCTGGAGCAGGAGGAGTTCGGTGACCAGACCGCGCTCGAGGTGCACACGGCCAAAGACTTCATCTTTAATATGCTGGGTGAGAATGTAATAGTGAACACGTACATAAATATACACACATTATAATGTTTTTTTCTTTTCTTTGCGTTTTCACGAACCTTGTGTAGAGTCATCTTTTTGTGTAAATTCTGTCCAGACATCATCATATTACTGCTGAAGCGGAGTAAAATGAGGACGTTTAGGCATGGTCAACATCATAATGAAGATGATAGTTTGTATTTAAAAAAAAAAAAATTGTATAAATAAATAAATAAATATATAAATATATATATATATAATTTTTTTTTTTTTTTTTTTTTTTTTTTTTTTATGGGCAGTTTTTAAGGGATATTTGTATTAGATTTAGAAGCTTTATCCAGGTCTCTGAATCAAGCTTGACCCAAGTGAAGCTGTTTGTCCAGCAGGTGTCTCTACTTCTCCTTGTTTTTTTCCTCAGTAGTTCACACCCGATCTCTCCCAACACCCTTTTCTAATCCCTTGCTCTCCCATCACCATGTACACACACAACCTAAATGTCATCCTTTTTTGTATGACATAAGTGAGGGTGAGACAGATTTGCAGAACTGTATTGTTCTCTGAAATCATCACTGGAGCTGCTTCACATAATCCTGTCAAATGCTGGATTTGGTGACAGTTTCTCTTTTTCTCTCTCATTCTATTTATTTATTTTTTTTCCTCCCTTGCCTGCTGTTTTTGTTTTGTTTTTTTTAGCCATAGCCGGTTCTCTCCGCAGTTGGAAGCCTTTTAGCCTGTAGCTCTTCTGTTTTTGTTTCAAATGTTGCATTGTTACCAGTGAATCATTCAGTACTTGGTCTGTCGATTTACTTTTGGACCTTTGTTTACTGATGTTGATGGATGGATTGTTTTTCTGCTATCCTGCCAGTGCAATGTTTGTTTCTTTTTGCCTGCCTCTGTTGCTTTCATTTGTTACATCTCCCTTTTTTTTTCTCTCGTCGTTAACCCCTTGATGTTCAGCCAAAAGCTTCCTATTTATTTTTTCTTGTTAGCCGTTTCCATCGCTCTTTCTCTAAAATATGCAGACCTTTTCAAAGCAACATCCATCACACACCTACTGAGAGGGATGGGTAGACGGCATTTTATTTTTATGCTAGGTTGGATGCTCCTCAGCTTTCATCTGGAATATTCTGCCTCGTTATATATGATTGTAAAAACTGATGATCCAATTTTGATGACTATTACCTGTCCATGAGTATTAAATTTTAAGTTACTTCAGAAGACCAGGAAAGAATAGATTCATGTAATGCAATTGCCTTTATTTAAATTTGTATTGAGCAATTTAATCATCATGATTTCTGTCTCCACACCTCCATGACCTGCGAACATTAACATACCATCTGCATCCCAGCCTCTAGACTCACTACAATCCTGCGAACATATTTCTCCCAGAGGAGCCAATTAAACCGAAATGTTGTTAAAAATTGTAAAGGGCAAAAGGATCATTGTTGTTGTAGAAAAACAAAAAACACTCTGCTTCGATGTCCTGGTGTGAAGGTCACAGTGTCCCTGCCTGAAAACGAACATCATAAACAATTTTAAATTGTGAAGATGCATTTTCGTGTAGTTATGTTGCTTTTGCAGCCTCTTTTTATTTTAAATTCCTTTTATCAGATCAAATAATCTGATAAATGGGCTATATCATTTACTCACCATGTCATTCCAAACAGGTTTTTTTTTTTAATTTTATGCAAGTTTGGAAAGACATGATGGTGAGTAAATGGTGGAATGTTAATTTGGGTGATCTAATAAAAAAGGTAATTGTGACTTTGTCTCACAATTCTGACTTTCTGTCTTAAAATTGCAAGATATAAAATCACAATCGTGAGACGTACTTTATATTATTTGACTTTACAACTCGCAAACAAGCTTTCCATACTTGAAAGATTTCTGTGACTATCAGCACCAAAAACTTATTCACATGGATTTAAAAGTTTGATTTCAGACAAACTAAAACAAATGCTCTTTTTAAAATGTCATGCCAATATTTGAGTCCAACTGAAATACCACCCTTTTTATTTTATTTATGTGTTTATTTATTGCAAATTCAGACTTGGGGCTGGGTATTGAATCGTTGTCATTTAGGAATGAGATCGCATGGATGTTTGAAACAATATCAGAATCTTTTAGTGATGCAGTTCTAATATACATTTAAATGTGGTTGTCATCAACTTGACAGATTTATGCAAACATATTAAATATTCAAGAACAGTAAAAAAAAAAAATATATAAGTGCATATTTTCAGTGCTCAAGTTTTTTTTTTATGGTCATTGAATGGCTTTTCTGAGGTAAAAGGAACATGTGACATTGTTTACAAGCGAATGGTTGAAACGCTGATTGAGTGAATACATGACAAATTGTTTTAACTTTTAAATTTATTAATAATTTTAGTAAGTTGTACTGTATCTTTCAACATAACTTCAGATGTACATATATTTTGAAAATTTTCTTAGAAAAGTGAAAGAGAGGATCGGTTCACATGCCACTTGAACCAAGCCGCTACAGCGATCCGTCACGCCACTTTAAAAAGCGGCAAAATGGCATTTAGTGTTTGAATTTCAAAATAAAATGGACATAATAAATAACAAGGCTTAATGCTGTTTATTGGATGGGAGGCGCTACAGTGTTCCGTTCATTTAAAAACAGCATTGACTAAAAGATCAATTTTGGGGTTTTAAGAATCGATATCGGCTCATCAAAATGAGAATTTATTTAAATCCACAGTGTAATAGGTATTTAACTTGGATTCATCACAGAATGCATTAAATGTCCTGTTGAGGTGACTGAGTCCAAACTCCAATGGGCCTACATTATGTGCAACTCATGCTTTGACAGCAGTGCATTTTGGGCTCTGATATATGACTTGTAAGTGCGTATGCTTACCAGCTTTCCTTTGGCATCTGTCATGGAGAGTGATGTTTTGTATTGAAGGCATTATTTTTCTGTTTTTGTTTTAAAGTGGGCAATAGTGACCGTACGAGGGAGTGATGAGTGAAATGCATCTGGTGCTGATGGCTTCTGCCTGTAGGGACTGATAAACATAATGAATGAATTAATTAATTTGCATGAACAAATTGGTAATTTGTAAAGCTATTGCTACTTGTGTTGGACAACATGATTTTAACACCCCTAGCAAGATGCCAATTCTTCTCCTTATTTCCCTTGTGAAGGATCGTCTTTAGATTATGGGTCATTAAATGGCTATTATGTAATACATCCATATGGCAGCTATACTTGCAGTATTCAGTAATTGTCCTCTTCTCAAAGCATTTTTTTTAATTGGTGGATTGAATTTATATGAAATGAGTGAGTGATGAATAATTCTAATGTGTGAAAATGTGTGTTGACCAATTTCTACCTTCATAAAATATTTAAAGACAAGATGTTCGTTTTCATTAGAAAGATTCCACTGGAGATTAAATGTTCATTTTAAAGAATTTAAGGAGCTGAACCACATCTTAAAATGAGAGCAACGGCTTGAATTGCAAAACAGTTGAGGGAGACCATGTACAAAGTTATATCTTTCACTCTGAATAAGCAGAAATTCTGACTTCGACTGAGAGGAGGTTTAGGGAGATTTCTGTCATCTTAGGAAAAGTATAATCTTCTATTTCCCTCCCTTTCTTTTTTTTTTATCTGCTTTTATCCCTCACTCCAATTATTTAACTAATACTGCATATTTTTTTTAGTTGTATTTTGAGATTGTAGTCTAAGAGGCGTGTTTCTGGTATTATGATTTATGGCTTTATTTCTGTTAATATGGCTTTAGAACAGATGTTAAAGATCCTTTTTGCAGAAACCCTTGCCAACGGCTTTTACTGGATAATTCACTGCCATAGTGCCGGAAAGATCACTCTGGCACTATGACTGGCTCTTCCAGTAAAAGCAGTTGGTGAGGGTTTCTGTAAAGGGTATCCCTATATTCTTACATTATTTAAATTTCAAATTCTGAGAAACGCTGTAGATATTTGAAATCGACACGCACTGTTTTGTGTAAGCACCTGCACAAAAAGCAGTGTGTGAATACTGAATTGAGTTCTTTCTCATCGTCTTGTGCTTGAACGGACAAATATACTCTCACACACATACACACACATTGTTAAAATATCCTTGTGTATATATAGTGGGATATAACTTATTTGAACATAAACAGTTGTGAAAGAGAACTCATGTAATAATATATTGGATCTGTGCTTTAGGTCTTAAAGTGACAGCAGGCTAATAATCCTGCTGCCGTCTGTCATTACTGTTAATCAAAGAACAAAAGACAGAAAATCACTCACTGATCTTGAATAACTATCGTAACTTTAGGATTAATCTTTATTTTATTTATAAAAAGAACTCTGCAGTGTTCAGAAGTGGCAAATTTATGTCTGTTATAGGTCTCAGAGTTGGGTGTGGCAAAATGGCTCAATAGCGCCACCTACAAAAGCGCCCCTCGCGCTATGTTTCTCATATAGATATGAAATTCAGTACACTCATTTAACGGCTCAATCCCTAAAAAGTCTCTTGGTATGAAATCTGAAAACCAACTGGAAGTCCAATATTTTGAATTTGTGCACTTCCTGCCATTTCCGTATGTCTTAATTCAACGAACTCCTAGAGCTTTAATCAGATCAACATCATATTTGGTCAGTCTAATTAAATTGTAGAGATCTAGAGTTTTCGCTGAAGGGCGTGTCTGCGGCAGCCTGACAAAGTTCGACGTTTTGCCATGAAACGGGAAGTTGTTGTAAATAAGATATACAATGTCAAAATTACCCCAATCTTCACGTTTTATTAGAGTCCTGGCCTGAAGACATTAACATGGCAATATTCAGTTACAGTCATGGCGCCATCCGGAGGCAACAGGAAATGACATGTATTACACTGTGGTTAACTCCTCATAGAGATTTAAGATAAGAACTTGAATAAAAAAAATCTAGATGTGCTTGAGTTTGAAATTTTTCATCAATTTATGCTTTTAATATTTTGCGCTTAAATCGTTTAGAACTGTGAGAACGTTGCTCTCTCCTCTTACTCTTCTCACAATCCTATGTCTACCTACCCCCTCTTTTTATCTCTTTTTCTCATGAATATTCTTCCTCTTCACAGGCCTGGTGCAGAAGGTAGACAAGCGACTACCGGTTGCCAATGAATACCTGCTGCTATCAGGTGGGGCCAGGGAAGGTGTTCTTGACCTTAACCCAGAGGACCTTGGTGATTACGCCAAAGGTGTTGACTTTGATTTGGACTTCACCCTACTGGTGCCTGCTCTTAAACTGCATGACCGCAATCAGCCTGTAACGCTGGACATGAGGCATTCCCCGCCATGCCACTCATGGCTGAGCCTGCGCCTCTGTGATCCTGCGATGCTGACGCGTTGGCATATATGCTGTCAAGACGAGATCAATTCAGAGAATAAAGATGTGGAAGATGAAGAGGAAGAAAGTGGTGCGGTACAAGGCTCAATCCCATCCCTTCAGCATTCTCAATCATTAGATGGGTGCTACTTCTCTCCGTTGTTGGTTGCCGATTGGTTCTGGAGTGTCGTTGGCAGAGCGGTGGAAGACTTGCGGCAGAATCCTCAAAGAGGGATTCCTGTTCCAGATCGTGTGGAGCGGAATGGTCCTCTAACAACGCTGATTCTCACTGCAGGAACTAGCCGTATCCTCTATGACTTGCTTCCAGTGGTGTCATTTCGTGGCTGGCCGGCCGTCGCCCAGGGCTGGCTCACAACCAACCATTTCTGGGACGGTAAAATAACGGAGGAGGAGGCCATCAGTGGGTTCTACTTGCTTCCGTGTTATTCACCTGCTGCCAGCCCCTCAACCAGACCTGACCGCGAGTGGAGACTTGCCTTCTCCCGCAGTGAGGTTCAGCTGAAGAAATGCGTGCCCTATCCAATGGCACAAGCCTTTCAAGCGGCTAAAGCTGTACTGTCAAGACTGTTAGCTCGCCCTCGCACCGGCCTTAGCCTCTACCACCTACGTACCTTGATGTTTTGGGCATGTGATCGCTTGCCTACCAGCTTCCTTAGCTGTCCAGATCATGAGACACCTGCACGGCTCTTCCTTGGTCTTCTTGACGACTTGGCTCACTGTGTTCTGGGCAAAAACTGTCCCAATTACTTCCTCCCCCAGTGCAACATGCTAGAGCACCTCACAGATGGTTCCGCCCTGTTAGTTGCACGGAAACTTGCACATTTACGTTCTGATCCGGCAGAGCACTTAAGAGCAGCTTTAGAACAAGCACAACAGGCATGTCAGCTCAAACGAGAGGCCGCGGGAGCTGGGAGCAATGGGCATGGGACATCATCACCTAGCCACGGATATGGTCCAGGATCACCACAGGATGACCGGCTAGCACAACGACTACAACAGCTTGTGACGGAAAACCCTGGCAAATCTATTTCAGTCTTCTTAAATCCAGATGACGTTACACGGCCTCATTTCCGCATTGACGACAAGTTTTACTGAGTGGACTGAGCTGGTTTGCATACTGCCCAGGGAACAGAAACCCTTCATGACTGAACCTATAGAGGACATAGTCATGTCACTGTATTAACCAAATTGTAAAATGATCTCCAGTAAGTCCCCCCCCCCCCCCCCTTGTCTCGCTCAACAAGGCTGACTACAATCAAAGCACCTGCTTGATGCTCCAGTGAGGGTTTCACAGGTGTCACAAATGTCAGGGAGAACAAAAGTAACAGGTGAAAGAATAGATTTTACTCATGTGACTCAGATCGAATCAAAATTCAATCTCATCCTTAGGAAATCCCCATTGACGGACTACACATCAAGTAGACTTGATCCGATTATAATATTCTATGGAGTTTTGAGGGTTTTTTTTTTTTCCTTTTACCCGCTACTCTGTACTACTGAGAATAGAAACGACTACTTTTTTTTTTTCTTTTTTTTTTTCTGTTTGAGGGCAGTATAACTGGAAATCCAACTAGGCCAAGGTACATTATGATGAAACCAAACGTAATGTTTTGTGTGTGTGAAGTTTGTGATTATTGATCACAAACTTCTCTTTCTTTAGTCTGTCAGTTACACTGCTTGCTCCCTTTCTCAGGTACTTTTTATTTCTTTCTTTTAACTCGTGAGTTTTGAGCTGCTCTGCAGTCTAAAACGACATAAGCAGAAAGAGAGAAAGACAAGGAATAACTTGCAATTCTGGGCCTTGTCTTAAGTGTAAGAAGCTGTTGTACAGCCCGTAGAAACAATCTTTTTGAAAAAAAAAAAAATACTGTGCAAAGAAATTTCTTTTTTAGTTTAAGTTGGATGCCTATGATGGTATATCAAGTTTTTGAGGCGGTTTTAGATGCTTTATTGCGATAGGTTGTACTAATGACACTGATGCTGATTGTGTATCCTCTTGGTTACTGATTGGATTCTAATCTACACTTAAATGGTGTGTGTTGTTGTGTAAGGGCTTTTCTTTGTCAGTCATTATTGCATATGTTTGAATAAAATGGTCTTTGAAAGATGTTTTCGGAAAGGTTTTGTTGATAAAGATTTACTCAGACTGTGCGAGAACTGTAATGTGAGCGAGAGAGAGAGAGAGAAGGATATCTAGAGTGGGCAACAGAGATTTAGAAAAAGGATAGAAGGAATGTGTAAAAAGACAGGAGTGTTGTGCGGCTTTTTTTTTTTTTTTTTTTGTGAAAGGGTCCTACAGTATCTCGCTCTTGCAGATTTGCATTAGTAGCAGTGGGAGGCAGAGATGGATGGAGAAAGTCAAACATGACGTCCACTGGATAGATTAGGCTGAACCAATGGGACTCCCGGGACCGCAGACATCTGCTCTCCCTCACTCATTGTCGCTTTCTGTCTCCTTCCTAAATCCTTCCCTCTTCATCGGCCTCCATCTCTGGCTGTTCTTTATCCATCTCAACCTCTTCGACTATGCTTTTAATCAAGGATTAAAAAAAACAATGCTACATGTGTATTCAGTATAAATCGCATTAGCGCCCTGTGGGAGTTGGCAGACTATTCTTGTGTGCTGCTGACATGGCTGCTGCGCATATATAGAGCAATCAGTAGCTGTTGCTTTTGAATGATGGCAAAATGGTGAGGAATAGGCTTTTTCTAGAGTTTTTCTCATTCCAATATGCGAGACGTGCTACTGCAAAGAGTTTGTGTAGTGTTGCACATAGGTCAGGTAGGCTACTATACACATGGCTGCTGTATGCCAAGGAAAAGACACCAAAGAGAGTTTAACGGACTGCTTGCTTAGATTAAATCTCATGCGTCGTGAAGGAAAGCGGATGTATACGTGTTGTGTATTGTCAGGGTTTGACACTGTATACCTTAAAAAGGCCTATTTAGTGGGTTAAATATTGTGAAATGCTTGAATAAATATTTATAATGCTGTTTTCAGTGTTTTTCTGCTTATATTATGACCGTTGTTTAGCACAATGCCTGATATCAAATGAACAGTGGTACTATGCAAGATTTCAAAATCATCTCTTTGAATGAGATATTAAGGCCTACTACGCCTGTGCTGATTACCTAGAGTGTTTTATACAGTGATTTCATTGGGGAGGAATTAATGTTCTTGCCTCAGGGCATGATGAAATGTTCCGGACACATTTCAGGTGAATATCTGAAGGAAGCCAAAGCACATTCATTTTCCTTCCCAACTTTTTAATGACTTCTCCCAGTGTTTCTTTATCTGATAGCATAGTCCCTCGGGTCATGCTGCTGTGTACAGAAGGCTCTTTTCTTTTTTTTTTGCCCTCGAGCAATGAATGTAAACACATTTTACCTCTTGATTTAATCTATTCATCTACTTAAATTCCCTAAAATGGAAACACAATGATGCATATTTAAATGGTACCAAATATTTGTACATTTCATATCATTTCTCTATCGTGCCTCAGAAGGCTGGTTTTTTTTTTTTTTTTTTTTTTTTTAGTGCGGGGATTGCCCTCATTTCATTTTGTGATGATGCTGGTCATAGCATGAAATAAAACATTACATCTATATGATAATTTGTACTGTTTATATTTTATACATATGAATGTTGCTCATCTCAAATCTTTGATACTAGTCATTTTCTGTAATCCAAAGACTAAGTCAAGACAGTCGGGTAATATGCATTTCCATAATAAACGCCTGGAACCATCGGAGGCATACACCAGTTTGAAACTTCATCTCACGACAATGAACGGAAGATAACTGAGGGTGTACATACACATGATGACAAGTGCTAATGAGGGATAAGTTTGTATTACTGGAAGAAACCCACATAAGATTTAGAATTAAAAAGTCAGAATAATCCTACAAATAAGGCCCATTACCACCAAGAACGATTACTAAGTTCTAGAAATTGTTCTAAATGTAAAAGATCAGCAGAGTCCCCACCATAACCACAACGATAAATTCACAGAACAATGTCATTGGAATTGCTTTTATTTATTTATTTTCCAGCTGATGAACGATAAAAACATTGATAGCCAATCAGAATCCATGCTGCTTTAATGATTTTGAGCATTTTGACGAAATTGCAACATGTGCTTCGAAAACACCTCTATATTAACATTGTTTAAATGAACTATAGTTATATTTATAGTTGTTATTGGTGTGAATGGACCTTTAGTCTTGAATTCTCAGATTTAGTGGCCTGTCTGTGCAATGCAGTATTTGTGCAACAGAGGATGCTGTTTGACTACGAAGTATCAGCTTGATCCACAGCCATCTGTTCTGTACCAGTTCTCATTCTCTAGCTGTAATTCAGAAGACCCTGTAACTGCTATATCTCTCCCAAGACATTATTCATATGAACAGAGATAGAAATGTATGTATACACAGTGGGTTCTAAAAGGTACACAATGAAAATATGGGGCATAAGCTTGGAAATGAGCTTAGGGGTTTGAAAGACTAAAACAAAGATAAGTGATGATTTAAATGCATAAGAAATATTTAACTTTCTGCACATTTTGTATCACTAATCAGATGTAGTTTGTGATGTTTACCATGTTAACTCTGGAATAAGGCAGGATTTGCAATAACTTGTGGAGTCCATGCCAGCTTGAGTGCTGCTGTTTGTAAAACAAAATGGAGACATGCATTACTAAGACATTCAATTCAACTTCACTCAAATATTATAAATTATAGTTGTACTGGATACATATGATAGCAAAATTTACTCGCACTTTCAGCTCAAACTCCTGTTAGCTTATATGTGTCAAGTAGGGGTGTAACGTAGGCTACACAAAAATGATCGTTTCGGAATGTACCTTGGTATCGAAGTCACGGTTCGGTACAGCAGGAGGGAGAAAAGTAAACAAACTTGCTTTTTACTTTTTTTTAAAATTATTATTATACAGTGGTTCACGGAACAAATTGTTTCTCAGTCTTTAAATAAATTCACTTCAAATTGCAATTTTCTCAAGGATAAAAAAATCTATCTCTGCTAATGCTGTAAACTCTAAACAACACTTTCTTGCATATTGCTAAAATATTAAAGGTTACAATTGAAAACAGCCTAAATTAAGTCACTATTTTTTATTTTTAGATATAATAATCAACGCCCGCAGAAAAATTGTATGCAAACATTTAAATTGCATATAAGGCAGTTTTTGCATAAACTTCTAAATCTGTTTCTACTCCAATTCGATGTTAAAACATATTCATTTAAACAATGGCCACCATAACTTATTTTCATGGCAGATTTATTTAAACACTGACATTAAATCAAGACAGATTAAGTAAGTATAATGGCATTTGAGCTAATATAGTGCGTATATGTAGCGAAAGAGTTCATTTATCTAGCGAACTAACTGGACACTGAATGGCATTTCTGAAGTAAATGCTACGTGAAATCTAGTTTACAAGCCGTTTCATTTGTCTTTTCGCGGTTGAACTAAGTTGTACTGTATCTTTCAACATACCTTCAGATGTTCATTTATGCTTATTCTATGCTTAATATGCTTATTAGGCATTTATTGTTTGAATTTCGTGATAATCTGGACAGAATTAAAGGGATGAGACTTTCTTATTGAAAGTAACAAAACACAGAGCTTATTGCTATTATTGGTGGTTATGGGTTTTACAACTCTATTTATCGGTACACGTGTATTGTGTACCAAACCGGAAGACGCATACCGGAAATTTGCGGTACGAATACGTGTACCTTTACACCCCTATTGTCAAGAGGTGCATGTTTGAGGTTGATTGTTTTGAGATTGACAACACCATGATCTTTTTTCTGCAATAAAAAATTTAACACGAATTAATTTATTGGCTATTATACTTGACAATATGCTATCTAGTGTTTAATCATTTAAGGCTGTGTAGGTCGCAAGCAAAGCAGTGGCTGAAGGGCACTTCGGTTGTGGTTGATGGATTGGTGAATGAATGATGTTAAGCCAATGCTGAAGAGCTTTAGACACGGAGAAAGATGATGAAGTTGCAGCCTCATATTTTCCCACATACTGGACACGCGCACACACACAGTCTCGCTGATACCTCAGCAGCCTGTCCTGTTTCATAAAGAGGATTACACATCAGGCACGAGGGGATTTCCTGGAATGGGACACTCACATCCTGTCTGCCGCCTTTCTGTCAATCATTCAGTCGTTGCTTTGGTAACGTTGTTATTGCCGGACATTGCTTCACTGCAGCAACCACCAACTTGATTCATCCCCCTCAAGGTTAAGCAGGGGACAGATGTTAGATTTGATATTCCAGGGTCCCTAAGGGTGGGGCATCTCTCTGTTTTTGTCATCCTGCTAGTGTAATGTGTTTCAGTATTCTTGGCATGATGTGTTACTAGCGTGATCCTAATGGAATTAATATAAATGACAGTGATCTCTCTCTCCTCCTTCCCCTGATGTAGTGATTAAACAGATATTGAAGGCTCGCGGGGGCCAAATCACTGTTGATGACAAAAAAAAAATATGAACCTGACAAAAATATTAACAGTTTTAACAGTTTTGCATGATAAAAACAGTGATGGTAAATGCTCTGGGTTCTGTTTCCCAAAAGCATTGTGAGCCTACGTAGATCGTACAGACTATTGGTTCCAATTGTTTCTACGATTAGTTTATGCTTACGATACTTTTGTGAAACGCAGCCCTGGATTGCTTTGCACTGGAGGAGCAATGTTCCAAACTCAACTTCAACAGTTCTCACAATCATTAAGATTCATTTGTTTACTCAACATATCCTCAAGCACTCGAGTCCCAGTTTTTTTTTTTTTCTCTCTCTGTGCTCTGAAACTGAAACCTTACTTAATGTCTGTTCTAAGTTGGATCTCTGCACTAGCTTTTTCCCTTCTAGCCAATTTTGTATCACAGTTTGGCTAATGTTGTTATTTCCTTTTGATTAATAGTTTTTGTTGTTTTATTCCTGACTTGCAAGTCACTTTGAAGAAAAGCGTCTGCTACATAAAATCAGAGTATTTAAAATGCAGGCCATTTTAGAGATGGGCTATTACTGTATTATTGGCACGTTGTGAATTTAATAAATGGCTTTAAAAACATTCAAATCTAAAGTAGGAACTCACGAAACTGTAACATACTTTATTGGTCATTTCATCACATATGCAGACTCTGAAGGTTTTAATTTGACTTGCATTGATTTGTTCAACAGACAATTTTATCCAAAGTGACTTGCTTTGAATACATCAATTCATGTATTATAGCATCATTTGCTAATGTTTAAGCTAAAAGAATGCATTAACATCCACATTACTGCATATCATCTCAACTTTTTAATTTGTTTGCTAATGCCTTTAATTTTTGGGAACAGTATTTGTTTCAGAACCTATCCAAACACCATCGAAACCTGTCTAGAGCCTGCTAGCAAACAGCAGCTGGGCTAAAAGTACAGGGCCTGTGACATTTTGAATGTATATTTCTCTGTTCAAAACGTGTTATCAGCTAAATATGGAAAATGGGGGAGTCGATGAAAGGCCAAAAAATAAAAGATGTCTCTATTTCAACAGCTATGTTTCCATCCAAAGTTGCAAATTTATCCTATGCGCAAAATTGGAATATCACATAAAACATTTGTGAATAAAGCATTATTTCCAAGCCATTTGTTAAAGAGAAAGAAATTGGCACAAAATATCTATACTAAAAATGGAAGTTGTTACAATCAGGGAAGCCACAGTGGCTCTTGTATCCTCCATCATATGACTTGTGTTTCAGAGCGCGCAGACGAAACTTAATAAACATCGCCATGTTACCTTGTCTTCGGATGCTGGTGTTTGTGAACTCAATCGTGTGAAATTAAATCAAATAATTCTGATGACAGACTTTGGTTCTGGCATTTCAGAATGACCAAACCAACATTTGAGAGGCTGTTTGACATTCACTTGTAAGTCACTTTGGATAAAAGCGTCTGCTAAATGATTAAATGTAATGTAAATGTTTGATGCGGTTGGTCCACTGGTTAGTCCAGTTATCCAATCACATCCACTGTTGAGGCAAAGTCAAAGTTTTGTTTTGCATCGAGGGATTTATTTGGTAAATGTGTTTCCATCGTAGTTTATCCACATGTCTTCCAATCAGATAAAACTATGCATTCGCCTCAATTGAGTGCATAAGTTCTTAAAGGGTTAGTTCACCCAAAAATTAAATTTCATTAAGTACTTTCCCGCATGTCTTTCCAAAGCCGCAAGACCTTCATTCTTCTGAACACAAATTAAGATATTTTTGATAAGACAAATTTGTTGGATAAAAGTCAAATTTCCGTCACACACATTTCTGTGACTATTTTACCAATGTCTTTTTCTGGACCTTGACTGATGGAAATTACGCTGCTTTCTATGGGGGATTAAAAAAAAAAACCTTTTGGATTTCATGAAAAATATCTTAATTTTCGTTCTTACGGGTTTGAAACGACATGAGGGTGAGTAATTAATGACAGAAATTTCATTTTTCGGTGAACTAACCCTCTAAGTCTTAACAGAAGCTATGCAACTGGCCTTCATATGATACACATGATCAGGGTTGGGGAGTAACGAAATACAAGTAACTTAGTTACATATTTAAGATACAAAATTTGAGTAACTGTATTTCATTACAGTTACATTTTAAATGGGTGGTAATCAGATTACAGTTACATCTGAAAAGTATTTTAGGTTACCAAAGGATTACTTTGAATTGTAATGTCATTTAAACAGCAATTGGTGATTCCCTGACTCTGACAGTCTGAAAAAGCGGAGTTAAGTTTCACCAACATTTTAATACTTTTAAGAGGGATCATAAAAATTGTTATTTTTATTTAGTACTGTCCTGAACAAGACAAAATGACTGAATTTATTAAAAAAAATTGCTCAACTGTCAGTTTAACTGTCCTGTCATGACCTGATGATCCACGACTGTTTTCATGTTTTGTGAGAGTCATTTTATAATTGTAAAAAAGGTCGCTGCAACTTTTTTCACAATTTGTTTTTTCCCCCTCACAATTGTTTGCTTTTCACAATTCTGACTTCTTTTTCTCAGAATTGCTAGATTTAAACTCACAATTGCAAGTTATAAAGTCAGAATTGTGAGATATAAACTCGCAATACTTACTTTTCTTTCTTGCAATTGTGAATTTAGTATGTGAGTTTATATCTCATAATTCAGATTTTTCTCAGTATTGTGAGTTTATATCTTATAATTCTGATTTCTCAACATTGCGAGTTTATATCTCATAATTCTGACTTATAACTCACAATTGCAACTATATATCACACAATTCTGAGGGAAAAAGTCAGAATTGTGAGATAAAAACTTGCAACGACCTTTTTTGTGTTTGTTTCACACTTATTAGTATTCCAAAGTATTCTAAAGTATTTAGATTAAGTTATTAAACTTGAGTAATGTAACGAAATACGTTACAAATTACTTTTTAAAGCATGTATTTTGTAATCTGTAGTGAAATACATTTTAAAAGTAACCTACCCAGCCCTGCACATGATATATATTATGTACCCAAAAAGCACTTTTGAATATAGCAATTACGCACTGAACGTTCTGATCACACCGGTGTCATTGTACGCATCCAGTGGTTAAAAATTTGTCCAATTTTGGGGGTGGAGTGGGAACTGAGAATTGAAACTGAGGGGGCACAAATCAGATCTGAGGGGGCAATATGGCCCCTGGCCTGCACAAACAACAAGACAGCTCCCTGTATGATTGGGCTTGTATTGCAGATAAGTATTTTAAAAACATCACAAAAAAATTTTGCATTTGAAAGATATGAAACTTGTAAAACTGCCACTCAGCCTGCAGGCTGATCATTGCAATCAATAGTACCAGCCATGATAATTAATCTGCACAATAACTGTGAATAAACGGACAACTGATAAACAGCATGTTGACCAGTTCACAATAGGCCTGAGGTCGATCAGGTATATGAGGTTAATGAACAACCAAACGGTGCTTATCACTACTAGGATATATCTAATGAATATAACTTCATGTCCGTTTCAACCACCGTTTTTGCACTGAGTCAACCAACACTGGCTGAGGTCTCTAACAATCTGAGATTGAATGGGAAAATGCTGCTCTGTGGTTTACCAGCTAATGCAGCATGAAGCTCTTATTTGTAAACACAGCAAGTGTATTTGATGCCTGTAGGGAGCTAGTGTGGTTTGTATTAACGTAAACGTATTGATTGTAACATTATCACATTTAGTCCATTAGCCACTGCTGGCGCGGCTGAACTTGCTGGGTCTCACAGGGCATTAACCAGTGTGCATGAGTGTTCGAAAAGATTGGACTATTGAGGTAAAGTCATCAGCCCATGAGCATTTTTATATAGTATGCACACACTCACAGGGCTGTAGCTAATGAGGTGAATGGTGGGAATATTTCTGTAGAGGCCCACAACAATTCCAGTAGGATTAATGTAGGATCCAGTACAACTAACTGAAAATATTTTGTCAAAAAAAAAAAAAAAAAAGTCTGATCCTTTGTTCCTGTGCGCATTCTGAAACTGAACAGACAAGAGTTTTCATGCAGAGACCAAGTCATGTTGACAGGAAAGAAATGAAAATCTGCTCACCTTACAAGAAATGAAAGGAAGGAGGAGGCCAGAAACCGTCTAAGGGTTTATCAAACAAGTCATTTTTAATAGTAACAGACAAGTTATGTTGCCACACAGGTCTGGTCAAATATGGCTGGGTTTACCACTCTGCTAAATGCTTGTTTCTCATGTATTCATCCAGAAAATTTGAAAAAAGGCTTGCATTGGTAAAACAACAATAAGGTTCCATTTATTTACGCATTGGGTATCATTAAATAACAATGAACAATACTATTACAGCATTTATTAATTTAGGTTAATTCATTTCTATATTCATTCATAAGTTGTATAAATTAACATGAATTTATTATGAACAATCCAGATCTCACATGCTTCCACATTAGCAATTTTTCATTAAAGGTGCAGTAAGCAATTTCTGAGAAATGCTGTAGAAAGTGGATCAGACCAAGCACAACACACTTGTAGCCAATCAGCAGTAGGGGGCGTCATGACAGGGAAGGCTGAGAGACACTACAGATGAGAAAAGGTCAGAAGAATATTATTGGAAAAAGAGGGTTATGGGGGGGGGGGTGTTTGAGATCATTTCAAATATCAAGTCTCTTACTGCACCTTTAAGTATCGTTCAGTAATTAAAACTTCAACTTAACACCAATAGAGACAGGATGAGACCGCTATCTCGCGACCAGTTTGTACATATTTTACAAGGTGGCTAATTCGTACGAATTTGTACAACCTTACTCCTACGAATTAATACGATTTGGCTAAACTCTGGTGACGGGTAGGTTTAGGGGTGGGGTTAGCAGTAGGTCATTTGTGCGAATTCATATGAATTGGCCACCTCGTAAAATACGAATAGCCGTGAGATCGGGTTGGATGAGACCGTATTCTCTGAAATGTCTGTCACAATATTCACTGAAGTTTCTCAGAACTTAATAAAAACAAAAAGTGTGAATGTGTGTGTGTTTATGGTGGGGGGAATAGTATTCCCTTGTCTTTAGACAGCATAAGGCAAATGGTGTGTGCGTGCGGTGCGTGAGTATTCTCTACGGTACGTCTGCTGTGACTCAGGCGACGAGAGCAACAGAAGGTAGAGGCTGAAGCTTCATGTCTCAGCACCCTCTTCTCTGCAGGATAATGAAGTTTTAAACTCACACTCAAGCAAGCAGGAACTAATGAGCAGTACAGAGACACAGCACTCCTCAGCCCCAAACTTTATATTCTGTCCAAATCTCACCTTAACATCTGTAAATAAATGAGTACCATAATTTGTATTATGTTGAAAAAAAATCACTATTTTCATCACATTACATACATTTTATTCTTTTTTTAAAATTTTCTACACAACACACTGGGTCCAGTTGACCAATCAGAGCAAACTGGAGGGGAGGGGCTTAACAGAGCATTACCGAAAGACTGGAAAGAGAGGTGCTGCAACAATGTCAAATATGTTGGAAGAAAAAAAGAAAAAAACATTTTTTGAACACATAATCATGAAAACCTCTTCTAGTAGAGCCCAAAAACAAAAATCTTTAAACAGGGTAAATTTACTAATTTATATATCCACTCCTCCAATAAATTATGGCCCACTATGAACATATATCTAAATTTTGAATGATCCATTTGCAGTGAATATTACATGATATTGCCACCACACCACTTCACTGTCAGTCTAATGCCAACCCTGCGTAACATAAGCAAAAATGACTGAGTGCACGTTTAATTATTATATGGATAGCCTGAATAAATGAAGCACTATGAAATGACAAAGCTATATTAATGGTGACTATAATGGAAAATGCTGGAGGACATGCTGGAGAGATGCATCAGTCAGTGCTGGCAAGATACAGATAAGACAAGGTATTAGTTTATCCAGCTACTGACTAAATGAACTTAGTAACTACAGATGGGCTGACAGTGATAATGATCGAAATGGCCAGGCAGTAGAAAAACAGAGGAAATGTAATTCAAATAAGTCTTTTGTCCCCTAGGAAAACAATGAGAAGAGATGAGACTGCCAAAAGCAAGCAATCACAAAGAGAGAGAGAGAGAGAGAGAGAGAGAGAGAGAGAGAGAGAGAGAGAGAGAGAGAGAGAGTGTGTAACCTACAGCAGCACATCCCAGGACAGGGAAAGATGGGGCAACATCCCGATCAATAAACTTTAATTGCATTCAGTGGAAGAAATGATCCACGTCACTATGCTCATCACTAATGCCTTCCATCCTTTTTCTTATCTTATCTCCATCACATGACCTCTGACCACCAATCAGGGCCCACAGCTGCTGGGTAAACGTAACAGGATTATACAAGATAGGCAAGTGGTTGTCAAATTGTAAACACGCACACATATAGAAGAGGTTCTGTTCCATAACCGAGTGAGCTACTTCAATGCCGTCATATGCATTTTATAAATGAGTGAACACTCAACAACCACTCCATGTAAACAAATATAGTGCTCTTCGCACACAGTGTACTCTTATAAGTATACATTTGGGGGTAAAGTGTAATTTAAAAAAATATATATTTTAAATATCAACATGCTGTATCCTAATTGAATAAATTATAAGAGTAAGTATATTTATAATAATTATAGGTTACTCTTTATTTTGATGGTCCACTTTAGACATTCTAACTATCTAGTAAAGTCGAGTAACTCTCATTAGAATATTTATAGACTATAGACTGTTGGGTTAGACTAGCAGAGCATTTGTGATCCTGGAGCCCAAAATGCATGAATTGAACAGGTATATTTGTAGCAATAGCTAACAATACATTGTATGGGTCAAAATTATCGATTTTTTCTTTTATGCTAAAAATCATTAGGATATTAAGTAGAGATCATGTTCCATTTCCTACCATAGATCAAATTTAATCAACTTTAAAGGCGATTTTCTCAATATTTTAATTTATTTGCACCCTCAGATTCCAGATTATCAAATAGTTCGCCAAATATCGTCTTATCCTAACAAGCCATGCATCGATGAAAAGCTTATTTGTTCAGCTTTCAGATGATCTATAAATCTCAAATTCAGAAAAAATTTACATTTAGCAGACTCTTTTATCCAAAGCAACTTACAAGGGGAGCAATTAGGGGTTAGGTGCCTTGCTCAAGGGCACCTCAGTCATGGTATCGAAGGTGGAGAGAGTGCTGTTCACTCACAATCCCCACTTTAAATTCCTGCCGGCGTGGGAATCAAACCAGCAACCTTTCTGTTGGGGTACCATCAAAATAAAATGTTAGCATATATTAAGCTGACAGATACTCTAAAGACTGCTAGTTGACATAGTCGCAAAGTTAGTTATAGTAAGTATAATGTCTAAAGTGGCACTATGTACTCAATCATGTAGTGTATAAACTTTGTAAAGTTTTAATGTCATTCAACATCAAAGTCTGATCAGAGCCCCTCCCCCTCATCTACAGTTGTGTTCAAAATTATTCAACCCCCCAATGCTGTAAATGGTTTTAGAGAATTTAGAGTACATTTGTAATTGAATTCAGAATGAAATCCTACAAGGACTTCTTAAAGAAGCATATGCAACTAAAATGACATCAATTGGTTTTGTAATACAGTAGTAAATGTTTCTTTTGTGAATTCTTCATTGACACAATTATTCAACCCCTTAAAGACTACCACTCTGAAGAACAGAGGTCCATTGAAGTGTTTTCAATCAGGTATTGAAAGCACCTGTGGATGTCAGGGAGCAGCAATAAAGCCTAATAAGCACCAATTAGGCAGCTTTAAAATGACTGTGATACTCAGCTCCTTCTAGACATTTACTGGTGTGGTTACAAACATGGTGAAGTCAAGAGAATGGTCCAGGAAGACAAGAGAAGAGGTGATTACTCTTCACAGGAAGGGCAATGGCTATAAGAAGATTGCAAAGATGTTAAACATACCAAGAGACACCATAGGAAGCATCATTCGCAAATTCAAGGCAAAGGGCACTGTTGAAACGCTACCTGGTCGTGGCAGAAAGAAGATGCTGACTTCGACTGCTGTGCGCTACCTGAAGCGTAGAGTGGAGAAAAGTCCCCGTGTGACTGCTGAGGAACTGAGAAAAGATTTGTCAGATGTAGGTACTGAAGTTTCTGCTCAGACAATACGGCGCACCCTGCGTAATGAAGGCCTCCATGCCAGAACTCCCAGGCGCACCCCCTTGCTGTCTCCAAAGACTAAGAAGAGTCGACTGCAGTATGCCAAAAGTCATGTGGACAAACCACAGAAGTTTTGGGATAGTGTTCTGTGGACTGATGAAACAAAATTAGAACTGTTTGGGCCCATGGATCAACGCTATGTTTGGAGGAGGAAGAACAAGGCCTATGAAGAAAAGAACACCTTGCCTACTGTGAAGCATGGCGGGGGGTCAATCATGCTTTGGGGCTGTTTTGCTTCTGCAGGTACTGGGAAGCTTCAGCGTGTGCAAGGTACCATGAATTCTCTTCAGTACCAGGTGATATTGGAGGACAATGTGATGCAGTCCGTCACAAACCTGAGGCTTGGGAGACGTTGGACCTTTCAACAGGACAATGATCCCAAGCATACCTCCAAGTCCACTAGAGCATGGTTGCAGATTAAAGGCTGGAACATTTTGAAATGGCCATCGCAGTCACCAGACTTAAATCCGATTGAGAACCTCTGGTGGGACTTAAAGAAAGCAGTTGCAGTGCGCAAGCCTAAGAATGTGACTGAACTGGAGGCTTTTGCCCATGATGAATGGGCGAAGATACCCATAGCTCGCTGCAAGACACTTGTGTCAAGCTATGCTTCACGTTTAAAAGCTGTTATAACTGTAAAAGGATGTTGTACTAAGTATTAAGATTGAATGTCACTTGGGGGTTGAATAAAACTGATAATGATGTGAGCAGAGAAAAGACATTTGTGGTTATTTCATTATAAATGTTATGTTATATTTGTCTGACCTACACGTGCCTCTTTGATTTAATTGTAAGCAGGATGACTGAATGATCAAAATCAATGTCAAACCGGCCAAAACAATCAATTTCAGTGGGGGTTGAATAATTTTGAACACAAATGTACATAATTACAGCTGCAACAGTGGCATGAAGTTTCAACATTCCACACTTTTTTTTTTTTTTGGTTAATTAAGTGAATTATCTGGGAATTTAAAGTGTACTTTTTTATTTGGAATTTTTAGTGTGAACACACTACTCACACTATTTATACCACCTTAGATTTTTCTTAGTTTTAGAAGACAGCATAATTAAGATGGCTTCCTTCGGGAGCAGTGCCTATGATAGCTTTAATGTTCACTATGGTTTTGGAACAGAGCAAAAATATGACTGTAAAAATGTAAAGATCTAAGATACACATGTATAAAAATAAAACCAGCATAATTTTCCTCAGGGGAGGCAGAAAGACAGTGATTAAAATCACCTAACAACCTTCCTTAAAAGGAAAAAAAAAAACTCCTGTCCCACAAAATCTAATGACAACTGTGAAATAATGATAAACTCAAGCACAGAACCACTGATATCTCTGAGAGAGGGTTAGAGAGGTGAGGCAAAGCTAGGTTACCATGGGAAAATAAGACATGATTATAGTAGTCACAGCCTGACTATGTCTTTCCACTTGATAGTAAACACACAGAGAGAGAGAGCGATGAGCGATCTCTCTCTCCCTCAGATCCTCACTATTAATACATGTGCATCTCTAATGGAGATAGATGCAGACCAGTAAAAGAGCAGGGGAGAGACAGTGGGAAAAAGAGACAGAAGAGGGGGAAGGGGGCATAGAGAAGGATGAAAGATGGATGGAAGAAATTAGTTGTTGAGGGAGTGAAAGAGAGGAACATTGCCGTGGAGGTGGAAAAACACAAGTAAGTATCTCCATCTAACATGATGACAGAAACAGCATGTGAAATAGATGTTTGACCTGGGCTAAAGTGGCACATGTACAATATTATATAATTACATTTACCTGTATCACTTTAAGTAATCATTTGTTTCATTATTTTTCTAGCAAACACTGATGGAAGTATTAATAGCCTAATTAAAAGTCCTTAAACTTGAATTCTGCTTTGAATTGTTTGTATGTACTTTGCACTATGATACAGCACTAGGATTAAGCCCCTATTCATCTCATCGTATTAAAAATACATACACATACAGGCAGTACACGTAACTAAATAATTCATATACAGGAACCAAATCATTCGTAATCTTAGAATAGTACTAATAGTATTACAGTTGATGGAAACTATTCAAACACACAGGAAAATGAACTAGACTAATACTGGCCTTGTAGTTTGATCTCTGTGAGCTGAGGTAAGGTTACACGGTGGCCTAATTACTCAGAATGCCCAGGGCTAAGTTCTGGCCCAGTCCCCTTTACCTGTAACAGGTAACAAATCTGGCAGTCTGCGGCTAGACGTAGAAACACAACGGTTTGTTTTGCCATCTTAGTGAGGACATTCAATAGGCATTCAATATTTTTTTTTATACTGTACAAACTATATTCTATCCCCCTACACTACCCCTATCCCTAAACCAACCCATCACAACTCATTCTGCATTTTTACATTTTTAAATACATTTTGTTTAGTATGTTTTTAAAGCTATTTCAAATATGAGGACTGTCCTCATAAAACATGTTTCTGTCGTAATACCAGTGTAATACCCATGTCATTGTACAAATGTGTCCTCTTAAATCATGAAAACAAGCACACACACACACACACACACACACACACACACAGAAATGGCCAAAGCTAAGGCAGGCCAGGACAATGTACCTGAATAACAGGAAAAGATTTTAAGGAAAATCGCTACAGAGTCATAAGGTATGTCGTCCAAGAAAGCTGCTCAGGATGAGTAATTTTGAGTTTAAGCAATTTTTTACATTATTATGTGAGTGAAACAAACTCATTTAATTTAATTAATTTCACAGTTCGGTTTATGTTTCTGACTTTGGTCCTCTGTTTTTATTTAATAAACTATGTTTTGGTTGAAATTTCGATCCAGTTCCTTGTCTGTCCAGCGCATAACGCTGTGTAAGATTTATGGTGATAAATTCAGATTTATTCTGGATGTAAATTAATCAAAAAGGTTCTTTTAAATACTGGCCAGCACTTTCGAACCACATTTGATAATAAAAGTGATTAAAAAAATGGTTTAAGAAAAGCACTAAAATCAAGTATTAAATCTAGTATCACATTAAAACCAGATCTCAGACTTTGAAATTTGAGTGTTCCTTTTTCATTATAAGCAGATGATGATTTCCATAATTCTTGAAATAGAAGTCAAGTTCAAATATTGTTGGATTAGCTTGTGTCTGGTTCCTTTGAAATCTCATGCTTTTATTTATGTAACATGCTGTTTTTATTTTTGGACTGGTACCATGGCATTGTTTGTGCTTTCACTCTTCTTTTTTTATTCTGTCCTTCATCATTTTTCTGCACTCTCTTTGTTCCATCTCTTTGTGGTTAGAGAGGAACATGACTAATTCTGGATCATTGCTGTATTTATTATTGCACTTAGGATAATAGGTCTGCGTTTCAAAAGAGGGAGAGAGATGATGGGATATTACTTATTTTTGTCCAACCCTCCTTCCTATTTTCAATCCCTCTTGTCTAAATGAGAAAGCATGCTCCACCCTCCAATCACACTCCTTTCCCTGCCACCTCACTCCCATTGGAAGAATTGATTCTGCGCAGGGAAAGTCATTGAGAAGAAATGAAATAGCACTAAATTTATGTGCATATGCACATACACACAAATGTGGATACAGTCTTTTGTGTACGCACACTCATACACAAAAACACATGGTTCATTAGGGCGAACAAAACCACAATACACACTCGCACACACACAAAATCAAACGTGCGCATGGAAATTGAAATGAGATTCTTGTCTGTGGAAAATGGATTCTGTAATGGGGCGGCCAAACCCTGAGCCATGTTACGGAAGACAGAGCCATCAACGGTGGCCCTGCCGTCACTGACATTGAGCAGGGGAGAGAGGACAAGGAGAGTGGGATAGAAAGAAGGAAGGAAGGAAAGAAGAATGGCCAGAGAGATTGGCTGGAGCAGTGACGTTTATAGAGCAGCATCTATGGGAATTTAAGGCCACTCTGGAAAATGAATGAATGAATCTATCCATCCTTCCTTCCTTCCTTCCTTCTTTTCTTCCTTCCTTCACTCCTTCAATCCTTCCTTTACTCCTTCCTTCCTTCCTTCACTCCTTCAATCCTTCCTTCCTTCCTTCTTTCACTCCTTCCATCTATCGTTCTTTCGATCACTTGTTCGATCTATTGTTAGTTCGATTGATCATTCAATCTATATTTTGTTTGGTCTATCTTTCGTTCATTCGAATTTGTACGATCCATCGTCCATTTGATGTATTATTCAATCGTTCGATTGTTTTTTTTGATCAATCATTTGTTCTATTGTTCTGTCATTGATTCTGTCATTTGTTCTGTCATTTTATAATTCATTCTATCCATCCATTGTTTTTTTCTACCATTGTATTGCTCTGTTGATGGTACTTCTACAGTGGTTTATTACTGGTTTATTACTGGTTTATTCGTGTGGGATATGCAAAAGAAGAATCTGATTGTAGAGAGAGAGAGAGAGAGAGAGAGAAAGAGAAAGAAAGGACACCGATTATGCTTCTCTGTGTATAGTCATGTAATTACAGCAGAGAGACAGACATTGGTTTTGTCTTTGTACAGAATATGGATTTCTGTTGGTTGATGCATATACTTTAGTAAATATTTGTGAACAATCTATTGACACACATGAGTGTGCTAACATTTTAAGGTGTCAACATGTCTGGGAAATAATAGAAAACACCCATGACTGACAGGGACAAATCACAGTCAAAAATCATAATTCATTCAACATAATTCCAGAGCAGATTTTGCTGGCTGCATTCTGGCTTGAAAGAGCGAGAAAGAGAGGGAGGAGGGGGATGTAAAAGCTTTGTTGTATTTCTCGTATTTTGCTTGGTACAATGACTCATCTTCCTCATTACTACAAAGAGAGAGGTTGGTGGGGGAGCTCAGGGACAGGTCTGTGAAATCAGGGAGCTTTAGTTGCTTGAAACAGTAGTTAAAGTTATAGAGCGTGTGTGTGGGCACCAGCAGGAGAGAGAGAGCACACCAGTTCTGCCTGTCATCCCCCATTCTGATATACATACATCTTGCACTGTATTCAAGGCCGGAGCAGGCATTTCAAACACACACACAGACTCTACAGAGAGTAGTCGCACCTCAGATGCCACATCTGAAGCAACACCCAAGAAACAGCACCCAAACCTGGCCTTTCCCAGACATGCCATGCTAACATAATGAAGTGGACACACACACACACACACACACACACGCTCTGTAGATCAAGCGATCAATCAATAAGTCCTTCAAACAGAAGTGTCCATAAACGCCTCTGTAAAACTGTTTAAGGACACAACAAAAATGCAAGTGTAATTAGATCTATCTATCTATCTATCTATCTATCTATCTATCTATCTATCTATCTATCTATCTATCTATCTATCTATCTATCTATCTATCTACTTGTCATTCTGTCTATCATTCTATCATTATATAATTTGTTTGTTCTATCATCCATTTGTTCTATTGTTGTCTATTGTCCTGTCGTTTTGTTTGTATCTTTCTATCTATCTACAGTTTTTTTTCTACAGTCTGTTTGTCTATCCGTAGTTCTATTGATCATTCTGTCTGTCTGTTTATTTATCATTTGTTTGTTCGTTTGATCTCTCTAGTTCTGCCTGTCAAATCTATCTCTCACTCGTTCATATATTGTTTGTTCTGTCATTCTATCTATTAGGGGTGTAACGGTTGTTGATAAAAAAAAAAAAAACAGTACAGTTTGCAACACGTGTGTTATGTCATGTGTAGCCAGGGAAGCACAAAGACGATGGTTGAAGGAAAACAAAGTCTTTTAATGGAGATCCGGGAATGTGGCACGGAAAAGATGCATAGATACAAACGAGAATGGACCAGGAATGAGGGAAACACAGGATATACATGAACTGATGAGGAGTGATGAATGGGGCACAGGTGAAGGAAATGACTAATAATGACAAACAGCTGACAGGAATGAACTAATGATGAAGGGGAAAAACAGAATCATGAGACTAAAGACAGGAATGGCCAGTTGAAAAACAAACAGAACCCTGACAACGTGGTGTGGTACGCATTTGTACAACAATTAATATAAATTCTAACGACCCATTTGGAGCATCTGTTTTGGAAATTAAATTAAAATAAAGCCTCAAATAGATAGGCAGAGGTAAAACTTAAAGCACAGGTTTATCCGCCTGTTTTTCTGTCTGTTTTATTCTATCTGTCATTCTGGCTAATAAAGTAAACAATGTTTTTATTTTACTAAATGCAAAATATTTTCTTGTAGGGGTAATAGTAGGGCTCGATTTAGTTAATTATAATCTTAGCATTACAATTTATTGTTATATATAAATCTTTATATACAACAAAAGACATACTCTGTATTTATTCTGCCATGTATCTGCTACTTTTGTCCAGGTAGTTTGAGCTCATGACGAAGTTGAACTGATGAAGATTTAACAGCTATACGACAGTGTGTATGTGTGTGTGTGTGTGTGTGTTGTTTTCATGACATGAACATGTTTCATGAGTCCTCATATTTAAAATAGCTTTAAAACCATACTAAACATACTGTTTTATTAAAATGTTTTCTGTGACGGGTTGGTTTAGGAGTTGGGGTAGTGTAGGGATAGAATATACAGTTTGTACAGTATAAAAACCATTACGCCTATGGAATGTCCTAGATAGCAACCAAACCTGTGTGTGTGCGTGTGTGCGCGTTTTTGTGACATATCAGGACACAAATGTGTATAATGGCATGGGTATGACACTGGTATTACAACTTCAACGTGAAATATGAGGACATTTCATATGTCCCCACTTTTCAAACAGCTTTAAAAACATACTAAACAAGGTTTTATTAAAAATGTAAAAATGCAGAATGTTTTCAGTGAAGGTTAAGTTTAGGGGTGGGGGGGGGGGGCAGAATGTACAGTTTGTACAGTAAAAAAACCATTACGCCTATGGAATGTCCTCACTTTGATAGCAAAACGAACGTTTGTGTGCGTGTGTGTGTGAATGGGGTGTGGGGGTGGCAGATGTCAGAATCACAACTTATGTACTTAAGTTATCTGCTGCTGTAATGCCAGTAGGGTGACCTTGAGAAGTGGCTTTGGCATTGTGAGGACAAAATATCCCAAGGTAAAACCTGTAGTCACCTACATTGTGGGAACCAGGGTTAGTTTTAAAGGCAGGTGGTAGAAAATGTCATTAGCTAGATGACTCAATGTAAATCCTGACCATGATAGATAAAAACGGGTGGAGGCAGGGAAGTAGATTGGATCGAGACTATTGAATATTTCAGAGAATCTTGTGATATTGATTAATCTGAAAAGAAAATGCCTTGTAAGATTTTGTCATCTGTCTTTTTTGTAGGTGTGCAAAAAAAACTGAGTGTGATACACATACATGAATCACCTCAGTAGAAACCGAGACAGAGAGAAGGGGAGACTCTGTAAAGGTCAGTTGAACACTATCCTCTACTAAGGCAACATAAATCACTGCAGAACAAACACTTACACTCAAACAAATCAAACAAGATATATCACTTGAAACCTGCACAGAATTGCCACTGTTTTTTGTGTAGCCACAGAAATCAGCAAAACAAATCATATTACCTTGCATGCATCACAGTACACATACATGTTTGATCCTTTTTATTAGTTCTAACCTCAGAGAAGGGGGGGTTGTCGTTAGTGGAAAATAATGAGAATCATTTTTCACTATCAAGACTTCCCTTTCTCCTCTACACAACACACACACATGCACACATGCTCCCCAGTGGCCAGATGCTTGCAATTTCAAGTCTGTCGACTTATTTACATCTCTGGAATCACAGAGATATATGAATATTCATAAAATGAAATCTGCACATAAAGGCACATCCATTAGCTGACACGTGTGTGTTTGTGTGTGTGTGTGTTTTAATCTACACAATTATGCAATATCAAAAGCAAAAGCTATGTGAGCACTTTTCTAAGAAGCAACGTATATAGAGGGCATTTGCAGGGAAGTGTGTGTGTGTGTGTGTGTGTGTGTGTGTGTGTGTATATGCCTTGAGCAGCTCTGAAGCATGTCCTGGTACATGTTCTGTAGTCTCAGCTCTAAATAGTATGCCCATGGACAATTCACTAATGGTCTGATGCATATATTCCACTTTCCCAAAAGGAATGTTCCATTCTTATTGGCTGTCATTATGCAATTTCCGTGAGTCGGGGTGCTCAAGTTTTGATCGATCTGCCATGATACAGTGTTTCCCATTCAGAGTTCCTTAGCTGCTTCAATCAGTGCTTCCAATCCAAGGTAAAATTAATCACTTCGTCCAATTTTTAGTATGCTGCTATGCAGTTGCAAGGGTGTTTTAGATAGCTGATGCAAAAGTGTTTTTTCCATTCTTCTGTGCTGCTTTTCCATTGATTTTCAATGTAAATGTGCAAGACAAACGTCTTTAAGGTTGTACTCACGTCTTTTGCAGCATCTTGCACATTTTAAATGTGCAGTGCTCAAGTTAAAAGTTCCACAAAGTTAAATGCACTTTGTTTTTTTTCATTGCATGTCTCACATTTTTAATGTGATTCATTCTATGTGAAGTGTGCACAACCGTTGTCCCTGAATTGAAAATCTCATTCATTTTCTCTATAGAAATAGTATGTTTCTGTTGCTAAATTTAGAATACACTATTACTTTTTGTGTATTACAATGAAGCTGCTTTAAAACCATCTGAGTTGTATAAAGTCGCTAATGTGCCTTAACATACCGTCAGGGAATCTGAGTCGCAGAAACAAATATTAAATTCTTACGAACAAATTAATTCCATAACTATGTCAAAAGATCCCATCCTCAAGTCTAAGTTTTTGTTTTTTCCCCCTCATTGTATTGTTATGCTTACCCTAAGTATGAACTTTAACATTGCTTTTGCATTTACAAACTCTTAGTGTCTCCGTATCGGTGACATTTGCGTGCAAGTGAATTAGGCTCCTGGTGTCATGTTGTATTATTCAAAACAAGATGGATAACTACACAAACCCATCAGCAGTGACACTGATGACAGAAGCAGTCGAGAGGGACCCTGAGCGCTCTCATACATGTTTATGCAAATCATACCCGCCCACACTCAAACACACTTCTCCAGAGATGACAACAGGGATTGGATGATTGAAGATAAAAGTCTGACCTCTCTGATCGGCCTAAGATGTCAGTCTAAGAAAAAAAGTCTTTTTTTTACATGAAAGCCACGTGTTATGATTCAGCGACAGTTAAATCAAGTGCAAAGCCTTGTCAATATTACAAGTGACACCACAAATTCTGTGACCTTCTCAAAAATCAAATCCAATTAATTCCTCTCACATCATCGACCCATGTCATGATTATTTTAATCACATATTCTGTGACTCAGCATGCATGAGAAAGGCTATTGCAAACACAATACAGTTAAACTTTTAATGACTCAGACTTGTACACAATAAAGAAAGACAGTGTCCTGCACTGCTTATTAGAGAGTGTTTTTCAGTTGGTGGGTCGGAGCTCAGTAATGATAGGGTCGTGAACTGAAGAGGAAATCATGTATATGTATTATTATTATTAGTAGTAGTAGTATTATTAAGGGTCTAGCCCCTATTCGAATTGGAATTATTATTATTGTTGTTATTATTTTCATATATTATTATTCATTTTATTGTTTGAAGTTACTGTTTTACTGAAATCATTGTTTCTGTCTAAGTGAATAAATATGTTGTTCTTGCAATACGATTAGTTGCATTTTACTGGAAGAACATAGAAGGCCTATCCATCGATCATTGGTTAAAGGAACTGGCACATTCTGTTGCAATGGAAAGAAAAACCTACAGTATAAAGGGCAACCTAAAAGACTACCATAAAATTTGGGATCTTTTCATAAAATTCCTGGAAAATAACCAAATATTGATACAGGTAATGTTAGATACCTCTCACTGTACTGATTGATATGTGTATGTATGTTGTGTTTTTGTATTTGAGAATATGTGGATATGTCTGTCTTAGCCTTTGTATAATATCTTGTTTACTCATGTAATTGAACTTTGGATGCTTTTTTTTTTTTGCTTTTTTATTTCCTTGAGATGTTTCCTTGTCATTTTACGTTTAATGTTCAATAGTAGATTAATAAATTAATGTGGTTAGCTAACTACATTATTGGTATTATCTTCTGTCATCAACTGTACGTCTCTTACATAAGGACATTACTTTGACAGTCATCTCTGATATCAAATTACTCTAAATTGTATTGTAGAAACATGCATTTTCTGTGAAGCTGCGTTGAAATGTGAAAAGCACTATACAAATAAATTTGAATTAAATTGAATTAAATTAAAGGATCACATGGTGTAAATTTAAAAAAAAGTCTAATTTAAAAAAATATATTAAAAATTATTTAAATGTACACAATGGAATAACAATTTGAATTTAAATAATGAGTAAATACATCATAAACATGTTTTGGAAGAAGGATTTTTGTCTTACCCTAATTCACTATATGGTAAATTTGAATACGTTAGACCTGACTGTATGGTTTTCGCAGGAAGTTGTGTACACACATCACTCGCCCGTGAGCGTCTCCTCATATCGAAATTGGAAAAAGTTGCTCCGACTCCTTTGACGCTTGTATGATGTGAGAGTGGCAGGGTAGTTGTCACAGTGAGCAAGTAAGGTTGAGACGGAGCAGCTAAATCTCCAATCTCCAGGGAATCAGCTGTTTTAAACACACGCCGAACAGAGGAGAGTCTGCTAGCAAAAAGACAACGTGACAGAGCTCGTAATAAAACCAGAATCAACGTTAGTTTGGCTTTTCGGATGATCGGATGTCGTAAAAGCTACACAGAGATGGTGTTTTTATTACTCAACAGGTGAGTAAGTTAAGACACTGACAATGAATGAAACAGATTCATATTTAATATATCTTTTTTTTTTTTTTAAAGAAGTTTAAACAATAAATACCGTATTGACGGTCAGGGACTTTTTTTTTTTTTTTTTTTGCTGTTGACGGTCAGGGAAGGTATTTACTGATTTTACTTCATGAAAGTAGCATTGATACATATTTTTGGCTTTAATATTTATATTATGTGGTAACCATTTTATAAAAGCAAAATACTCCGATTCGCTCCGTGTCTAACAATGCCCTTCAGCCTAATTGTTTCCGAAAGTACCGTGTCTGTTAATGGGTAAAGTTGCAGTAACGTGTTCAGTAAGTCAGATTGAGATCCTTTCCATCTAAACTGGTTATAGTAGTGATAAGCCTAGTAGTGAATGATTTATAAGCAGTAAGGAAAACCATATTCATCCGCACAGTCACGGATGATTACACACAAGTGGACTTGTTTCAGTCTGTTTACTTAAAGAATTGTTGATTCCATTGTAACAGAACCGTCAACACACATCTGTCTCAATTCTGTCATCTGCAACTGTGTCTGATGTTTATTCACTCTGCATGCATTGTTGTCTGTTGGTTTGATGTTCTTGTCTTTAATATTTTTTTCTAAGCTAATTTTGTTGGCCTTGCCTTATGAGAGGGTTTTAGCCTTTGTTGAGACTTTGCACCAGTTGGTCATTAAACCAATTCTGATGTCTGATGAAGTGGTCATTGACAGCGAACATGAGTGTGCATAATAAGCATGTTGGCTAGCTCTGTCAAAACTTGTCAAGTCACACCATCTGTTATGATATAGTCTTGTCTCAGCCATGAGTTTACTAGCTTGCATAACATACAGCTGCTAATTATATGTGAGTGTATTGTAAATACTTTCATATAATACATTTGTATCATGCACTGTATTGTAATTGTAAGTTCAGTAAGATTCTCAAGGCTGATTGAAACCCATAACTCTATGAGCTCATGAGTCTATTTGAACAATTCATAAACTTTACTTTAGAACTTTTCTATATATATATATATATATTTTTTTTTTTCAATATGGAATGTTTATTGATCCATAATTCACTTCAAAAAGCAACAAACTTCCGTATTCTTACATAACTTCCGGTTCAGGTCTTTTGTGATTAGTTAAATATCTAAAGCTGTTTTACTTTTAAGATGCCTTCAAAGGAACGAGCAAAGATGAGCATAACTATGTACTTTGCATATGCAGATTAATATCTAAAAGGCTATATTATAATATATTATAATTAAAAGTATGATATGGCAGCAATAAAAATAACTATCTAGGTTAGCTGATTACCATAAAGATCTATGGATAATGGCGTCAGTTCCTTTCATATTTTTTTCTCCACTGCTAAATTGGACTGCAAAATGCGGGTAGTTAATTTTAGTAATTTTTAAAAAATAAAATTTTCTTTTCTTTCATTCTTTTATATGATATTGTATCTTCTTGTAGTTGTACACTAAATTTTGGATGGAATAAAACGGAATTTTGAATCAAAATTCACCTCAAACTGGAAGAATATTGTATCACTTCTGTGACTGACAGAAAAAGAAGCTTTGCTAGACGGTTTTTGGTGCTACAGGATGCTGAAAAAGGATATTAGAGAGAGAAAGACTCGGATGAGGTCTGGGAAAGAGTCGATGGCACCGTATCTGTGAACTGCTCTCAGTGGGACCAGGCTCTCCATCTTCATTGAAGTCTGTACCAAGTCTAAATCCCTCTTTAAAAAAAAAAAAAAACACCCTGGCAAGATGCCTCTCTTTCTCCCCGTCACTCTGCTTTTGCCTCATTTTCTGGAGCATAAGCAACTAATCTCTATCTGTTTTGCTCTGATATGACAACCGAGCTATTGTCATTGTAAAGCCATCTGATTGGCCGAGCAGCTGTGTCTCATTCAGCACGTCTCCATGTCCTGGGTCTCTTAATTGCTTTAGGGGTTTCCATCACTCTAAAGATTTCCCCTTAGTTCGACTCTGATCTGCTTTCTGTTTCCTCTACATCTCTCCTTTTCTTATCCTCCCTCATCTCTGTCTCGCAGCTTTTCTCTTCTCACATCATGAAGCGTGATGATGCTAGATCCAAATGTAGTTTTTCTCTTAGATCCAAGTATCTGGGCAGTATTTCAGATTGACTTCTATTAAATGATTTTTGTCCCTTTATCGCTAAAGCAATGCCTCATATAAACCTTTCTACATTTTTACATTTGCATTAAAGAGGTAGTTTACCAAAAAATATAAAGTCTGTCATAATTTACTTGCCTTCATGTCATTCCAAACCTGTAAGACTTTCATTTACTTCAAAATACAATATATATATATATATATATAAAGCACTTTACAATAAGGTCCCATTAGCTAATGTTAGTTAATGAATTAACTAACCATGAGCAATACATTTGTTACACTATTTATTCATCTTTGTTGACGTTAGTTAATAAAATTGCACCTGTTAGGTCATGTTAGTTCAGTTCCATTAAATAATGAATAATTTAATGAATAAATAACTTTAATAATGAATCAGTAAATGTTGCAATTGACATGAACTAAGATGAATGAAGCCTGTAGAAGTATTGCTCAGTGTTCATGTTAAATAATGCAGGCTAGTTTACCAATGTTTACTGATGAAACCTTATTGTAATGAGTTACTGAAGATATTTGGTCTTTGTCCAAACAATGAAAGTCAATGGAGATATTTTTCAAAATATCTTCTTTTGTGTTTGACAGAAGAAAGTCATGCAGGTTTGGAACAACATGGGAGTGAGTTTTTATTTTTGTTTGAAATATCCCTTTAAGACATTGTCTGTTTCTCCCCGGTGATTTCAGGTTTTACTATCCATCCGAGGACATTCGGTCTCCACAATGTCTGTAAAACCTGAGCCACACATGCACACACAGCTGAGCTTGCTGCTTTTTTAGGCAATAACAAGACATGATTTGCTCCTCAGTGGACTGGAAGAGGCAATTACATTATCGGACCTTAGATGGATTTTAGAAATCGCCTGAATAACACTTCTGCTAAGCCTTTAATCCAAATCGTGATAGTGGGATGGTCGACTCCCTCAGCATGTACTTTTATGAGACTTGACCTTCCTTTTACAGTGCTGGACTGCAAGAAACTTGTGGTCAGCCATGACTGAAAATGCACACACGTACGTAGTAGATATACACAAATTAGCTTGTTCAATTGGCAAAGTTGAACTAGGGTTATCTTCGGATCACCATGTTCTCCATTATCCATGTCTCCTGGCTCCCTCCCCAACATTTCTGTCTCTCTCCATGTAATCTATTTATTTCTACACTACTCATGATCCTTTCATCTCCTGGTTATAAAATGTTTCTATAACAGCAGGCCTTTTTAATCATACAAAAAATAGCGTCTGCCTGTTAATCCTCTGACCAAATTAAGCATTTATGTAACACTCTTGAACACTTCAATTAAAAATAAAGAAATAAATCAAAAATTTTAAACGGCTCTTACTGAGGCTGGAAACTTGGCAATGGGATGAAAAACGCTCAAAGCGAACAAGTGAGAGAAAAACAATCCCTCTCTCTCGTCCCTAATTCACATTGCAGAATCTCGCAGAAGGACAACTTTCATAAGCGCTTTGATCTGCTGGGAAAAACTAGTCAAAACTAATTCGGAGACCAACTGTGATTCTCTCCATAATATTGGCACAAATCACATACACAAACAGATGAGGGAGAAAACCCCATCTGAACCTCACTTTTCGCTGATCGGGTGCTCGCAAGCACACACTCAAATAATGGAGAGAATCCCAGCTGGTCTGTAAATTATTGTGTATATATACACACTTGCATTCAAAAATTTCAGGTTGGTAAGATTTTGGGGGTTGGTAAGATGTTTTTGAGTTTAATAAAAAAAAAATTGTGACGTTAAAGCAGGCTCGATCTCCCATAGTTCAAGCTAGAGTTGCCAGGTCTGCTTTTTTACTGTTAATTATATATGTATTTATGAGTAAACTTGCCATGAAGACAAGTGTTTATGAAAACTACCTTATGTGCAGCTGAGCTGCATACAAATATTTCAGCTTTTATTTTATTTAATTGACCCTTCGCAAAACCCGCCCCCTGTTGTAATGCCCGACAACCCATGTGCTCTCACGCCACACATCATGTTCTCATGCAGTGAAAAATACATTGCGGAGCAAAGAGGACACTGACAACGTATGACACAGTTTCATATTTAAAATATTGTAATTTTTTAAAGCAGTTTAAATACCGTACAGTGGCTCCTTAATGTGTCGTGACAGATCCTTCAAACGGCTCGTGAACCAACCATCTCTTCATACTAGCTCATTTATAGCATCAAATTAACAAGAATAGACATCAGAAGGAATGTTGTTTCAAGCGAAGAAAGACATGAGTACACACAATTTCTCAAGTTCAAGTTAATCTAACTAACTCCCCTGACTGCTCTGTCAGACAAAATGGCAGATTTTTGTTTGAAAAGGGTCAATTCTCTCAAAAATACAAACATGTACATACTTGTTGCTCACATGGGGCGGAGATTCATGTACACATAATTTTCCACTGACTGGGTTTTATAAAGGGAATTTTGGCCAGGTTCTGACATTTATAAATGTGAAGACGTTTATGCGTACACACACTTCTGAAAGTTTTATGTGGTGTTTTAATCCGTCTCTTTTGTCCACTTTCAACTTGTCCTGATTTCATCGAGGGAAGGGTCTATGGGTGGGTAAATATATGTTTTTTTTTTGTTCTTTCGTTCTGATGGACAAAATAAACACACACAATATACATGAACGCGAGCAGAGGTGACAGAAAAACATATAGAGAGCATCACTTTCATTACTCCTCTGACAGCTGAAGACCGGCCAAACGCTGTGAGTGTGTGTTAGAAATCAGGAATGGAGAGGTGTGTGCTTGGTACATTTTTCATCTTCAAAAGTTTAAATCCCATCTGGCTAGCACGCTTCCTGTAGTGTTTACACATTAAGTCAGCAGGCGGAGAATAGGTGGTCTTCTGTGGCTGTTCGAGTGGATTTGACCACACGAGCGTCTACTCTACAAAAGCAATCCAGTCGAATGCATTTTCAAGTCCCTCTGGAAGTGGTCGAAAGTGGACAAGCTTAAAACATTTTAGACCCTGTTTACACTTCTATTTAACACGGTCCACTTTTTATCTGATCGATCAAAGAGGATCTTAATACTAGGTAAACAGGGCCTTATGTGTGAAGTTTTTGTGGTAAGGTAAATTTAGGTAATGTTATTCCTTTATTTTCTTATCTACAACTGAACATTTCTAACACCATCTTCCGCCTCCTCTCTTCTCTTTGATCACCCATATCTTCTCCCTCTGTCTGTCTCAACTGAGCTCTGTTTAGCCCTCACACTTAAATCAGTGTTCTTTTGACTGACAGCTCAACAGATGGGCCCTGTATTATCCCATTAAGTAGATACTGAAACAGCTGGAGTCATCTCTTTAAAGCACAAAAACACACACGCATCTGGACACTGAGAGAGGACGGAGCTCTATGATCCACTTATGATCCCCCTGCAGTTTGTCATCAGGCTGCAAAGGCGGACGTGTCTCTTCTTTCCACCCCACGGGTGAGTGCCGGATTGAGCGATGTACTGCTCACAGAGCTGTAATATATTGCACAATGACTCTCATCAGTTCATTTACTGGGTGAGCAGAGATTGAGATGTTATATTATGTAGCCATCCTGCTATCTGCCAGCTAATAACTAGCTCCAGGCTAGACAGACTGGACACACACACACACACAAAAAAAAACTGCACACTTGCTTATGGTCACGTTCAATGATGATTTCTCTCATTACAGAGTTTTTTCAGTGTCAGCTGAGTTCAATTCAAGAGACGCAAATTTGAATACATGTTGTGCATGTGCATCGATAGAGTCCCGTATGTCATGAAGTTTAGCACAGCTTCATGACTGTTGTTCTTTACTGTATGTTGGAAAAAGGTAACACACAGGTTACATTGGTTATATCAACATTTAGCACAGTTGTTCTTTCTGGTTTTGTGTTTTGATTCTATCACTTAGGAGCCAGGATGGAGAAATCGCTCAACCTGGACAAAAGCGTAATGGACTGATGGTTGCTCATTTGAGTCTTGTAAAGAACATGCCATGAACTGTTGCAACTGAGCCCTTGAGCGAAGCACTTGGAATGTTCCACATGAATTGTTCCTGCAATAAGAGTACTTTAAGAGGCTTTGGATATAAGCATCTACTAAATCCCGGTTTTTCAATCTTTTTAATGTCAAGGAGCCCTTTTATAATATTGAAACCCATTCTTTATATACTGTACATTTATTTAGATTTATTTAAATTATATGTTTTTGAGTAAAATCTATGCTAGTGTCCAAAAGTGATGTTGGGAGGGCATATGTTGTTTTTAATGACCCTGAAAGTTCAGTTAAATCATCAAAATATGGCAAAAAAGGCAAACTACAACTTCAGGTTTTATTTTACTATGTAAAAAGAAATGCATATAAATCTCACAGGTAAAGGCATACTCTGACTACACCATAGCACTATAGCTGTAATATTTTGTTGGTTCTGTCTTGTTTTTGCATGTGGTCATTCTTTCTTTGCATGATAACCTGGCCAAAATTATTCCTGCACAATTTGGCATGTTTCATTGAATTATCACAAATAAAACAATTGACCCCAAGTACAACTATGCAATATGCTTACAAAATCGTTTAACTTTTTTTTAAATAATTTTTGATAATTTTGATTATTATTATTATTATTATTGTTATTTTTAAATAATATAATATTAACAGTGAAGATCATAGGCCGGACTCGTTTTTGGCCACTACTGTAAATTGTCATTTCTAAAAAGACTTAAAATAATAATAAAAAATAATTTAATTTAATAATATTTTTTTTAATAAAAATAAATAAAAAATAATAAAATATAAACTGTAATAAAATAAATTTCGAAATGTGCAAAATGTATTCATTTATTTATTTTTAATTGTAAAAAAATGAATTAAATAATTTCTGAATAGCCTTTAGAAAAAATAATAAAACATTTAACAATAATAAAATAAAATTCAGGAAAATGTACAAAATAATTAATTTTGCTCTTATATAAATTTATTTATTTAAGTTTTACTTTAACAGCACACCCCAGCCCTCAATTTTTTTCCTCTCTTGATTTTCCATGGACCACCTTCTTGCTTGAAAAGCCTTGTGCTAAATTGTGCTACTTACCTCTTTAGAAGCACAAATGACTTCTAAAAGTGGATGATTGTAGCAGCCTGGGTTGTGTGTATGGCTTGATGAAAGAATGAGGATAAGGCCATTTGTAGGTGTTAAGCTGATTTCCAGCAGGGAAGAGACCTGAGCAGAACTGTGAGTAGCAGGCAGAGAGTTGATAGCAAAATTATGCAAGCACATAGCAGCAAGCATCCACTACAAGCATGACATGCATCCTGTAAAGACACACTGGAGCACGCACATGCATGGATATTCACACCTCATCGACACAAACATGAACGCACACCACCTCCAGCGTGCCTGCAGCACTTTGAGACTGTGTGTTCCTGTGGAGTGCTGAGGCTGCCTCTCTTCTCCTTTGTGTGAGCTGGATACCTAAGTGAGGAACTGAACTGAATTGAGGACTAGCACATTCTTGTGAATCTTTAATGCCATTTTCTTCTTTGTTCAGTGGACTCTGTGTTCTGTAATGTGAAACAACGAGAGAGAAAGAAGCCTCTGCACTGGCTGAGATAACTTCACAAAATAAAAGTCACTGCAAGACTTGTTCCCTCAAGTGCAATTCAATCCAGTAAAACAGAGAAGGGTTTTTTGAAACCAGATACTTGTACTGTTGTGTATATACTTAAACCCTGATATGGACCTTTATAAAAATGTGGATTCCATGGAAACATATGGATTTCCATGCTGTACAACATTTGAACAAATTTATTTTGCAACAGTTAAAAAAGTGTGGCTGCGTCCGAAATCACATAATCTCTTGAATAGGTACTTATTTTGAATAACAAGTACTTTTGAACATAGTTTGTGTGTTCTATATAGTATGAATGTGTGCAGTATGAATGTGATCTAGACATACTATATTCATCATGTTGTCATAATTACATGACCTACCATCGTCAGTTGAGTCGCTTCACTGGCATTCACGAATCCTCTCCTGTGGCCTCATGGATAGTAAAATGTCCAACAAATGTGCACTTCAGAATCTTGCCAGAAGTTATAGGCCATGCAGGCACTTTGTGCCTTCTCTTTTATGAGTACCATGAATTCGGACGTGCTACTCTTGTCATATACTTTTTATCACCTACTAAAGTGTGCGATTTTGGATGTAACCTATGTTCTGTATAGGATGAATATGGGTAGTATGAATGAAATATTATAATACCATCCACTCCAGTGCACAATATCGTTTTGTTTATTCTAAGCGCGAGCAACTCTGAAAGCAGAATGGATTCCGATTGGCTGTCGTTGTTTTTTACTGTTCATCAGCTTGATTTCAAAGAAATCTTTTCTCGTGCCGTTATCATTATAATTGTGGTCTGCTATTCTTTTATATGTAGAACGGTGTTCAGATAGTTATCGTCCTTGGTGGGTGGTGGGGTATTGTAGCTGAGTGAGTTTTAGCCCCAGAGTTTTTTTTATTTTTTATACAGTATATTTATAATATCAGTAGGATAGTTCAATGTATAGGTTTTTGTTGTATGTCTTTATATTTTTAGCACGTTTTTTAATACGTTCCACTGTATGTCACCATATGTAGCGGAATGACAATAAAGCTTGACTTCACTTAAGGCGACCGTTATTTAAAACGATATTAATTCTTTGGCGACACATCACACGTTTATGAAAAGCGCCGAGCACGTCTGTCTCTGGCTCAGTGCCAGCCAAAGTGCGAAAGCAGCTTTGAGTTTAGCAGTGATGCACTGAACGTTCTAATCACACCAGTGCGATTGTATGTGTCAAAGGGTTAAAATCGATGGCATTTCGGGGGTGGAGAGGGGAAAAATTGAAACTGAGGGGACACAAATCAGATCTGATGGTGCAATGCTTCCTTTTGCCTCCTCGTGGCACCGGGCCTGTCCCCAACACTGCTGTCTATGTGCCTACTGTATAGTTTAGTGCCTTTTTACCTGTAACTCATTGTTTATGTTTGAAAACGTATTGCATTTTATGGGTTTTTCTTTCCTAGAAGCTGCTGCTGAGATATAACTCACCAGGGCTCCTTCCTCCCACTGAACAATCAGAGCAGTGTTCCCACTGAGTTATACCATTATCTACAATTTGCTTCATCTCCACCATATACTAGAGGGATTGTGACGAGAGTGAGGTAACACATTTCATGTGTTGTGATTGGATTTGGTGAACATACATGTCTTGAACCTTGAACATTTACAGAGAATAAAATTTTCTTTTGACGTCTTCAGTATCCACACTAGCATTTAAAAGTGTGGGCATTTAGCCATTCTACTAATTAACCACAAGTAACATTGCAACTACTAACTCTCATTAGAGTATTAGTAGACTGTGCTTAATACCTGCAAACACTTTATTTTGATGCTCCCCCAACAGACATTCTACTGACTATAAGAAACTTTACAACTGCGAGTCAACTTATTCTACTAACCTGAACAGTCTACTAATAGGGTACAACAGGGCCAAAGGTGTACCGGGGTAAAAGGTACATTTGATTTTACTTTCCTCTAAACCACTAGATGGCTCAAAAACTTGCAGCACTTTCCGAAACATCCGTTTTTCAAGATGCATGTGGAAATTTGGCTGAAGTTGGGTGTCCATCTTAGAGATAATCACCATATTCATAATGAAACCATCGTATTTAGAAATATGATATTAATCATGTCATAATATATTTATTGTTACTACTGTAAAGCTAAATTGAACTATGGGCTTTCATTAAATGATTTCAGAATAATAATTGTATTACTATATTATTAAAATATATTTCCATATTAACATATTTTTAATGACAGTATATTTATTGAAAAAAAATTATTCATCTATTTATCAAAAAAAAAAAAAAAACAGAAAATAGTACAAAGTTTTCTAAAGTGATTATCTTGAACAAGGATTAAATTAGACATTATTCAAAAATAGTGAAAAGGAAATTTTTCGTAAGGTGTGCCTTCAGCCCCTTTGTACCATACTGTTATAAAAGTTAATTAACATGTATTTGCAAAGTTAGTAGAATGTATAAGGTGAACTATCGAAAGTGCTGGTAAAGCTGAATTTTCAGCATCATCACTCCAGTCTGTAGTGTCACATGGTGCTTCAGAAATCATTCTAATATGCTGATTTACTGCTGTTATTACGTGCATGTCCTGTTTAGTTCAGTTCTGTCATGTCTGTTCCTGTCCCCGTTAGTCCATGATTAGTTTATTGAGTTCAGTCCCTTGACGGTTATTGTTTGGTTATTTTTATTTTTTATTTTTACGATTCTTTGATAAATAGAAAGTTCAAAAGAACAGCATTAATTTGAAATCTATTATAATATTTTATAATCTCAATATGATGTATTTACTGTCACGTTTTATCAATTTAATGTGTCATTGCAGAATGTATGGATTAATTTCTTTCAAAAAAAAGAATCTTGCTGACCCAGATTTTTGAACTTTATTCAGCGGGAGGTCTCCTACCTTCCTTCCTTTTCTCATCCTTTCTCTCACCTTTCCGTTCAGTTTTCTCCACCTTCCTAATGTGTGTCATCCATTTGGAATAAACAGCAGACTTCAATGGCTCAGCACTTTCTCCCTTCCTCTCATTCTACTCTCTCTCTCTCTCTCTCTCTCTCTCTCTGTCTTTCCACACTCCCATAGATGTTTACGGATTAAGCTTTATGCTAATTGCCTCCACCCAGCACTGTCTTCCTCTGTTTTCCTTTTACTTATTCTTTCCCTGCTTCCGTACTGTGCTTTTTTCCCCCTCCAATCTTTCCTTCCAAGTCCCTCAGGAACAGATTACAGCTGACGCTCTTGCCATAGAGAGCAGCCTGGTGATGAAAAAGTATTTGGACTTTCCTGAGCTAAATCTTAATACCATCTTCTTCAAGCTACATTTGTCAATGTGAGTGGGTGTGCTGCATTTGTGTGGTTTGTGACCTGTTCGGAAGTGTCCCTGAGCTAAGGACACACTTACAAAGTCTTAATCAGAAGAGGCTCTCCCTAGGCGCAGTGATCAACCTCTCAAGAGAGTGTGTGCTCAGTGAACACATTTGAGGAGAAACGAACCTGCATTCGGCCTTTAGCGTCTTCCACTGAGACTTCTCAGAGAACTGAAGTATTCACTCCCTAATCCCTAAACAGACACAGTCTGCTTCTAAAGTAGACATTAACATTTAAATTTGTTCCAGTCTTTACATGAAATACAGATGACTTTTAGTGTGTCTGAGCAAGTGAATGAAAGAGGAGAGACAGTTTTTCATGAGCAGCGAAGTCATTGCTTCGCATGACACTTTAATTTTGTTTTTAATTTCTATTTAGTTTTATTATTACAATGTGTATTGGGTGAAATGCGATTCTTTCAAATTGCAGCATTCATAGATATTCCTAATTGTATTTAATTTACAAAAAGGGTTTGAATTTAACTTTTTCACTCGCCAGTCAAGTTGCCTTCTAGATTTTTAAGTTACGAGCCATTCAGAACTTACTAGCCAAAACAAAAATATCGGAATTGAATCGCGTTCTGCTTTATGACAGCCAATCACTGTTTTCAGAGCAGCTAGTGCAGCAGCAGAAGCTATTTTTATTATTACTATTATTTTAATTTATTATTATTACTGTTATAATAAAAAGCTAGAAATTTTTCCACCATTTTGAATTTTCAGAAAAAAACTTTTTATACTCCTCCTAGAGCGTTGCTCCAATTTTAACCAAATTTGAACCAGATCATCTTCAGACCATGCTGAGGAAAAAAAAAGAAAAGAAAAAGGAATTCAAGTTTATTCGTCAAACCGTTCTCGAATAACGCATGAACAAATTCTATGAAGAACATACCAAAATGGATGTTAGGCTATATCTCCGTAATGCTTTAGCGTATTTAGACCAAACTTGGTGTGTGTTATGACAAACCTGACCTGAGGATACCTGGAAAGTTTTGGCACAGTGCCACCTAGTGGTAAATATATTTGAAAAATGGCTATTTTTTTCTTATAACTTCTGAACAGTTTGACAAAAAAATCACAAAACCCTCTGTAGATTCGGTACTGCATGCTGAATTGAACAATCAAAATTTTCCTGTAACGGTCATTTTGAATTTTGTTGTAAAATGCTGTTTTATAGAAGCATTAGCGTATTGTCACAAAACTTGGTATGTGTCACGGCAAAATTTATAAAATTATAATGACATTTCTAAAAGTGCTTTTAAAATTAATTTGACCTATTGTAACGAAACTGGTCTTAATAGATTTACTGGGTCATGCCGAGAACATAGTCTACCATTTTGATTTTCTTTTAAATCCTTCTTTTTCAAACTCATCTTAGATGTTCTTCTGATTTTCACCAAATTTGACTCATTCGATCATCTTCAGACTAAAAAAAATGTGATTTTGTGTTGATAAATAATTGTTTTTTTTTCGTATATCGCCTCAATAAATTTGATGGTGTGATGCCAAACTGCATATGAGACTGTATCGCTGGAAAGATTTGATATACTTTGTGTGTAGTTGTCACCCAACACTGGCCACAGCACAATTTTGTGTCAGCGCCACCTCTTGGTCAAAAGTAATAAGCAATTATGCAACAGTTCAAGAGATTATTTCAAATATTTTGCTTAAAATCATGTCCAAATGTCTTTACTCATTTTTGCAGTTGGTCTGATGCTCACTTCCTTGATTTTTAGCTCCATATTCTGCCTTTCTGCTGCTTGGCCCATTAATTGCTGCTTGCATTTATCTTCATTATTATTACTATTGTTTTATATATTTCTTGAGTTATGAGTGGAATTGAAAACAGGGGCTCAAATATGATAAATAAAGATTATTATGTTTCTAAAGCTGTGTACATAAATACCTTTATGTTATAGATTCTGTCGGTACACCAATGTTGTGTTTAAGAATATATGCAAACGAACAAAAATGAATGCATAAACATTGTGAATGCCAATTAGATTGGTCTATATTTTTTTATTAGCTGAAAATACTTCCTATTCAGCACCATTTAAAATTGAATAAAAATTTATTTAAATGCAGCATTTATCTTTGTGTGCCATCTTGAATGAAAATTCTTTGCCCTGTAAAAGATATGCAAAGCTGCGTCACTGCATTTCCATGCCAATGAAGGAGCTATGGTAGGAAGCTCAATATAGGGTTTGACACAGAACCTGTCTGTTAGGTTGTTTGGAACTGTTGGTATATTACTGAATTAGGACCTTCTGAATGTTTGTGTGTTAGTGCTTTGTATTGTTTCCTGTATTCTACTGTAGTCACGAAGAGAAGTCCATATAACAGCAGGGGTTTAGTGCTGTGTTTTAACAGACTGATTAAAATGGAAAAGGTCTGTCCTCTCTGCCAGTGCAGTCTCCATCCTTCACTGGACATGCACTATTAAAATTATAGCATTCACATTTGCCAAAAAGGAAAGACGTTCGTTTATGCCCTACCCTTGAGTAAGACCCAAAATTTTACCAAAGACATCACAAAGACTGCAGTAGCAACTTTTTTAATGGGCAGACACAAACACATTTAACTCTTATTCTTACCCTCTTGGAAACCTTTTTGCATTATATATATAAAGTTTATTACACACAGATATATATATATATATATATATATATATATATATATATATATATATATATATATATATATATATATATATATATATATATATATATACTACATATTTGAAATATTTTAGAAAGTGTAAAGATTTATTTAATATATATATATATATATATATATATATATATATATAATTTTATTATTTATTTATTTATTATATATATTTATAGATTTTATTTATTATATTATTTTATTTATTGTTTTATATATATCTGCTATTTTATTTTATTAAGCCAATTTTAAATTAAAGGTAAAATATGTAAATTTATTATTTTAAAATATCCAAAAACCACTTGCACAGTGTTATATATTTCATTCAGCTGTGTATTAACATTATCCTAAATATTTCAAAGAATATGTAAATTCAGAGAAATTCTCAATTTTAAATAGTGCCCGTCCCTCTCGTCACTTGTCGGCTGTCAATGACGTAATATCTGCGTTATCCCTGGTTTCTGCTTGTGCTGCACAGTAACCATGGCAACAGACACGGACAGCTGTTTAACCTCTAGTAGCGCTGTTGTGGTTTCGTTCAAACATTATGGACCATGGCAAGCAAACTTTGGGACATAAGGAGAAATAAAACGAGGATCAATAATGGTGTGGTGTTTCCGAGATGGCGAGAGCTTTGCGACAAACTTTGACTTGACAGAGACGGCGCTCTTGCACGTTATAGACGTTAGCAAATATAGGCTACATAAGACTAATCAATGTTAAATAACTCAACATGACGAAGTGTTAGAATATCATCAGTATGATATTCTAATGTTGATCTAGCTAACTGTGAAGTTTCATACAGTCAACAGACTAATACACAGAATAACATTACAACTTTCAACACACTCAAATACAGTTTAGTCTGATCGTGCAACGTTAGACCGAGTGAAACAGCGCTGCGTCACCTCACAGTTTTAATTCGTCAAATAAACTGACCTGTATGAGTAGTATTTCAGCACTTGTGAGTATAGTTCGGTAGAATGAAATGTCCTTGTTTTTTTTATATCCCCTCGGACTCGCATGTAACACTGATATCTGTCTCTCATTCGTTCTTGGCCATGCCCTGCTTTATACCACAATCATGTTAAAAACATGCATTCACTCATCCATAAACATTATTTCCCCATAAATATTATTAGATCCATCAGCATGATGACAAGTTTTATATATATATATATATATATATATATATATATATATATATATATATATATATATATATATATATATATATATATATATATATATATATCTCCTCTGACAGACTGGAAAACCTGGTTACATTTTAATAATAAATAAATCGTTACATGTAACTCTTCACCTCATGGTCATCTCTTAGTTCTCTGTGTGTCTTTGTCCTTTCCCAGATGTTTTGCATGTCTGTGGCTCTTCTCTGTCCAGCATCACCACTGGATGTCATAGTCATAACTCCGCTGATTAAAATGGCTTTGACTCAGTGCCTAGAAAGAAAATCCTCCACCGCATCAATAAGTGCGCTGGCGGCGGAGCAACACGCAAATAGAAGCGTCACAGGCCATGACTAATTCAAACTTGCTGTGGGTTATAAAACCTTATTATAACACTGATTTGAATTAGGCTGGTGAAGGAATCAGAGCCCCATTCAACCTGTGTGCATACTGCCGGTGCTCAGATAGCTAAATGTTTCCCCACTGAACTGAGGCACCGATGGAGAAAAGCAGGAGAGAGGTATTGAATCAGTATTCACAACTTGTTTTAAAGGCTGTTTTTAGAGCATCCCTGTCCTTTAAAAAGCGGTAAAAAGCTGCTGACGCAAGTCAGTTTCTCGGTTTTCTGTCTAAGTTGAATGAAATTTGTTTTTATCAGCTCAGACATGTATATGAGAGAAATGTGATGAATTGGGTGTGAAAAAAGGGAGAGGAATAGAGGTGGGGCATATAAATAAAGTGAGGAAATTTATTCTGTATTACAGGTGACATTTGAGAGACTGGTGTGGATAATTTAAACCAATAGTAGCAACTGACAAGCAGAAATTGTTTTGATTTACCTTGTCCTCCTTGCCTAATGCTATCAGGGACAATTATTATCATTCTTCAAAACTGAAAAATTGTCTCCCTTCTAAATTAGTTACAGTGAATTTGAATTGTCTCTTGTCTGTCTGTCCTTATATTGTTCTGTTGCTCTGTCTATCTATCTATTATTCTAACTATGTGAACTTTGCATTTATCATTGTTCACAATTATCAATTTGCTGGAATTTGCCCTGTTTGCTTCAGGTAGAACTTTGATTAAAACTGTAACATTTATGTACCAGTGTTTTATTGTGTTAATATCTGTTACTTTAAGTGACATGTGTGTTTGTGGTACAGAGTGTAAAGACTCTCTCTCTCTCTCTCTCTCTCTCTCTCTCTCTCTCTCTCTCTCTGTCTGTCTGTCTGTCTCATCTGTCGCTTTAAGGAAGCATGAGGCAGGTTTAATTTTTTAACGCTCCAGACCACAACAGCACCCAGTGAGGAGAGAGAGGGAGAGTGGGAGAGAACAGAAAAGGGGGAGGGAATAGAGGAATGAGAGGGGTGGGTGTGAGGACATGAAGAGGAGGAGGGATTTTGAGTGATCGGAAAAGAAGGAGGGTTCTGAGTGACAGAGAGGGAGGGCAGAAAAAGGTAAGGGGTGGGTTTACAAAGATATGGAAAGAGAGAACGAGGGAGTAAAGCAAAGCATGTTGCCAGTGTTGGCTCCGTAACTCACTGTGAGCGGGGACGGGAGGGAGAGCAAAAAGAGAGACGGAGAGTCACACATTCACACACTCTCTCAATCACTCTCATACACACACATACACACACACACACACACACACACACACACACATAAACTCTCTCATTCTCACACATATTCAGAGGTGCCTTGCTAAGGAGATTCTGTTACTCTCGCCTGCAGGGGTGAGAATACTTTCAGCAGTGAAAACAGAAGACAGGAGTGCTGGGACAGACCTGAAGGGACCTTCTTTAAACGGGACCTTTACAGCATGTGAAGCCGGACGAACAGATATGTGCAGCATCTATCCTTAACATTCCTCCATTTCATCCCTCCATCCGTGCCTCCCTCCCACCTCTCCTCTCAAGTGGTGTGAAGGACACGGAGCTACGGGTTCCTCAGCGCTCGCCGCCTGGTTGCCTTACGGGAGTCTGGGGGAGGCTTGGTGCTCCCCTCCGCTCTCCTGCACTCTCATTCGTTCATGAATGTCACCTCTGTCTGCAGAAGCCGCTGGAATTTACAAACCCTCTCTCGGGAGCTTGGGTAGAGGGAGAAAAGGGGAATGTCAGAAGGGCTGAGAAGGGAGAGAACTTCCGATTCCTTTCATCCTTATCCATCTGATCACCCTCAGATATGAGGTCCAAGGTTGACGACACCAGTTTTTGACTTTTGCTGAGCCTGTCTGTCTTTGTTTTTCTGTTTTTGCAATCACAGTGTCATGGATGCGATACTTCGGAATCAGGTAATGGAGTTTCACTGAGATTGTCTCGGGATATTTTTTGTCTTTTCTCCGTGGGATCTGTATTTTTTTTTAGCTTTTTCGTTTCGTGCATCCTTCTCTGTTTTATGGGGATCCCACTGATATTTGGAACCATATGTATAAAACACTCTCAGAGTGATTTCTGATCTGGGTGATTCCTAAAGATCGATCCCAAACTAAACTGTTGAAGGGACGTGAGAGGCCAGGGATTCTAAGAGCTTGGATTTGCAGGGAATAGAGCAGGACAGAGAAAGGATGGTGCTGCTGTGATGGCTTACTTTTTTCCAGAATTCCAGTACGACTCCATGGATCATCTGCTTACACTTTTCCAGTCCATATGCTGTGCAACGAGACCTGAAATACAACAAACAATCCCAAAAACAGCTGCCATTCATCAGGATCACAACATCAGGAATTCTGCATTCCGGGGACTATTTTGATCTCCAAAGAAACAAATATAGTTTATTGTGAACTTCACAAGTGTTTTGCCCCTCCTCCTCTAAACCAAGCCCCTTTTTTGTTCTGCATCCATTCTCGCCTTGCTTATTGTGGGAGACCCCGCTGTTCTCCGAACATCTGCCATCTCCTGTTCCTATCCTACGTGGCCCTGGGTGATCGGACAGGTGGGCGGCCCACTGACGCCCTCTGCGCCCCACGGGTGAGCGGGGCACAGCAAAATGGCTGCCCTCGCCAGCTCGCTGATCCGACAGCGCAGGGAAGTCAAGGACCCCCAGGCCAACCGGCAGGTCTCCAACAAACGCAAGCCTTGCCCCAAGAGCAACAAGTCGCTATGCCAGAAACAAATCCTCATCCTCATCTCCAAAGTCCGGCTTTGCAGCAGTCGAGGAAGAAAGCTCGAAAAAAGACCCGGTGAGTTGTTCAAAAACTCCCTAAAACCAATCTTCAATTCTTCCAAATTCTGCTGTAATCTAAGTCTATACATTTCCTACGAGTTCCTACGAGGGTGGCATTAGCAAAACATGCATAAATAGAGCTGACATGGACATAAGTAATCTCTTTGAGTTATGACATGTTGACTAATGAAATATTGGTTTTGAAGGACCTCTGAGATAGTGGTAGCTCACAAATGAGGTCAAGATTTTTTTTGACTGTTCAAAAAGCATGGATTGATCAAAACTAAACCAATCCTTGTTGTTGGCATGACATTTTCCAAATGAAATAAATCATTTACTCACAATCAAGTCAAATGTATGATTTTCTTTTATCTGTGGAACACAAAAGAAGATATTTTGACAAAGTTCAGTTTTTTTCTTCTCTCCATTCATTTGAAGTCTGTGGGAGTCTGTGGGGTTCAAACTTGTTTTGATGAAACAGTTGAAACATTGTTCAAAATATCTTTTGTTTTCCACAGAAGAAAGTAAGTCATGCAGGTTTGGAACGAAGTGAGTGTTTGGTTGAACTATCACTTTTAAGAATGGACATTTCCTCTGTGTGATAGTCTGTATGAGTGAATGTTATCTTTGAGACTTTGAAGGTTGACTGTCGTCTAGTCTCTACTGAAGAGTGTTTGTTGATATAGTGAGTCTGGGACCAAGAGCTGCACATGTCACTTTGTAATCGTTCTGATCATTTCACTGCATGTCTCTGTACTGCTTTTGACAACACCTGTTAATTTACAGTCACCGATGAACCTGATACACGCTGCGTTCTTTTGCACGCACATAAAAACGTCACAGCCTCATTTACGATGAGTGGTTCCAGTCTTTCCCTCCCCTCCGTCTCCCAACCCACTGCTAGAGACCATGTGTTTGTGGGTGTCTTTGTGTGTGTTGTGTTTACATAATTAACCCTCAATGAGACATTTACCCTCTCTGATAAATGAATAATAAATCATTTCACTGAAGAGGCAGGTTTTCGACTTGAGGCTTTTATTTTAAGATTTCATGAGAGAACAGACGTGAAACAGAATCGCATCAGACTGTTTTTGTGTGTTTTTTCTGAGGGATCAATGATGCATTTTGCAAAGGCTTTTTCCCCCTTTTAGTAAAGTCAATTAAGCTTCATGAAAAGTTTCATTTTATATATGTTTTTAAGGATGAAACAAAGGCATAATTTTGCCCCTACATACTTTTACACATTTTTGCTATGGAAACACTTACTGTAGCATTTTATAAAGTGGACAGTTGATAAATTGCCATCTAATTTTTTTCATTTAGCAGATACTTTTTTCCAAAGTGACTATCCCAAGAATTTTGTCTTAAGAGCCACAGTATTAAGTATAAACTACATTAGTATAAAAACAAGAGCAGAAATGCAGAAATGAAATGATAAATGCACAATGAAATGCAAAATATGGAATGCAGAAATTAGGATATTGAGAATATAAAATAAGGTATAGGAAGTGATTTTGTTAATGGATGAATGAATATGATTTTGTAGCCTGCATTTGCATATATATATATATATATATATATATATATATATATATATATATTCATTCTGTTTTCATTTTAATTTCAGTTTAAGTTTTAGTCATTTAGTTGTGTTTTTGTAATTTTTTTTAAAGTAATTGTTTATATAGTTTTTGATTCTTAAAGGTGTGGTTGATTATGATTTCACTTTTTTAAACTGTAGTAAAAAAAAAAAAACATCTGCAAAGTTACAATGCTCTCGTCATTTCCGTGAATAAAGAAAAGTTGCTCTGGCTATTTAATTTTGGACTAGAATACAGATTAGACCAATGATCGCCAATTTGGGGAATGTGTACCTTGGGAGATACTTAATTAGATACTATGTTTTACTATTTTAAAAAAATCTATTTTTTTCTAGGGAAATTTACTATTTCACCCCCATTTCCTTTAAAATAAAATCTATTTTGCACTAGGTACACGAAATAGTTCCTCTCAGGACCTTTTGGATAAAAATGTCCCCATTGAAACCCATTAAAACTGCAATTTTTAATCCATGGGCCATTTAATAATAAAATGTTGCAATCTTTGTTTGTAGGCTTTCATTTTGTTGGCAAGGTTTAAAAAAATTATATTTTCACTTTTTTTGTTGTTTGTTTGTTTACCAGATGGTGCCATTTTCTCAGGTTTGGCTTATAAAGCAAATACTCACTTTATCCTTGTTTTCTGCTTATGCATGTTATAGAGCCAAGTGGATAAATTATGCAGGTGTAATTGTGTGGTTGTGTTGGTATGCATGACAGTGTTGTTTGTATGTGTGTAATAAAACAATTGTGCGTGTGTATGTGTGTGTTTTTAATGTTTGAGAGAGAAAAATTCTACTGCAAATCACAAATCCAACCACTGTGCACCAGTGGAATTTTCTCTGTATTGTGGACTTTTTTTTATTTATTTTTATAAAATGACAGATCGTTTCGAAAAATAAGGCCCTTATTCCTCGTCTGGGATCGTGCTTTGAAGCTGCACTGAAACTGCTATTTGGACCTTCAACCCATTGAACCCCACTGAAGCCCACTATACAGAGAAAACCCCTGGAATGTTTTGCTCAAAAACCTTAATTTATTTTTGACTGAAGAAAGAAAGACATGAACATCTTGGATGACATGGGGGTGAGGAAATTATGAGGAATTTTTTATTCCGAAGTGAACTAATCATTTAATATATACAGTAATATATTAAATGATTTGTAGGAAATATGTTAGTATTTTTTCATTTAAAAGTGAAGTAATGATGGTGATTTTTAATAATATAAATGGTAATCCTGACGAAGGTGTTGATGAAGGAGTAGTGGATACATAAAACAAGAAAAGTTTTGAAACTGAATTATACTCTCAAACCTGGACCCATACAGGAAGTCATTGAGTCATTCACAAATCCACTCTCCTGAGGGTCCCATCTTTCCTTTGGGCCCAGCTGTGTGTGTGTGTGTGTGTGCCATCAGGGTGGGATATTTATGACACATGTATCTCAAGTAAATCACAGCAATCGTCATGGAAACCATACTCCCGTAACACAGCATCTGCTGCCGCAAAGTGCCTCATGCCAAGCGGTAATTACGTCTATGAAAAATGGTGGCAGTTGGTGGTATTTGGCGCAGTAAAGGAAGAAATGTTTTCTGTCAGTTTGGGGTGATATGTATAGTTTGGGCTGTTGCAGTAAAACTCACATCCTGTGCTTTTGTTATGCCAACGGTGACTGGATGATTTTGCTTGCCTTTTGATGGAGAGGATCAGAGAGAGAGAGAGAGAGAGAGAGCACTTATATAGTGTTACCTCTTCAAAAGCACAGTTTCACCTGTCAGCAAAAAACTAGAGAGAGAGCTGCTTAGTGCATACTTCATGGAGTGCTGTCTACTTCTGTTGTTCCCTTTTCTTGTCTGATTCTGAATAAGAGAATCTTACACAATCTTCAAATCATCTTTCTATTTAGTCTTTTTCTGTCCTATTAAATCTTTCGTGCTTTGGGTTGTCCACTAAATAAAGTTTCACTTCTTGAAATAATTATCTGTTGAAATAAATCTTGTGGCTTAGAGGAATGTTTGTTGTTTTCAGTGCAAGGGGTCAAATTGATGGACATTTTTACATGTATATCAGTAACTAGAACATTTCTTTGGCCAATTTTGTCTCAGTAAGTTAATATACTTAAATTAGAGAGAATGTGCAAAAAAACTACCTTTGAGAATAAGTGAAATATATATATATATATATATATATCGGCCAATCACATGGTAGCGACTGCATTTAGTCATGTAGACCTGTGCTGCGTTCCAATTCACCTATTTATACTATGCCCTAAAAGTATGCACTGTTTTTGTGAAGAATAAGTACATACTTTTGATAGCATCTATCGGAAGAGCAGGCAAGCTTTGGGACATACTACTTCATTATAATTGCGTCTTTAATGGGCCGCTCTGTCTCTTAGTTATGTGCATCCTGTCACTGTTTAAACTGGCCTGTCAATCATCTTGTCACAGTTAAAATCCTCCACATTCAATTTAATTTTATTTCCTACAATTTCAGTGCGAAATGAAGTCGCACGCTGATCTGCCAGTCGTGGGTCTTTCATGCCGAGAACTCTCCTCGTGTTTTCAATTTGCATAATAATCCATTTAAAAGTTAATGACCAAACGTACCATTACAAAAGTTCACAATGCTGGTTCGAGACTGGTTCGAGCTTATAGAAAGCCAGCAGTAACTTAAATAACAACTCATTACAACCAAGGTCTGCAGAAGGGCATCTCTGATCGCACAATACGTCGATCCTTGAAGCAGATGGGCAACAGGAGCAGAAGACCACACCAGGTGCAGCTCCTGTCAGATAAGAACAGGAAACTGAGGCTACATTTTGCAGGCTCACCAAAATCGGACAATAGAGGATTTGAAAAACATTGCCTGGTCTCGATTTCTCCTGCTACATTCAGATGGTACATCAGAATTTGGCGTAAACAAAATGAAAGTATGGATCCATCCTGCCTTGTATCAATGGTTCATGCTGCTGCTGGTGGTGTAATGGTGTAGGCATATTCTTGGCACACTTTGGGCCCCTTAGTATCAATTGAGAACCCTTTAAACTCTGGCTATTTCCAGCAGGAAAACACAACATGTCACGAAGCTCAAATAATCTCAAATTGGTTTCTTGAACATGGCAGTGAGTTTTTTGGGGTGGGGTGGGGGGGGGGGGATTGAGATAAAAGATCTAAATAGAGTTTAGAATCTCATGATGTTGACTGTATGACTGATTAAATGTGCATCAGTATTCCTGAAGTGTTGTGTCAGGTGAGATTAACAGAAATTAATGACCACCGATCACCAATAACAAAATCCCACTCAGCATTTAACAAGGTCATCCGTCCGCATCCCCCCATCCAAACACTGCAGCAGAACACACACATCTTGAGCTGTGAGTTCATTTGTCACTTTTAAATAGTGAAAGGGATTTTAATCAGGAAACTGTAATGATGCAAAGTGTCCCAATCAGAGACTCTTCACACACGCACGCACACATTTTTCACCCATAGGACAAGCGAAGATTATCCTTTTTAGCTCAAGCATGTCTCTGTGTGTGTGTGTGTTTGTGTGTTAGGCGACAGGAGGACAACTAGCAATTGATAACGGATATTTGTATGCGTTGCGGTGTTTGCAGATCGTTGGAGCACTTTATTGTTACTGGGTGATTCATTCGTCCGCACAGTCTGCCTCTTATTAACACCCTCTGATTCATCAATAATACTCTCCTGTCCTGCTCTCCGCTTTTCATTCATCTCTTTTCCAACACTGTCCAATACAATTCCTAATCTCACCCAGGACCGTTGCCACACTCGCCTTCTTTCTCATTATCTTAGTGTGTAGCATCTCTTCTTATTGTGTGCCTGTCCTCTTATTCATGCTCTCCTGTGTTTTCTCTCTCCGCATTCTTTCAAGTCTAAAGTTGTAATGATGTCGAGTGGGTAGGGCTGTTTGTCTCGTGTTGACAGCGGCACAGATAGTCATTGTGAGTGTATAATGGGGAAGTTGCCTGCACTGTTTCAGGGCTATTGTCCTGCTGTTACGGGGCAACTGTAGACTACTGCCTTCAAGCTCATTCTGTTTGGCTGTTAGCAACCCAGGTGAGATGTATTCACCTATTGTCTTTCTCTTTACTGCATTGTGCGCTCACAGATTAACAGCTTTACTCTAATGAGGTGATTTGTTGATCTGTGTGTGCTTGGTCATCATATTTTTCCCTGCTTTATATGAATAGTATCCCTTTACAATAGAGTCTCATTTGTTAACAATCGTTAATGCATTAACTAACATGAACTAACTGTTTTTACAGCATTTTTTAAACCTTTGTTTGTGTTAGTTAATGTTAATGTTAGTTCACAGGGCATTAAATAATATGTAAAGAGGACCTATTTTGATTTCTTTTACGTTTAACTTTCTTTAGCTTAAGCATGAAAAAACGTCTGCAAAGTTACAAAGCACAAAGTCACTCCAAATGGAGTTGTTCTCTATGTCAGTGCGCACTGTTTCTGAACTCCCTGAAACGCCTCCATTGTAGTCTTGAGTTTTCCTCTGGGAATGAACATGTCACAATATTCCTCATTTAAATAATTCCCGCCCAAGGCCTATGCAAAATATAAGACATGGTTGAGTTAGAAGTGGATTTAAACTCGCACTTATGGTAAAGGGCGTCACATTTCCAAAACACACTGGAAGCAATGGACCAATCACAACACACTAATCCAGCCGACCAATCAGGGCACACTGTGCTTTTCAGAGGGCGGGGCTTCATAGAGATAAGAACTAAACAGAGCATTACTGACAGACTGGGAAGAGAGGTGCTGCAACAATATCAAATAAGGTTGTTTTTTTTAACATTGAATCATGAAAACCTATTCTAGTAGAGCCAAAAAAATATGTATAAAAAGGGCATAATAGGTCCCATTTAATAGATACAGCATTTGATTTATTATTTATGAACAATACTTCTACAGCATCTATTAATCTTAGTTAATGTTAACTAAAATAGTTTTATTGTAAAGCGTTTCCATATGAGTGTCACTGTCACAAATCTAAAGTCTTCTGTGAGGGTTGTGATAAAAGAATTTGATGGCAGTCCTTTATGAAAGGACTCTCATATGCCATAATGCATAGCCTATAGTGTGAGTTTATGGGATTTAGTGGTGTTTTATTGAATAGTGCTTTTAAATCTGTTATTGGAACATGAATAAATGTTAATGGTGGCCTGAAACTCCACAACATCTATCATAAGCTCTGCTGTTTGATAGATAGTGTTTCCTCCTCCTCTTTATTTATTTCTGTCACTGTCTTTTTTTTTTTTTTCCATCCCAGGATAGTGGTAGGTCACTGCCTAGCATTTTGTTTTATATTGATTGAGTGCAAGATGTTTTTCATCAGGCACATTTAAATTAAACTGGGGAACCAGAGTCTGGGTGACCTCCTTGCTTCTCATAAAAAAAACGTGTTTGTTACATTGTTATTTTAAACATGTGTTTTGGTAATTTGCTGTAGTAAATTTAGTCTACTACAAAATAAATTATGTCCCTCAGAAAGATTCAAAATGTAAACCCCAAAGAAATTAAAGCTGTAGGATTTGTTTTGTTGTTGTTGTTGTTGTTTTTTTTTTTACCAGTTATTGACATCCTAAATTTGATTTTATTCACAATATTCATGTTGCTATAGTAATATCCTAGAGAGTTATAGTTTTAAAGGGATAATTCTGTCATAATCTGTCATTTAATCACCCTCATGTTGTTCCAAATTTGTATAACTGACTTTCTTTTGTGAAACACAAAGTAAGATATTTTGAAAAAATATTTAAACTATGTTATGAAATTCAATGAAATCTGATAAAAGAAAAAAAAAAACATTTCTCATATCTTATTTTGTTTAATGCAGAAAAAAGACAGTTATGCAGATTTGGAACTAAATGAGAGTAAAATGATGACTTTTTGATGAAATGTTCTATTTGCAGAATAATGAAAGATTTTTGGACACAGATCAGCTAACTAAACACAAACTGGTCAATGACAGCAACCAAGAGCCTCATCAATTAAAAAAAAATGACAAATGCTGGAAATATTACAATGTGCAACCTCATAAGTCAGCATAGCAGTTCTGCACCATATGGTGAGTTTAATTTCTCTATATTTCACAATTTTTGGAATAGAGGATTCAAAAATGAATGTCAGTAAAAAGTTTAGCAAGTCAACCAAAATATTTCAGGTCAATCAGCAAAGGCATTTTTTTTCCTGCCACTTTTATTGATTATGACAGTGAAGATTTTTGTAGCACCACAGAACATATTGGCAGTTTTAATAATAATAATAATAATAATAATAAATGTATGTTTTGGTAAATTTATGCTTGACAACCATGTCATCAATGTACCTGGTGTCACAGTTATGACTGACAGGTGGTCTAGGTTTTAGCAAAATTTGTGATTAATTTACCAGTTAGCATGATCTACGGGTTGATGTGCAAGGAAACACATAAATAATGCAAATGTTTCCATTTTCATGTGAGGGAGGGTCATGATTATGAAAGTTAAAATTGAAAGTGACATGACATGTAATTTTTGCTCTGCATTTTTCTGCATCCAAGTGCACACACACAGCAGTGAGTGTTGAACACACACCCGGAGCAGAGGGCAGCTGTTTTTGCTGTGGTGCCCAGGGAGCGATTGGGGTTAGGTGCCTTGTTCAAGGGCAGCACATTTGTGGGTAATGAGAGTGGAAGAGAGTGCTGTTCATTCACTCCCCCACCTACATTTCCTGCCAGTACTGAGACTCGAACCCGCAACCTTCCGGTCACAAATCTGACCCTCTAACCATCTCTGGCTGGATAAAACCATTATTATGCCAAAGACAACTACATCATCTACTCAGCCAATGAGAGATGTGTATACCTGTAGCTCTTGATACATATTAACACCTAACAGCCTCTCTGGCAATATTATGTTGGCACTTGTGTCTGTTTTTTCATGCTTTTAGAAGGAGTTGATATGCTGAGATTAACAACACAGCTGAGTGACCTGAATGCCTGACGTGAGAGCATGAACAGGATTTGTATGGCGCCCAGATGTGGTTGTAAGCAGGATCCAATATTCTCTCCTTTGTGAAACGGACAGAGACATACTGCTTTTGTTATGTATGTGTGTTTTAGTTGGATTAGTTCGTGGACTCTTAATGTGACCTCGGCGCGTTCCTGCCAAGCTCGCAGAGGGACTGTAGCAGAGGTCACGCGCGTAAACAGAAACGCGCTGAGAGCATCTTCTTTTTATGGTGGTGTAACCCAACACAAGATGACCAACTTAACAAGGGAACAGGCATCAACAATTTAAAGCATCTACAAACACACTGAGAGCATCTTCCTTTTAAGGAGTAGTGTAATCTTAACCCAACATAAGAGAGAACAGATGCAATAAACAATTCAGATCACACACAAGGCAAAGCTTTTGTAAAATTGTACCCATGACCTGAGATTTGGATCAGACCGACCATTCAGATTTGAATTTAAATTTAAATTCTGTTCAGATGTCAAATTCTTTTTGAATTTAATTAGCAAACAGGATGCAGAATTCCAATTCGAACATAAAATGCCCTATTATGCATTTTTTTGAATATTAGCTTTCATGCAGTGTGTAATATAGCTGTTTGTGAATGTAAAAAAAAACCCTGCAAAGTTTCAAAAATCAAAGTGAACGATAAGTGGAGTTATTGTCTCCCAAATTTGTGAAATGCCAGCCTGTTGTCTCCACTGGCTGCTTGAAAACAGTATCTACTTTGACCCTCAAACTGGAAGAGTTTGGTTTGTGTTATCGACATGTCGAGAAGATGCACTTCACTTTGATGTACTTCAAAAGGATGAGGACTCAAGCTCAAATTGATGCAGAAAAACGCTATTGTTGGTATCACTGTGCATCAAGTGCTGAGGAAGCCCCTGGAGCTGAAATTTAGATATTGTAATATGGGTTTCATTTCAGATGTTCATTTAAATTGTTTCCCCCCTGACCGATCATTAACTGATAACCGACTATGTTAAATTAGAATAGATTAAAATTAGAATGGATAAGTGTCTGTAACCAATTAAAAATATTAAAAAATATAAGTGATTGCACAGGCGTTAACTTGACTTCGCAGACTGTTTGTTAAAATAAAATACAGCTCAATTTAAATAGTCGGTAGTACAATCTGTACCATTCAGCGTCACCATGTGTAGAACGATATTGAAACACGAGTGTTTTTGTTGGGTTTCAGTTGGCTTTTTATATGAATGATTTTTGATATTGTAGTATGTGCTGGGTAGGTTTACAGAGAGTAGGGTGTCATGCCCGTTTAGATACTAAACAGAAATGTAGACAATTAATACTTTTAATTAATACATTAATACTTATTACTTCATTTTTGAATGCAACTTCATGTGTATTTCCTTTTCTGTAAAAAGCAAGTGGATGTGCATGTCAAGTTGTAACTTTGCTTGGTTTACAAGGAAAATATTTAGACAGAATTTGAATCGTTAAATGAAAACTGTATCACTTGCCTAACATATCTCACACATGTAATAAAGTAGTAACTTTCAGGTGTTTATTACAGTATTTTGACTTGCCTTAACACAAATATAGATTTCAAGCACACCAAAAACCTGTTTAGCGCCTTCCCGTGAGCCCTCATTCCCCTTTAACAAACACACAGACACACTTGATGCATTTAGAGCACTGTGTCCTAAAATAGAAATGTCATTGTGTTCCAGAGAGGTGTTAGGTTGTTTGGATTTGAGTCTCAGGTTAAATCTCTCTGCGGATCAAATATACAAGCGTAGACAGAAAGACACGCACACATGCATACAAACACTCATACAAGGAAACTCACATGTTGTACATTCCTCTAGAAGTTCACACCTGCTGGGCCGATTAATCTGGTGTCTCTTGTGTGTGTACTTCTGCTCACATTTCAGTTTTACAAGGTAGGTTTGATAACAGGTGTGTTGGGGAAGGGGAAAAACTAACTTTTTTTGTATTTGCCAGTTGTTCAACAGCCCGTGACTTTGCCCAGGTCATCATACTCTTATATCTCTCAGATCAAAAATAAATAAACAGACCACCATGAAGTTGACTTGCTCTTGTCCCTCATGGTGTGCCTTACCTTGTAAGTAAAAAAATCTACAAAAAGAAGGAGGTACTGGTAGTTTTCTGCCAAGACATTACCTGTTAATTTTACAGATATTTCCTTCAACCTAAAACACAACACAATACAATACATAGTTCAAAACACCTTCATCCATTTTTATACCAGTCCAACCATCAAAGCATCACTTACAAATTCACAACGAGCAATCCAAACGTTCAGAAAGTTGCTGTTGGATTTCAAATCGTCTGCTGGAGCTAATGTTCCCAATGTTAGGAATAATCTGAATATCCTTTCTCATGTGGACTACTGAATAGTTTTCTACAATAAAATGTAGGTGGACTATTAAAGGGTTAGTTCACCCCAAAATGAAATATCTGTCATTAATTACTTACCCTCATGTCGATCCAAAGCAGAAAGACCTTCGTTCGTCTTCGGACCAAGTATTCCCGTCACTTCATAAAAATTAAGGTGGAACCACTTTAGTCACATGACTATTTTAATGATGTCTTTACTACCTTTCTGGACCTTAAAATTGGTTATGACATTTGGAAGTCAGAAGCTCTCAGATTTCATCAAAAATATCTTAATTTGGGTTCCTGAAGTTCTTATAGGTTTGAGAAATTAATGACAGAAATTTCAGTTTTGGGAGAACTAACCCTTTAAGTCTTTTTATATGCCAGTCTGCACCATTTTTTTTTTTAATATTGAGCTTTTAGCGGTTGCACTTGATCTAGCTGTTTTTGAATGTAACATTTAAAAAGCAAATAGTTTTATATTTTATATAATCAAGACTTAAAGTTTGCAGGATAGCATATAATAACCTCACATTAAGCTGACACCTATTTAAAGGAGCTATATGCAAGAATTGTCATGCATTTATCATTTTTTATTGCCAATGTGTGAACACCTTGTAACAAAAATGAGACCATGCCCAACTTCTTTGGTTGTCTCTATGAAAGTCCGTAGATTGATTTTTATGTGAAGGAAGGATGCAAAGATATTCCCAACTTCTTTTTACTTATACAGGTAGTAGTTCTGTCAAAAGTACACTGGAGTTACAGAGAGCATGGGTTTTCTGTACATTAGCATGGTACGTACAGTATGTCTGGTGTGCAGACCGACTCAGACACGTGTTTCTTCATGAACATGCATGTGTGTGTCTCCTGGGTGATGTATGTGCGTGCAAAGTGGTGAGTGCAGTTGCATGTAGACATTGGTTATTGTGTCCATTTGTATGCTTGTGCGCACAGTATGTATGTGGTTTGCATGGTTGCGTACTGTGGAGTCTAAAAGTATGAGACAGCAAATTTAAATTTAAATTAGTTTTTTAGAATGGTTGTGATGTAAAATTAAGAAGCTACATTTAAACTCCCTTTAAGCTCTCACACACAAACAGGTTCCCTTCATGCACATAAAACTAACACAGTTGAACATATTCATACTGACAGATGGCCCAAAGGGTTTCAAGTATTTCCGCAGGAAAACATTTATCGATATATTTCATGAAAAAATGAGAGATGAGTGAAGAATGGAAAAAATATGATCTGCCCATCCATGCACATAAAAAAATAAACGTGTGTATCGATCGCAAAGAAATGAGCAGCTTTGGGCATAACTCTAGATAGTGTGCGGTAAACAGATTTTATGGATACAGACTGCTATATCACATATGAAGATAAATGAAGTGACAGTGAGATTTATCTAACTATCTCGAAATTCCAAATATTTAAATGTGAACCATTTTTCACACGCTCTCTGACCATTATTAAATGGGCATTTTGCTGTTGTTCCCTTGTAGGTATATTTCGCTAATGTTATATACAGATGCCCTGTCCTTCAATAACAGTCTCTTTGCAAAGGCTACATTGCATTGTGTCAGAATCACAAAGGAATCTGCACTGAAATGTGATGCAAAATCTTTCAAGGTTGGGCTGATGGCATTTGGCAGCAATTTGGAAATAGCTCTTTACCAACAAACAACAAGGTTTGACATCAAATTTTATTTCAAATGATTTTTCATGCTATGACGTTTTTAAATTGTCTCTTTTTTCTAGGTAGAATGTCATTCACACAGGTACAATCACACGCACGATAATGAGCTCAGTTTAGATTTAGTGGCAGGGTAGCTGAAGTTCCAGTTCATTAAGGCTGGTCTTAATTAATTCAGAAGCTCCAAATGATGTCTGAAAATTCAATTCAGGGTTGATCCAAACACTAGTTTACCCTTTGGGTAAATCTATAGAAGGTAAAGGGTCGACAAGTACATCTTTCCGTCCCTAAATAGAGGGGCTCAAGCATGAGCTCCCCCCGGACACAACTATAGAGAGAAACGGTAGAGTGAAATAAGGAGGAGGCTGTGAAAGGAATAAGTGGCTATTTATATGCATTTAGCATTGTTTTCCCTGGACGTATTTTACACTCCACTGAACATTTAAGTGGCATCACTTTACCGACCTCAGTGATTTTAACACACTCTGATTGTACATTCTTCATAGTTTTGTTTAGGTGTTTTTGTTGGATGGGTCATAACTGCTAATCACTGCTGTTTAGTTTCTCTCAAATAAAAATGTTAACCAGCATTGATAATAATAAGAAATCTTTCAGCAGCAAATCAGCAAATTAGAATGATTTCTGAAGTGACGTTGGAGTAATGTTACTGAAAATTCAGCTTTGCCATTACATGAATACATTTCATATTGAAATAAATCAAAATTATTTTAAAGGGTTCTTATTATGCATGGATTTTTGCATTCTACTGCTCTGCTTTTCCATTATTTCCAATGTAAATGCACTAAACAGACCTTATTTTTTTCCTCCCACTCGGGGCCATTCACACACAGCTCCTCTTTGCGTCTAAAATCATGAGACGTAGGCAGTTGAAAACGAACTTTTTTAAAAGTTAGACCATGTTTCCACCGATTCGTAGTTTTCCCAAGGCTAGCACATTTTTTCCAATTGTTTTTAATTTGGAGCGGCGAGTTTTTTAAAACACCAGCAACATGTCGAGGTGCTGACCATATATTTCGTGCTGAGCGCTCTGTGTTTTTGTCCGGTTGAGAGTGAAAGAACGTTCAGCTTTGGGTAAAACGCAGTGCTCATCACTGTCACTTTCTACCCAGCCATCCAATCACAGTGGAGGAGGATCTGCACAAATACTACATTGACCAACTGCCACATCCTGCTTGTACAACGACAACAGACGACAACAAACAAGCACAACAGTGAAACAAAATCATTAAAAACAAGAGCCAGAATAAATACATCAAATACTAAACCAGATGCTAGTAACACATATAGCTTGTCAGCTGAATAAATGCTGCGTGCAGAAACGCTCACAAGCGCCCACGGCAAATGAACACATGCCGATAATGGGCAAATCACCAGTCATGGACAGGGCTCGTTTCCATTGTGATGTCACAATGTATTGGACAGAGGTAACTGCAGCTTGGAGTAACGGGCCTGCCGAACAGTAGGGGTGTGCCGAATGGTAGAGGGTGTGTCCAACGGTAGGGGGTGTGTCAAACGGTAAAGGGGGTGGGGGGGGGGGGGGATGGGGTCAAACGGTAGGGGGTGTGTCAAACGGTAGGGTGTGTGTCAAAAGGTAGGGGGGGTTTCAAAAGGTAGGGGGGTATCAAACGGTAGGGGGGGTGTCAAACGGTAGGGGGTGTGTCAAACGGTAGGGGGTGTGTCAAACGGTAGGGGGTGGTCAAACGGTAGGGGGGGTCAAACGGTAGGGGGGGTCAAACGGTAGGGGGGGTGTCAAACGGTAGGGGGTGTGTCAAATGGTAGGGGATGGTGTCAAACGGTAGGGGGTGTGTCAAACGGTAGGGGGTGTGTCAAACGGTGGGGGGTGTCAAACGGTAGGGGGTGTGTCAAATGGTAGGGTGTGTGTCAAACGGTAGGGGATGGTGTCAAACGGTAGGGGGTGTGTCAAACGGTAGGGGGTGTGTCAAACGGTGGGGGGGTGTCAAACGGTAGGGGGGTGTGTCAAACGGTAGGGTGTGTGTCAAACGGAAGGGGAGGTGTCAAACGGTAGGGTGTGTGTCAAACGGAATGGGGGTGTCAAACGGTAGGGGGTGTGTCAAACGGTAGGGGGGGGTGTCAAACGGTAGGGGGTGTGTCAAACGGTAGGGGATGGTGTCAAACGGTAGGGGGTGTGTCAAACGGTAGGGGGTGTGTCAAACGGTAGGGGGTGTGTCCAACAGTAGGGGTGTGTCAAACGGTAGGGTGTGTGTCAAACGGTAGGGGGTGTGTCAAACGGTAGGGTGTGTGTCAAACGGTAGGGGGTGTGTCAAACGGTGGGGGGGTGTCAAACGGTAGGGGGTGTGTCAAACGGTAGGGTGTGTGTCAAACGGAAGGGGGGGTGTCAAACGGTGAGGGGGTGTCAAACGGTAGGGTGTGTGTCAAACGGTAGGGGGTGTGTCAAACGGTAGGGGGTGTGTCAAACGGTAGGGGGTGTGTCAAACGGTAGGGGGGGTGTCAAACGGTAGGGGGTGTGTCAAACGGTAGGGTGTGTGTCAAACGGTAGGGGGTGTGTCAAACGGTAGGGGGGGTGTCAAACGGTAGGGGGTGTGTCAAACGGTAGGGGGTGTGTCAAACGGTAGGGGGTGTGTCAAACGGTAGGGGGTGTCAAACGGTAGGGGGTGTGTCAAACGGTAGGGTGTGTGTCAAACGGAAGGGGGGTGTCAAACAGTAGGGTGTGTGTCAAACGGTAGGGGGTGTGTCAAACGGTAGGGGGTGTGTCAAACGGTAGGGTGTGTGTCAAACGGAAGGGGGGTGTCAAACGGTAGGGTGTGTGTCAAACGGAAGGGGGGTGTCAAACAGTAGGGTGTGTGTCAAACGGTAGGGTGTGTGTCAAACGGAAGGGGGGTGTCAAACAGTAGGGTGTGTGTCAAACGGTAGGGTGTGTGTCAAACGGAAGGGGGGTGTCAAACAGTAGGGTGTGTGTCAAACGGTAGGGGGTGTGTCAAACGGTAGGGTGTGTGTCAAACGGAAGGGGGGTGTCAAACAGTAGGGTGTGTGTCAAACGGTAGGGTGTGTGTCAAACGGAAGGGGGGTGTCAAACAGTAGGGTGTGTGTCAAACGGTAGGGTGTGTGTCAAACGGAAGGGGGGTGTCAAACAGTAGGGTGTGTGTCAAACGGTAGGGGGTGTGTCAAACGGTTTCTCTTTGGTCGCGAAAGCTGCTTGTTCCACATAAAGGCGAGTCATACTCTTAAATCGCTATTGGCCAACAGAAAGCAATAAATCCAACATAATACTATACAACCAAATTCCATTCTTTTAATGTAAATGCATGGCACAGATTACTGACATCATCACCGCAAGTTTAGATCTTAAACACACACTGGTTTGTTTTGCTATTAAATTGAGGACATTATAAGCGTAATGGTTTTTATACTGTACAAACTGTACATTGTATCCCCCTACACTACCCCTACCCCTAAACCTACCCATCACAGAAAACATTCTGCATTTTTACATTTTTAATAAAACATTGTTTCCTCATAAATCACAAAAACGCGCTCACACTCACTCATTCTCGCACACACACACACACACACACACAAAACGCATCGTATTTTAGCTATTGTTATACATAATCGCATAGATAAACGTATAACTATATATCTATGACGAATCACACACCATGTCTTAGAGTTGCCAGGAGTTTATGTAAATGTTACCGCTAATTGGCCAACACCAATGGTCCTTTCACCAATGAGAAACTGTTCGGCACACCCATTACTCCAAGCTGCAGTGACCCATACTAGCAATGTATGAAAAATGCGAACAACTCATTTTGAGACACTGTTTATGATTTATTGGGAATATATAAAAGGAGTGGATGGATTCTTACCATTTGTGTACACATACTGTCGACACACATTTATGTTCAAAAACCATGTAAAAGTGAACTTTGCATAATAGGCCCCTTCAAATTGTAATGCAGTGGCTATACATTAGTATTTCGCTTTTGTAAGGTAATGTTTATACAGAAAGAAAGAGAGTATGTGTGTTTAATAGATTGTTATTGGCTATTTTCTCTTTAAAACTCTTGAATAATTTATCCCCATTTTGATTCACATTCCTCAAAAAGTTCATTAACACTCCGATTCCTACAGCTTCTCTATTCCTGCCTATGTTGTTCCCATCCCAGCTCAACGTCTCGATCGCAGATTGCCGCTCCGTTGACTTGAATCTCTCTCTCTATTTCTTTCCATCCTCTTCCAGAATCCATCTATTTATGCTCGCCTGTCATTAATCTGTTTTTCCCATCTTCATTTTTTGTTTGATGGAGGAGTGAGAATGTCTGCGTGAACCCCCCCGGAGTTCTGTTTGTGCTGACTCAACACACATTCACTTATAACTCAGACTCCTGTCACAGACTGATTCGCAGAGGTTGGGATTTCGTCTAATTGCATTGTGGGGCCCCCTGCGACGGTTCTGCGGATGAGTAGGGCCGCTCTGTGCTTTCAGGGACTCCCTCGTCAGCAGAAAAAGTGATGGGCGGTACGGCAGTAAGGCAGGGGGAGGCGTGGTGCGGTCGGGACCAAAGTGTCTCTTTGAGAGAACACAGTGTAATTAAAAGACTCTTAATGGATGTATTAATGTATTAATGAATGAAACATCCAGGAGCCCGTCTGTGTATGTGTATGTGTGTGCATTCAGCATATGCTAATGCCACTTTAATTTCATATGCTTACTGCATGGATGAATATGCAAGAGTACATTTTCTAACAGTACAACAGCTTCCATAACTTTTGCCTTATACGCTTATAACAGTTCAAATCTAATTAACGCATTGCACGCCTCGCTATTCTGGAACGTGATTTGTGAGGCTTTGTGGGAGTTTAAAAATCTTGCGTCGCCCTTTTTCACATCTGTCTGGTTTTATCTCACAGTTTTTCTTGCAGAAAAACAATGTGGTGAACAACATTGTTTCGGAGGTTTATGTCAGTTTTCAGTGTCATCAAATTCAGACTGAAGACTTTAGAATAGTGTTCCATCTTTAGTGAATGACATTGTAGTAACTACTATTAGCCTACCTAACAAGAAACTCTGATTAACAAATAAGTAAGTAATAGTGCTCAGTTGATTATGGTAGCTCACTATGAGAGTTTCTATCACAGTTTCTTGTCAGTTAATAATAGTTTCTAGAGTGTTAACGCGTTACTAATTTGTTCCTGTGTAATTATTAACTAATGACGGAACAGTATTCTAAAGGGTTACCAAATTATGTATGAATGAGTTTCACAGAAGAACATATCTTAAAGAATGTTAGTAATCAAACAGTTGACGGCAGCCATTGACTTCCATATTAGGGAAAAACATACTATGGAAGTCAATGGCTGCCATCAACTGTTTGATTACCAACATTGTTTAAAATCTTCTTTTTGTGTTCAACAGAAGAAAGAAACTCATGCAGGTTTGGAACAACATGAGGGTGAGAAAACGATGACAAAATTTTCATTTTTGGGTGAACTATCCATTTAAATACGGCTATTGGCATTTTATTATTTAGGCATATACTTATATTCATAAACTTGTTTGTATTCAGCCCATGTTGGGCACTTATTGAACTTTTGTGACAGATAGAAAAGCTGAATAACAGTTTGTTAGCTTTGAATGGGAACCCTAACAGAGGCTCCCCATGTCCTCTCATTCACCAGTAGCTCTTTCCAAGGTCACTGGCTGTATGGTAAACACAGCGTCTAAAATATAAATGACTTTTTTACTGTAGGTCACCCTGCCATTGTTCCTAATGCGTTCTTAAGCTTTGATTTGCCATATAAATGTTAAATGGCAGTCAAGGGAGGAAGCAGAAGATGTGAGTGTGCTTATGGAGGGGTAAGCATAGCGTGTCGCTGCCCTGTGGAGGGCAACGATTTTGCCGTTGGCAACTGAGTGGAAAAATTAAAGAATGAAGCTTTGGATCAAATAAATGACGACGAAGGAGAGACAGCTTGCATTCTTAGAGAATTTTTTTCAATACTTAAATACCTATATTTTTTTAACTGGTGGGGGGGGGGGGGTGTAATTAAGATTATATCTTGTGTTAGGTTAGTTTTTCTTACACATTTGGCAAATAGTTTTTATTATAAGGAAAACAGAAAGACAATAGCAGATGCACAATGGAAAAACAGCAAGAATCTGAGATTATCTGACAAATATTATTGAATAAGTATTCAAGGCAACTATAGATTAGTCCCTATATCTGTGAAAAAAGTGTAATAATAAACAAATAAGATATCACATTGTAGAAAGTAGCCTGTATGAAGCTTTATTTGTAAATATAAAGACATATTTCTAGATTTGACTGATTTTAAATGGTAATTTAGACCACCCCTGAAATGAATCATTACATTGACATTACCTGAGCAGTTCAAATACGCTAGAAAACCACAATCACTCAAGGACACGCTTTTATTGTATGGGTGGTGAAACTTTAACTTGATTCTGTTAAACTGAATGTACGAAGCAAAGTGTTTGCTGATGTAACCACAACATTAATGACAACACTGAAACAAGAGTGCACGTTTTGCATGGTTCAGTGTCAGTCAAGATGTGGCGTGCCGTGGGTGATTCTGCAACTGCATTTGATTTTAGTTACTTGGTCTGTGGACCATAAGGAATGATCAGGCCATACGTTGTGCACCCTTGATGCTCCACTGCATATAAGAAAAAAGTTCCTTTTGCAGTGATTCTAATAATGGGTCTAAATACCTTCTGAAGCACTTCTGGGATTTTTAAAGGGGTTCTTAAGAGGGATTTCCACAGCTGAGAGTATATTTATTCCTATGATACCAGATAAGAAATACTTTACCAACTAAAGCTAAGTAAAAGTCTTTCGTTTGCTCTATATGAGCTTAGAGATCAAGGACATGCTGTTTCAGTATCATTAGAAATCTTTCTCCCTCTAGTTTTTTTCTTTCAGTGGAAAGCACTTTTTTACCCACACTAACTAAATCCACTGGGATGAAGTCAGGCAATTAGTTGTGTTTTGTCCAGAATTCCAAGACTGTAATTATTTCATTGATAACCCTCATTATCATTACATACAGTCAGGAGCCAGCTTTTAAGAAGCTGCCAGGCATTTTCTAAGGGGGTTTCCAGATCCCCTCAAGGACACACTTAAGGAAAGCCCTTCCCTGTGTAGCCTAAAGAGATTTGTCAGTGGAATACCTGGCAACCCAGATTCCGCATTACCGCAGTGAATCAATGCAAACGTGGCAGCAATGAATGAATCATCTCTGAGGAGAGTGTGAATGAGAACGAGGGAGATAGAGGTGTGGTGGTCACAGGGGGAAGCCTCTGTGTGTGAGTATGTGTGTGTGTGTGTGTGTGTGTGTGTGTGTGTGTGTGTGTGTGTGTGTGTGTGTGGTGTCTGCAGTCTCTGCAGGGTGTGTTCTCATCATGTCTAAATGAGTACAAGAAGTGTACATAAATTCAATGCTGACGCATCACAATGTTAAACATGAATCACGTCTTCATGTGATAACAGATTCATCATGAGGGATTCAATTAAGCAATGATGCCCTTACACTCTCACATATCACACACACATATATGTCATCTATAGCATTGCAGCTTGTCCTAAAGATCAATGGCATTCAGAGATAAATTTGTCTGTGTGCGTGTCAGTTTTTGTTGATTTCCTTCTTTTGCATTAGCATGTTCATGTAACCCCCTTCTTTATAAGCTATTATAGCTCATTTAGTCCACATGTTTATATGAAATGATGCAGTATATCATATCAATGACTTGATCAGTGATTGTCATGTTTCCTTAGCCAATCACATGTACTACATCATATCATTATTGTGTTTCTAATTTTGTTCGTTGCAATAAATGATGAACAAATAAGTGAAAGGGTGCTAATGGGACCGAAGAGAAGAATAAGGAACAAATTAGATTAATTAAGGAGTACTGACTCATGAGATTAAGATGAGGATGACCTACGGTGAGAAAGAGGTCAAGATGAGGAGATAACCTGAGGGAAAAGAGGACAAGGTGAGCGAAAGGGAAGGAGACAGTAGTATGTAAAGACATTGGTCAAGGAAGAGGTTTTCATCTTTTAACCTTTGAACAATGAGTATTAATAATTTTACTTTAGCCACACCTTATTTTTCAAAAGTCTCAGTATTTGTCCATTTACACTGAAACTGAAACGGAAAGGTTTTTTAAACTAAAACACGGTCTTCAGGATTTCCAAAAGTCTCTGTTTCCGAGGGTCGGAAACTCCGGAGTAGTGCTGTAACTGCAGCAAAAATTATGCATTTTAAAAAAGAAAACGCACTAGTGTAAACAGGGCCTTCGTCCAAGTGATTAGGTTCTTTTGCAGCGATGGTTGTCCAGTTCAGGTGAAGTAGTGGCATGGGGTCAGAACACGTTGTGTCTTCTGTCGGCAGCTTGGGTTGATGTCGTTGCATTCTGACATCTCCGGCTGCCTGCCCAGCATGTTATGAGCAAGTCCTAATTTAGAACGTCAGAATTATTATATACACACAATCATTAGAGCGGAACATTATGCACATCTAAACTCTAAAAGAAAATACACATATGCACATAAGCAGTATTGGGGGTAACGCATAAGTAACGCAAGTTACTTAATCCGATACTTTTTCCAAGTAACTAATAAAGTAACTCGTTACTTTTAAATTTACTACATACATTTATATCCAAGTTACTTTTTCAAACAAGTACGTAAGTAACAAGTTACTTTGTTTTCCCATTTATAGACTGACAGCACTTCATGTTCATGGCTTTGTTTGCGCTGTGTTATTGTAGCATGATGGTTATTGTAGTTCTAGACTGAATCTGTTTTGTGCAAATGAAATGCTTGCTCACATTTAGTGTTCCTCAAAATGAATAAAAACAGTGAAATTCAAATTCTTTGTAATATATTACAAATATGCAATAATTAAATGTTAAATGACACAAATATTCTTTATTCATTTAATCTCACTTTATTAACCAATGTCTTTGCTGCTGACCTTCGATGATCAAATTCAGAATATACTTAGTGCATTTAATCTCTAAAAATTGTTGTATACGCTATTTTTTCATGAATGAATGCATAGCAGCACCATAACAATCACTCAGAACTCACAAGGCGGAACATTTTGCACAGGCAGTACCACAGACATTCAGAAAATGTCAAATCTAGTCTTAAAACTGTGATTTTGTAAATGTTTATCCCTGGATTAGAGTCAAAACATGTTAGTCAACCTGAAATAGTATTGCTGTATGTGAATGAAGGACTGAGTAAATGAAAGTGAAGGGAGGAACAAATACGCAGCCCAGCTGTTTTCTTGCTTTTATGACTTCTGACATCACCGCGAGCGAGACGGAGCGGGAGTGGCAGAGATGAAGAAGAACGCCTGATTAGCATTGTGTTCATGTCCCACTGCCGTGACTCTGACTGGCTGGGAGAGAGCAAAAGAACATGGGCGAGAAGAGGGGAGAAGGACAGAGGGAGAGAAAGAGCCAGCTCAGCACTTTCCAGAGGCCAAGGTGCAGGAAAGAAGAGAGGCTGGTGGACCTGGGAAGAGAAAGAAAGCAGACATAGGGACATAGACATATCTCACAAGCTAATTGCTTCCCTCTCTTTTCATCTCTCTCTATTTGCCCACTCTTGAGGTTAAAACAGTAGGATGGCAGTGTCAGGAACAACTGTTGTTCTATAGGTAAACTCTGTCTTAGTCTCTGTGTCTGTGTCTTGGAGGTTGACAATAGAACAATAGTTCATGACAGAATAGAGCAAGGGTCCTCGTAGCACATCATGCACCTTTTTTTCCAAAGGGTAAAATAGGTATGCGTGTGTGTGTGTGTGTGTGTGTGTGTGTATACATGCATATATATATATATATATATATATATATATATTATATATATATATGTATATATACTCTGAACTAATAGCTAATGTTGAGTTTTATGTTGACTGAAGTTAATATTTAATTTTTAATATTTAATCTGTTATCTAAAAATCCATTATAGTACCTTTGAAAGATACCAATAATGTAATAAAAAACACCATACTATACATGTGGTAACTGAATTTGTAAAGTAGCATTTAAAACATTTGAATTTATTTTGGTGTTCGTTTTTATTTATTCAGAAAAAAAGTAAAACCACTGACAGGTGAAGTGAATAACACTGATTATCTCTTCATCATAGCACCTGTTAGTGGGTGGTATATATTAGGCAGCAAGTGAACATTTTGTCCTCAAAGTGGATGTATTAGAAGCAGGGAAAATGGGCAAGCGTAAAGATTTAAACGAGTTTGACACGGCCAAATTATGATGTCTGGACAACTGGGTCAGAGCATCTCCAAAACTGCAGTAGTCTGCAGTGGTCAGTATCTATCAAAAGTAGCCCAAGGAAGGAACAGTGGTGAACCGGCGACAGGGTCATGGGCGGCCAAGGCTTATTGATGTACATGGATGTTGCTTTGACACGTACCACCTACCTAAGCATTGCTGCAGACCACGTACACCCTCTCATGGAAATGGTTTTCCCTGGTGGCTGTGGCCTCTTTCAGCAGGATAATGTTCCCTGCCACAAAGCAAAAATGGTTCAGGAATGGTTTGAGGAGCACAACAACAAATTTGAGGTGTTGGCCTCCAAATTCCCCAGATCTCAATCCTATTGAGCATCTGTGGGATGTGCTTAAAAAACAAGTCAGATCCATGGAAGCCCCACCTCGCAACCTACAGGACTTAAAGGATCTGCTGCTAACATCTTTGTGCCAAATACTACAGCACAGCTTCAGGGGTCGAGTGGAGTCCATGCCTCAACGGGGGACCAACATCACTTACACGGGAATATAATATAATATATTATATTAAATTATATTGAATATAAACTATTGGTCAAAAGTTTAGGGTCACGTTTTTTTTTTTTTTAAAGAGATAAATATTTTTATTCTGCAAGGACACATTAAATTGTTTGAAAGTAACATTTATAATGTCATTTACAATTATAAAAGACGTTTATAATGTTACAAAAGATTTCGATTTCAAGTAAATGCTGTTCTTTTGGACTTCTATTCATCAAAGAATCATCCTGAAAGAAACTGCACAACTGTTTTCAACATTCAGCTTTGATATCACAGGGATAAATTACACTTTAAAGTATAATACCAAAATAAAATACTGTTCATACTTTTGAATGGTCTATGACGATTTTAGACAAACAGTTTTACCAACGATAATTGTGCAAATGATTTATTAAAGATTCATACAATTTTATTGGGAAGTAGCATTCAAACTAGAAAAACTGAGGGAGTTTGAAAGAACTGTATGCTTTTGCAAACACATCCACAATTATCTAACATTAGACGAAAAAGTGGAAAGCGATGAGCACACACACACACACACACACACACACACATATCAGACTGTCTCAGATGTGAGTATATGCAGCAGTAATGGTCATTAACTAATGCATGGTGGGAGAGTGTAAGGCAAAGAGAGGTTTGGGTCAGGAGGCACTGACGCAAATACTCACACCAGACCAGCCCTCTATCATCACATCATCTGTCTCTGTCACACTGCGTGCCAGCATGACCACACACACATACTCAGAGAGACACTTGCAGTTACACAAGCAGTGGGGTTCTGGTGTGTAAACCTTCTGCAGCATTTAAAGTAATGTATGAAGCGCAAGTGGTGCAAGGACAGATGGAGATATCTGGGTTGCTGTGTCCTGAGGTGAATGTTCAGTGATCCCTTTTCCTCAGGATGAATTGAAAGAGAGACTGAAAAGATCCCTGGATTGGTTATGTTAAGACCCCTTTGCACTGACAGTAATTTTATCACTGGAGGTCACCAAGAAGGTCACTGATTTGTTTTTCTGGAGTTGGATGGATGCCCAAAGTGAATGGGCTGTGTAATGGAAATGTTGAGAATTTTACGGCGAAGAATGTGAGGATAAGGAATTAGGAATCAGTTTTTTTGCAGCTAAAAATGCAATGGAGTCACTTACATATATAAAAATACAGTGGTGCATAATGCATAATGCATAATGCAATGTAACAGTGTCAACAATCTCTGACACGGTTTTCCACACTTATTTTTGTTACTATATATCGCTCTATGTAGGCAGTGGCCAGCTGCTTTTTGCACGTTTTCTTTCTTTCTCTTTCTTTCTTTCTTTCTTTCTTTCTTTCTTTCTTTCTTTCTTTCTTTCTTTCTTTCTTTCTTTCTTTCTTTCTTTCTTTCTTTCTTTCTTTCTTTCAGGGACACCTTATCCTCTCATCTCTTTCTTTTTATTCTCACTTTGTTTTCTGATGGCAGCTGCTTTTCTTCTCCATCTTTCTCCCCTCACTGCATTCTCCCGTCCCATTGGCAGGCCTCAGAACTGTCCCAGCTCATTTAGACACAAATCATTAAGCTTTACAAAAGAAAAAAAGGGCCCATTAGTCTGACTTTAATTAATCCCAAACTGCACCTTCCTGTCTGTTGTGACCTCTGTGAGTGTATGTGGGTGTTTTTTTCTTGACATTCACATCCATTGATAGACAGAGATAAATGAAACGATAAAACAATAGAACGATAGAGCAATAGAATGTTCTAACGATGGATAGATAGAACGATGGATGGAAGAACGGCTAGAAAGAACGATGGATCAACGGACAGACAGATGGGTGATAGATTGAACGATGGATGGATGAATGGATAGAGCAGTGGATGGATGAATGGACGGACGAATATATAGATGGAGAAACTGACAGATAGACAGACAGATAGATGGAACAAACTGAAGTTGTTTGGTCAGAAAATTGAGAGGCTTTCCCAAGGCAAGTAATTGATTTTCCAGCTAAATATTGTCATTACAGCCTTGGCTAGCACTGCCCCGCCCCCCTTCATTACTCATGGTCACATTAGGCCGCAGGGAGCATCCACTGTAATTTTATGCACTTTAACCTAATGCGTCCCTTGAATATGAAGCATGCACTTGTATATGCTTCCACTGTGCCACTGCCCGGCACAGGCAATATTGTGCTTGACAAGTATGTTTTTGTAGTTTATGCCAAACAAGTTTGCAACAAGTATGTGAAGAGGCAGTTGAGAGGAGTCAGAATTATGTTTATAAGATGATCTGATTCATGTGCTTTTTTTTGTGAATTTGAACGGTATCTGTAAATGACAGTACAGAATTATTCACCCATTAGTAGTTCTTTATTTTCACATTACAGTTTGCAAAGCGTGGAAATTGACAGTAAAACTACCACTTAAAAAAAAATGTGGTCAGTAAGATATTTAACATGCTATTGAAAGAACTTTTATATGCTCAACAGGGCTGTATTTATTTGATAGGAAAAGCAATATTATCACAATTGATTATAACTAAATTGATTATTAATGTTATAATGTTATAAATATTAAAATGTCATTTATTCCTGTGACGCAAAGCTGAATTTTCAGCATGATTACTCCAGTCTTTCTAATCATTCTAATATTGCTGCTCAAGATCAATTTGATGCATCCTTACTGAAAGAAGATAGTCATATAAATCATACAATATGAATATTCTTTTGCCACAGAAAGGCTTTAAATATATTGTAAGTGAACTTAAGGACAAAAAGATTTAAAATATAATACTACATGACCCATTTAATGTGCTCACATGCTGCATAATAATGCAGCCTCAAGTTTTATTTGTATCTCGTTGTCTCTCTCTCTTCCCTCTCCCTTTTTTTTTCTCAGAATGAGATATGGCAGTGGAGGAGCCAGACTTTTGTTATAGGATCTGTTGTGCCTGAAAGCTTTATCGATGCTTTGCGTGAAGTATGAGAGTCTTCCTCTTTTATTTAGCGTGTGAATGTCTTCCCATAAAATAACCGTGCCATAACTTCTGCCCGCTCTCTTGTTCTCCCTTTCGTAACACTCGTTCACTTTTCTCTCCCCCTCGGGAAGGCGACGACTCCATCTCCAGCTGATTGGTTGATGTATGGTGTTATTCAGAGAGATGCAAAACCACATAACTCACCCTGACGGGGCTTATAGAAGAGATAGGGATAGTGAGGCATAGAGAGAAAAAGGAGATCTCTAACCAGGCGATGTCCCCGGTGAGCCAATGTGTCTGTGTAACTTTTGTTGAAGTCTTGGCAGACCGGCGTCCCTGAGCGCACGCACTCAAACGCACATCAATATCACCCATCAGGAGTGCCCTTCACACCCTCTGTCCCCGGAGATGGGTTTTATGGTTATGCAGTGCAGACGGGAGACAGAGGGGGCTTGTGTATCACTGCTGCTCTGTGTGTGGCTTTCAAAGCATGTCACGGCAGCGCTACTAAAGAGGCTGACAAAGACAGATCTGCAGAGAATTTCCTACACACCCCGAATCAACTGAGTCAAAGGAGATGAAGGAAATGTGCCTTATCGCGGCAGAATATGCGGGTTTAATCTGTGAATATCGTTATTTGCCGGCTCTTTGCTTTGTGTGGAGCCTTCAATACAAAAGCGCACATATTTCGTTCCCTGCTTCTGTGAGCCGTGATTTGTCTGTCGGCAGCCAGACACTGTGCCATGTAGCTGAATGTTAAAACTGTGGTTTGGCCCCTCAGGGCCTCACCTTCAGAACTGATCAATGGACACTAGCAAATAGAGGCCTGCATAGAGAAAGACTGAGAGAGAGAGAGAGAGAGAGAGAGAGAGAGAGATCAAACTACTTCTGCAGTGTTTTACATAGGGAGTGCTGAGAGGAAATGGGAGTCACGAAAAGTGAATGTTTGTGAAAAAAGAGTGACCAAGAAAAGAGGTTACTAAAAGCACTAATGTTCAAAAGTTTGGGGTCGGTAAGATTTTTTAAATGTTTTTTTAAAGAAGTCTCTTATACTTACCGAGGCTGCATTTATTTAATCAGAACAGTAAAGCAGTGATAATAAAAATATTTAAAGTGAAAAAATATATATTAAAAGTAAAGTGTTTGATATTTGTTAGTATTATTTATTCCTGTGATCCTTCAAAAGAAGTCATTCGGTAATTCTAGTAGCTTTATTTCGATGGTCCACTTTTGACATGCTACTAACTCTAAGTAACTTTGCAATTACATGTCGACTAACTCTCTCTTTTTTTAGATGGTCTGCTTCATAGCTGCTAAGACGCTATTTTGATGCTCCCCCAACAGACATTTACTGACTATAAGTAACTTTGCTGCAATGTCAACTTATTCTACTAACCCAAACACTAACACATAACCCAACCCAGCAGTCTACTAACAGTCTATCACAGTCTAATACTAATACTAATAGAGTTAGTCGACATGTAATTGCAATCAGTTATTTCTGATGTAATTGCTTTGAATTACTGTATAGACTATACAACCAATCTATATTAAACAATAATGGAATTATGATTAAATTTTCAGGTTAAAGTCTTAAAATCTACTCCTTTTAATTTACGACTTCTTTGTTTGCTGATCATCTCCTCATTTGTGTCTGATTTAGTATAGTTTACACCTGTCAATCATTGTATACCTGCTCCATTTTAGTCCCTTCATTTACTATGTGTGTATACTCCATGTTCTGTTCATTCCTTTGTCAGTTATTGTCTCAGATTATGTATCGCGCTGCTCCTTTGTTTTCCAGGAAAGGACATTTTTCAAGTGTTTCTGGTTGTTTGTATTCCTTGTACAAAGTGCAATTTCATGTCTGTCCTTGCATTGTTCAACTGGTTGAGGTTGATAAGGGATTTAGAAAGTAATTAGTAGTAAGTAATGCAGTACATATTAGAGAGAGTATAATTGTACTGCTGAAGATGTACTTAGTAGTTAGTAATTAATAACGTTTTACTTTTTTAACATTAATTACTTAATGTTACATATAGTTAGTAGAATGTCTAAAGTGGACCATCAAAATAAAGTGTATCCAGTCATTAATATAATATAATATAATATAATATAATATAATATAATATAATATAATATAATATTGTAAGGTGCTCCTACATGGGTTCAGGCTGCAGGGTTGCCGAATGACTTAAGAAATATTATCAGCAAGGTGGTAGAAAACTGTACATTTCTTGTCTATTACCACCTACTGCTACTTATACCAACGACGGAAATAAGCGCAGTTATAATAGTTAAATATGTGGGAGAGCGTTGCTATAATGTGACAATATTAAATTGCAATAGGTAACATATCAAAGTTAATACCAAATCAGAACTAGTTAGCACATAATTTGTAGTGAAAGAATTTAATGACAATATATTGGTTTATGGTTACACTTAAAATGATTACAAAATAGATGAGATGATAAAAAACTTATACCATTAATCATACCCAGCATGTATGTAAAAAGTTACCTGAGAGATAGAAAGAAAGGGAAAGACAAAGAGAGAGAGAGAGAGACAGAGAGTGTCCAAGACAAATGGCAGAGAGCAAGAGAGCGAAAAGAAGAGAGCGTAAAAGAAAAAGAGACAGACCAATAGTTGCAATCTTCTTTTATCCTTTTCCTTGACCATGTGACTGAAACCCAAATGTCAGACATTTAAACTGACCAATCAGAAGTAAAACTTCCCCCACTGTACTGAAGTTGTGACAATTCATAGACCCCCGATGCACACACATCTTGGCCTACATGCTTTGATCACTATCAGCTCCTTTGTGTGTTCCCAAATGGCTCTTGTAGCATGAAAGAGGGAACTGAAACAGCAAAGCCAATGTCTTTGTTCATTTTTAAAATATCTTTGGATATTTTCAGTCTTACAATATAATATAACATAATCTAATATAATATAATATAACGTAACTTGAAAGTTGATTTAGAGACACAGTGCACATCAATAAACAGTTCTGCGTGAATGTTCCAGTTTATTAGTAATTCAGGAAATGTAGTTCCGAGATATTACAAAGAAAACGTCTCGGTTTACATAGGGTAACTCGTTCCCTGAAGGAGGGAACGAGGACGTACGTCGGGATGACCGACGAAGGAGGAATCTCGCTTAGAGAGGCATCTTTACTTAGAGTAAAAAAAACTAAGCCCAATATGCATTCAATCATATGCATCAGCATCATATGCGCTCAGCTGCTCACCAGCGGGGTATATAATGAGCAGCAGGTGCGTTGCATCTTTTAGGTTTTCGCTGAGGAGCCAGAACCAGATAGGCGCAGCGGCAGCGGGGGGTACAGCACCAGCGCGGGGGCGTACTCGTCCGTCCCTCCTTCTTCCCTGAAGGGGGGACCTCCTTGTAACAGAGACGAGATACCTTCGGTCACCGTCACGTTACGTCGGTCGGTCGGTGAATACGAATACGAGGAATACCTACCAGCGCGGCACCCTAGCTCCCCACACCCCATCTGTCTGCCTGAACCCACCTGCCCTGCTTGAAGGACCAGGGTGGGCCCCGCTCTTTCACAGAGAGTTGTCAATCACTGCTGTTCCCCACCCATTCAGTGGAGCATTAAAATAGCTGTACCCTTCCACTAACTTCCGGTAAGGGAGACGCGGAAGCCAACACAGGAAGCGAAGGGAAGATGTAAAGCAAAGAACCTGTGAAAACCGGTGGGGTTGTGGTATGGGGTGAGGGTGGTGACTCCACGAGGTGAGAGGTGGGGTCCTAGGGAAAGGAACGAACTTCGAAGACACCGGAGAAACCGTGGAAATGACTCAAAGGAGACCCCACTCTAAGATCATGAGGAACAGCCTAAATCCCCCATAAGTTCACCGCGGAAGGTCACTCATATGGAAGCGGCGCCAGCGCGTCCGGACTCAAGGGGGAGCACGGGAGGATACTCCAGGGGTCCAACAGGGTAGGGGTAGGGGACCTCTGAACAGCAAGATCTGGAGCAATGCAAGAGCTAAGCCGGGGGGGGGCCTCCCTGTCTGACCGAGTGAGGACACGGGGCACAACCCGACTCACTCAACAGGACTAGCAACGTAGCTACCGAAAAGGTTTCGTGTTAGCGAGCCCAGTCAGAGTGAACGCAGCTGTGGAGCTAACGGGCGCTCCGAGGCGGAGGATCAACAAATCCCAGATGGGAGTGGAGTCACCACTCGTAAGCGGTGGGCACGGCACGCCCTGTAGGGCAGGGGCACAGCCCGATGAATCCAAGCCAGGCTTGGGCCATCCTCTATCCAGTGGGCTAGGCTCCCTTCTGCACAGCTCTCCCAAAGAGCTCTGAGCAATCCCCTGCCTCTGGAGGTTCTGAAGCTTTCTCTTCTGTCTTCGTGATCTAAGCAAGCGCGAAAACGAGCCAGAGCTCCCCCAGGGCTTGGACGAGCAGGGCTGGGAGGCCGCGGGCTGCGCTGGATGGTCATGGGTAGGAAAGGTCCCGCCCAGGAGGCACTGGCAGGGCAGGCACATTAGGCTCACCACCCGCTGGGTAACCACGTGGCCCGAAACGGCCCGCACGATTAGGGCCCGAAAAAGGACTGACCCTCCCCTACATGCAGCCCCTAGCATCTATGCAGAGGATAGCATCTCTTCAGTCTGCAGAATGGTTAGTCTGCATCTAGCATTCTGAAGGGGAGGGCCAAGAGAGAGCCAAGCAAACTGGAGGTAGGGAGGAAAGAGGGTCAGGAGGATGGCGTAAGATCAAGGGGGGGAGCTGGAGGGGACCCTAAGGCTCACCCCATAGGAAAACCAGCTATAGGGGTCGTGGTGGCCAAGGGATTTGCATTATATGGACTTTCGCAGCATCCCCCCCTTCTGGGTGCCAGGACCAGCTGGGGCGAGGAGGAGATTTGCATCGATCGTGCCGGTGTGCGAGAGAAATCGCACGCAGCGTGAGCTTTTTTGCGGCGAGGGGGGACCAACCCTGGGAACAAGTTACACTTCAGGCGTAAGCACGAGCAACGACTCCGAAGGGTTGGTGGGGGGATCTTCTTAGCGAGCTGCTAGGTGCCACTCGACGAAAACCTCCGGACCCAGGACCAGTAGTCACGTCTTGTAGGTCTGTCCCACGTGGGGCCGCGATGTGAGAGGGTACCTCGGAGGGTAAGTCACCTGAAAATTCGTCAGTCCGTCTCCCCAGCCAGGGACTGTTCATAGGGAGTTATGGAACCAGGGCCAGAGGTCCGCCACAGTGCATGTTCCGGCAAGGCTCTCCTCACCCCATTAGGCGAGGAGGGGTGACTTTGACGGGGTGGGTCGAAGTGGAAGGAAGGGGAAAAAAGTCCGGTTAGGCTGGCCCCCGGGGCCATATTTGACTGGCCCCCCTGTTCTCCTCCGTGAAAGGAGTGTCGTACCAGTCTGGTGAGAGGCGGAGTGGATGGGGTGGACGAGCCGGCAAACTGGTTCCACCTCTCAGTGCGAACAGCTCGAGGTGATCCCGTCCGAGTCTAGGATCAACAGGGCACAGTCTCCCGGGTGAGCAGCATCGTCTCCACTCGGAGCTGTGCGGGAGAGTCTCGTCGGCCGGTGACCCTCGATCTGGGGGGGGACCTCAGATGCGAGTGACGACCAGCGCGCTGAGGCGGAACCAGAGGACATATGGCGCCGGGAGCGGATGTACATGTGTGTCGCCAGACTGTCCGTACGAACGGTGCACTCTCCAACCCGTACGGGCGCCTGTGAGGAGACGTTGCCGCGGCCATGTAGACCACCTTGACGGTTGACTGTACGCTAACGGTCGCAGTGTTGTCCGTACGGACCAGCACATGCCTGCCCTGAAGCGGCCGTTGACAATGGCGGCCCGGTGTACGTGCGCCCGAAACGGCCGTTAAGGCGGTTGGCCGGGCAGTGGTTGATGCCCGGGACACCGTCCCACAGCCACCCTCCGGCCCCTTGCTACGCCACATGTACCCCCACCGGCCCTCCAAGCGGACCACGGGAAATAGACACATGCGGCCACGGATAAGGCCCGAGTGCCGGAAGGCCACCCCCCACGCAACGCCCTGGAATGAACTGCAGCCCGTTATGGCCGCCACCATATGCCCATTGCCTTGCGGAGCCGCTGCCGCGGCGGCCGCTCCGGCTGCCATATCTGCCAGAAAAGAATTTCGTGAAGCGCGCGGGGAAGCTGCCGTGCCGTCTAGGGTGGCTGTGCAACGTTACACCGCCGTGAGCTCTGTCCTCCGTGAAAGTCAGTCCTCTGCCGACACCCTAGTGTGCTCTTCCCGTGATCCTCTGCCTTCCCAGCGGAGTTTTGCACTCCTCCCTGTAAGTTGCCTGTTCCTCTGGCTGGCGTGCCTGTGAACACCACAAAAAGAAGTCCAGACACAAGATCCTGGGACGACGAGCCCCAATGAGCTAGTCCGTCTAGATGAGTGAGGATGCGAACGCCGACCACTCTCTTGGGAACAAGGGCTCCTCCACCTGCACGTTGTGAAGAATGAGGGGGACGAGGCCAGCCAGCACGTAAGAGTAAGGGGTGATTGCATTGATAAAAGAGACCCTCTCACGCAGCACCTTCCTGCGGACGCGGTCCGGACCAAGATCGAGACATGCCTAGTCCGACAGGTCGATAGGCTGGGTAACCAAAACCGGGGACAAATACACTCGATGGCCGAAAATGCGAATTGAACATGAGAGGATTTTACGCGTAGCTTGGAGGCATCGAGACCAGCGAATCTCAGGGGACCGGGGCTTACTCGCCCAACGCTTTTCTTGAAGTAGGGGCCGCGGACCTCGGGGAGAACGCCCGAGGAGGGACTTGCAGGGATCCACGGGCTCTGAGAGGTCCTACCACAGTAGGTCCTGCGAAGTCAGGAGCATCGACAGGATTTTCAGACAGGGTGTTGGACGAAGATCGCACCGTACGGGACCGCGGAACTCGGGAATCGGGACGCCGAGACCTGTAATGCGGCGAGACCAGTGGGTCCGAAAAGGGGAGCAGGACCCACAGGGTGGAGCGCTACACAAGAACTGAAGGAAGGGAGGGCCAGGAGAACCCGAAGTGCCGCAGGCGGCCCCGAACTGAGGGTGCGAGCTGGAACCCAGGGACAGGACTGGAGGCAGCCTTTGTTCCTATCGCCCGAGGCGGGGGCAGGCGGTTGGGTGGTGCCACGCAACACAGGGAGGGTTCCGCAGGCGGACTGGAAGGAGGGTGGGGCCCCGGTGGGCACGATGCTGTCCGATTGGTCCGCTGGCGATGAGGAGAGAGAAGGAGTGGGTTTCTGGCCCCCCCAGTGCTGCTCGACGGTCCTCTTCGGACCCGGAGGGCGGAGTGGAAGAAGTCTTTTTTATTGATAATTTCCCCGCACGCCGGCTGCCAGACTGGGGAAGGAAGAGAGAAACACAAAAAGGCCAGGAGCCCCCACCCCCCTCCTTTGGAAGGAGTGGGGCGGTCACTTGCTCTGGTGAAAAGTCCCCCTCTCAGAGGTTCCGCCTCCCGACAGGCCGAGCTGGAACGAGGCCTGCAAACACCCTGGGCGGTGACCCTGTCCCCTGCTGTTCCACCCCGGGGAAGGGGTGCGCTCCACGGCGCCCTCTGGGAGCCCCCCCCTTCCGGACAGGGGGTAGAGCCCTGGAGCCACGGCCCGCTTGGACGCGCTCTTGCGCGCTCCCTTGGCGGGGGGCTGGGGGCGGGGGGGGGCGTTGGGCGACCCAGCTCCGGAGCGCCCCAGGCGACGGCTGCCCCGATGCGAAGGGGGGCTTTCGGTGCCGGAACCTGCAGGCCTCGGGACATTGGATGCACAGGTCGAAGAGGAGGCCGCGAACGGTGACTTCTGCACCGGTGCTTGGCCTGGGCTTCCTGCTTCATGGCCACACACAGAGCACGGGATGTAGCTCCACTGGCAACCGCGTGGACCTGTACGCACCCACTCACCGCCACAGGGGTTTCGTCTCACGAATGGCTTGAGCAAGTGGACATGGACGAGGGCCATGAAAAACGAGTGGATCGTCCCCACAGGCGGAAGCGCGCAAAGCACTGTGCTTGAGTTGCTGATGGACCTGTTCATCAACGCCATGGCAGTTGTTTGAGTTAAACAACGCTGCCACGTGCTAGGGACCACGTAGCCTCCTGGGCGCCCCAGGTACAGGGAGTTTGGGCGACCCCCCCGGGCAACAAAAGCCATCAGCCTAAGGTGGAAGAGAGTTAGGGCCCAGTTGGGCACCTGGAGGCCCGGTGGTCAGGGAGTAAACGCCATAGCCACTTTGCCAGTGCGCGAATATCCGGTGGCCGTAGGAGGAGGTCCGGTGGTGAGAGAGGAGGCAGAAAAACAAGCCTGGTGGGGGAGAAGGGTGCATCCGCTCACGTGGTAGGGAATCTGAAGTCCTGTGGAAGAACGGCCCGATCCCCTTGGGGTTCCAGGCGAAAATGATCCAGCATCGAGGGCTCCAGACCAGCCCCTCGTCCAGAAGTTCCGAGCGGCGGAGTTTTCCACAGGAGGAAAGGCACGCCTGAGGGTTGGGGTCCGCGCTGGGGCCATATCGGCTTCCGAAAGGAGGCCCATGCGCCCCGTCACCGATGGAGGCCAGTGCAGGGCCGAGGGTCCCAATGCGCGCGGGGAGGTCCACCTCGATGGGGAGCGCGGACGGGGCGATGCAGCGACACTCATCTGCGGTCCTTCCCTCGGGGTAGCGAGCTCGATGGTAGCGACCCAGTGCTCGGTCTCCACCAGCCCTCCAGCAGCAGAGGGCCCCTGACTTGAGGCGCTCACCTAGGTTGGGCACCCCGACCCCCTTGCGCCGGGGCGGAAGCTCCTGATAGTCCCCACGAATCGAGGCCGCGCTCACCTTGGGAGTCAACCATCCACACGGGCGGCCCCTAGACCCTCCCCCTTGAGGCTACTCATCCTCACGCGGCAGGAGTGACATCATCCACAAAGACGCCAGGGAGCACCGCTATCCAGAAACACACAAGTAGTATGACCGGTTCGAAAGCACCGAGAGCTCAGTAACCACCCCCTCACGCCAGGAACCATCCAAGGCGCGGACGACGACCCTGCGCTGGTGCACCAACACGGACGCCTATTCGCCAGGCCTACTGTGAACTGCCGAAGAACCTCTTGGGGGAAGACTTTTGCGCGCTCTCTCACAGCGCACCGAGGGCGAGCCAAACACACACAGAAAGGCTCAAGTGCACAGCGCGGCCCCGCGCTCTCCTGTAGCGCACCGTTAACATAACAAGACAACTCCTCACACACGCGACCGTTACTTGTCTCGTGGAAACACAGCGCCTGTCACTCTCCGTGGAGAATCGCCCCGAAGAACTTCCGAACAAACAAGGGAACAAGAACGGAACATATAGAGAATAATAATTATATTAATAATCATCATTTATTTGATTTTTTTTTTCTGTTATTTATTTTATCCTAAATTATATCATGGTTATGAAAACATGTTTGCATTTCCATTTAGTTTCTCACACAATTTTATGAACGTGAACTTAATGGTTTTATATACATGCTTTAGTGACATGTCTCATAATACTGCCTGTTCCATTACCAGTGTCCCACTTGTGCTGTTTTATACAGATCTTTAACAGACCGCTAGGCACTTCCCTTACCAGCTGTTATAGTTCATTTAAACATTTATCACCTTCCTTCTCCTTCAAAAACCCATAAAGCCAGAAGACTTTTTCTACTTGGTCTAATTTTTAGAAACCTCTCTTTGGCATTACTGTCGTATAGTAATTAGCAGATTATCATGTTAAGTTATCATGTGCATTGTAATGTTTGCACGGATGCCATAATAAATGTCAGAAGACCGGGACTATTTTAAAACGAGTGGTTCATTCACAAATCCGTAAGATCTTAAATATAAACCAGACGACAGAACCCTACCAACGGGTGGCGCTATATAAGGTCTACAGCAGAGCAGAACTTTTTTTTTTTTTTTTAGCAGAGAGCTCATAATATCCCTTTAAAAATATCCATGACAGTACATTGATACAGTATTAAACCATGCTACTAATTAATGTTACACAGTCCAATATTATTTCATACGTCAACAATTCTTTAGTCTTTTTCTTGTGCTTTGTTTTATATCTCATTAGCAAGAGTTTAGATAATGTTGAACCATTTCACTGAACTCTTAGGTGTTTGTTTTGTTCACTCTCAAAATAAAAGTACTAAAGCTGTCACTGAGTTGGCATCCTTTCAGGAGGTTCTTGTTTACCATTTAGATATTAATATGTACCGTTTAGGTACTAATATGTATTGTTAAGGTACTAATATGCCTTAGTAAATAAGGTCCAAAGGTGTACGTTTTAATAGTGTTTCGCTCTAGTAGCAGCTTTTGTACCTTTTTTATGCGGACTTTACACGGATGGTTGTATTTTAGTTTGTTATGGCTGACGTTGAACAAGTCTTTTGAGGTAAGCTGTGAAATTAAAGATGTATCATCTTGTTTGTGCATGTTAGTGTTTTGGTTTCAGTCTTTCTTTATCCAGTCATCCTGATATAACATCCACTTCTGATGTACCCTTAGCTTGTCTCATTCAAGATGCATTTAGATGTTTCCTTTTAGCATACATAGGTGTAATTGGTCCTACTTCACCCGCTCCAAGCGGGATTCGAACTATCTTCTCAGGTATGGGAAGCGGTCTCATTAACACATTATGGTATAAAGACTACAGTCTCAAGGAGAAGCATCTTGCTGCAGCCTGTGGTGGACATCCAACCTGAGCCACATCCAAGTGTAACGTCAGACAACTGACCCTTCGCAAAGACCCGCCTCCTTTAGTTACTGTTGCTATGTCCGACAAGCCATGCGCTCTCATGCCACACATAATGTTCTCACACAGTGAAAATACGTCCCTGAGAAAAAAGGACACTGACAACGCATCGACAGACAAGACAGAGCAGGTTAACTTTATATGAAATGGTTTCATATTTAAAATATTGTAATTTTGTAAAGAAGTTTAAACAATAAATAGCGTATAGTGGCTCTTTAATGTTTCGTGACAGATCACTGTAGCTCCTCAGTTCAAGCGGCTCGTGAACCGATCATCTCTTCATACTAGTTCAATTATAGCATCAAATAAACATGAATGGACATCAGAAGGAATGTTGTTTCAAGCCCAGAAAGACATGATGACACACAATTTTTCAAGTTGAAATTCACAAATGTTAATCTTTTCGACTGCTTTGTCAGACAAAATGACGACTTCGGGGTTATGATTGGTCAGATCGGCTGTCAATCAAACTGCTGGCGAAGGGTCAATTCTTAAGATTTTATTGGTCATGTCAATCACAATACAGATTGCCCTACACCAAGCACTGGTCCTAAACCTACCTGTCACTGTAACCTTAACCACTGAATTTAG